>JAPTHN010000120.1:0-600000 GCA_026936325.1 Platynereis dumerilii
AACTTTTCAACTACTTAAATCATAAAAACAATTACAATATATTTTCAACATGTGATATTTTATTCAATTCATACAAATTATACATGTGGTTTATCAATGTAAACATTTTCAGTAATAATCAAATTTATTTATTTTTCATAATATATAATTTTATGATACATGAACATATATTTAATAAATACATAAGCTTGAATAATAGGCGATAGACTAAATGTGTATTAAACGTTTCCAAATTACTGCAATTTGACATATGGTACTTGAAGTATATCAAAATTTCTAAATTTATTTCAAAACCTATTGAAGGACTTTGCAATTTCAGATATTTTGACAAATAAATCAGATATATTTTCAACAGGTCAGACAAATGGAATTAGCTTCCAAAAAACTTCCAAAACTCAAACAATTATGGAAATACACCATTAACCAAAACCTTAAAATTGTTTCTTTCTATTTTCATTCATTTTTTGAACAGTTTCCTGTTTAACTTTAATGTCTTCTAATTGGATTAAATAACTAACATGCACAAAAACAAACAATTTAAATAATAAGGAATGTTGAGGCAAACATTTATCAATAGCAAAAAAAATAAAAAATAATGACTAAACATAACTTAAATAGCAGAGGGTTGAGATAAATCCAAAAAATATCATTAAAGAACAATCTTATAAAATATTAGATGGAAAAGTAACAAGTAAACATTAAGAAAATATGAAATATGGAGATATTTCACTTTGACACATAATCGAAAACCTTTACGTCCATAATTTTTGCACCAAACTTTCACCAAACAGTTGCCACTACATGAAAAATAAATTATAAAATCGTATATTATTGCTGATACACAGTATTGAGCTAAGAAGTCAGCTGCAACGTTCAGTTAAGTTCAGTTAAATTCAGTTGAATTCAAATGACATTGAGAATTTCCAACAATTAATACACAACATGGTACAAGTCTACACTATGACATCAGTTTGTCCAAAAACAATGAAAAAATATTACGAAATTGTCATAATCCACAAAATCCAAATCAAATCATTTCTTGAAAATTGTTTCTATTAATTATTTCTTTACCTCATCCTTGAGAGGTAAATTGTCAAAATATAAATTCTTGACCACATTCAAAAGTGATATTTGGTGTATATTGGTTTTGATTTTTTAAACATAAATTTGTCAAATGCCTACTCCAGTTATATTTATTTTTCTAAATTTTTAATTTTTCGTCCATATCTGTTTCCATAAAAAAATCTTACCATATCTTACCAATTTTATGAGACTCATTCATAATTATCAAATCACTCATTTCTAAAATATAATATAGAGAAACCTTGAATAAATATTATATAGAACTTGAATTTTGAAAATATTTTCAGCACATTGTCTTTCAGTTTCAGAAATTTGTCTTAAATATCCTTATTTCACATATTCTAGGAATCTAACAAAATCTAACCATTCAACCATTTTTATAAAATGATACAGAGAAAAATTTTAAAATGGTAAATAAATTTTTATCAGTAAATATTTGATTAATAAAAAATCACGTATTTCAAGACAAAAAGCATTTAAAAAATGTCAGAAATTTTCAAAACTGGACAGACAGGATTATAATTACAATCTATACAGACATTTGTTCAGCAACTATCCTATAACATTCACAAAACATTCATTTTTCTACTTAAATTTACTCCAGAAACCCTTTATTTTACATTCACAAAATACAAAAATCCATTTCCTCTCCTTAGCTGCCAGATGAGGATAAATATCAGACAAGAAGTCATTGAAAAATGCCATCAAATCAAGAACGAGTTATCAAAATAGATGTAAATCACTGTCATTTACATCAATATTAATTTTCTACACATCGATATGACTTCAAGCTATTCAATTGTATCTTGCAATTGTGTTAAATCCTGGTTTATGAATTTGGATGATTTTAATTTGTTTCACAAGTTTTATTTTTGGGCGGGTTGGGGGAGGTCATTTTTGCTGGGCCTCCCCCCCTTTTTTAAAAAAATTATTAGCTTTAGGAATTTCTGTTCCAAAATGTTGAGAAATGTTCCAAAACCTATGATCTTAAAAAGAAATAAAATATCGCAAGATACATTTTGTATATTCATTCACAAAATTGTCAATTTTCTAACTCGTGAAATATTCTTGAGTAGCCAAATTGTCTTTTTTTTTTTTGTGTTTCTTTACTTCCCATTAATAAGAGTCTTAAACATGAGAACAACATCATCTATGACCTCTAATTAAGAAAATAAAAAATGAAATTTTTGGCATTTTCCAATACTTCCCACTCAGCATGGACTCCATTTGTATAAAGCTGACAAAACTGATATGGAAGAGATTCTCTTAATCAAAAATGTCAAAACAATGTGTAAAATATCTTTTAGTTTTTAGTGCAATCTTTAACAGTGTGTCTCGTTGAAAAATATACGATTTTACTGGTACTTCTATTCCGCAATATTCATTTCAATCTCACCGTAAAATATTTTGTGACTCAGTAAATTTTTATTTTGCATAATTTGAAACATATTATTTTATCACTGATTTATCACTGGTTACTTCCAATGTAGAATAAAAGTGAAAATACCAGTATTAAATTTATTTTTTGATTCACAAAATGCTAGGGGTCCAGTAAGCAAGGGCTGACTAGCTGAATTTTACTTCGTAGGTGTTACTTTGTGTTTCCAAAATAATGCAAACTCAAATTTGCATGTGATCTCTCGAAGAGCACAGTATTATCATCAAAAGATATCCAAGCACGCGTTTTTTAGTTAGATTTCAAACCAAGGTCCTTCGGTGGGATTTGAACCTTCGCATACATCTGAGTTAACCCTTTACCCACTGAACCCGAATTGAATATAATTATACAATTAGATACTATTACAATTTTTAACATTATTATATTGTTACATAATCATTACATATAACATTGGCTTCATTTGCATTTAATACGCAGTTACTAAAATAATCGCGATACCTGTCACATGACTATCTGCAGTTTAAAAACAGTAGTTTCACATTGTAGTAGTTGCCATTTGAATTTTGCATTATATAGTAAGATATCTAGACTACATGTTATCAAAATACTACATCCAACTAATACCAGACAATTATAATATTGATATGTAACAGCTGACCGCACGAAAATGTTAACAGAAATTTAGCGAATTACGATTCCAGCAATTTAACGATATCCACAATTTACATCAAGACCAAAGCATTACCATGACAACTAGAACATGAAAAAAACATTTATAAGGCCTAGCGACTGTTCTTAAAAATATGTAAAATTATGACGTTTAACTATTTTACAGAGCTCTATGTTATAATTATTATTGTACAGTTGTCAATACAATATATCTATCAAACGATACAACATTGTACATGGAGTATTATCAACATCAGCTTTTGGGTTGCCATGGAGATGCTTAACAACAGCAACCATGGCAACCGGTTAGTTTACAGGCGCGGTTAGACTTGTACAATTTGAAAGTCATAAGGTTGCACTGATATTTTGTCATTATCACTTATTTCGTCATAGCTGCACGAAGAAAGATATTGCAATAAGGTCAAAGTTCATTTGGAAGGTCATTATGCAAATGATATGCAAATGGCACCTCCATAGTTGAAGCTGATTGGCTGAGCGATTGGCGACATCACCAAAGACATGACGTCACATTAGCATAATGGTCCGATCTATCTTCTGATTGGACGAGGTGATTACCACATTTCAAGAAAGACTTCAAATCAACATCCTTTTTCTTTTTCATAACTAACAAACTGTCAATCAATCAATAAGTTATCACGTATAGCACATAACGCATTTCACACAGTACGTTTCGTTCACAAATTCTGAGATTATTTCTGTATTCATGGAATAAATCGTGAACAATTAACATAAACAACATCCTGTACAGGAAACATGAGATTATGTCACATGGTACATCATGTGACTTGTACACAGTAAGTCTTTTGATCTGGAATAGTAGAGAGTTAATGTCAACATGACATTAGTCACTTAAAATGTCTTATTCAATTGTCTTTTTGAGTTTAGCTCCATCTTGGTTACCAACTCTATCCTGTTTGCAAACTCATAGATGGTTTGTCGCATCATGTTTCAATCCTGTATTAGAACTGAAGTAAGTATTTTTATCCTGTGGCAAATTCTATCATCCTGGTCACCAACTTTGTCCTGTTTACAAACTGCAGCCATAAATAGATGGTCAGTTGCAATATGTTTCAATCCTGTATTAGGACAGAAGCATTTTTATCCTGAAGCAAATTGTAGCCGAGATGGATATCTTGACCCTCATTTTACTGCAATTCTGTATTAAACAGTTCTATTTAATCATCAGTCAATTGCAATTGAAAAGTAGTGCTACACTTGAGTGCAATTGACCCGCAATTAGGAGCAAGTGCAATTGGCAATCAATCTCTGTCTACGCAAATTGCAGTACTCAGTATAATCAATCTGACTGCCTCCTGCATTGTAGTAGAATTGATGCAAGATTTAGATCCTTTTTCTTGTGACTTCGGCCGCGTTTTCTTGCACCTAAAGTGCCAAAATCACCGTCTGCATTCCTAATGCCTGTCATCGCATCATTTTTCTCATCTGAAGGGCTTGATTCACTTGTATGTCTTTCAATGGGAACACCATTTCATACCAGGCAATCTGATTGGAGGACTGTAGCACAAGAAAGAAAGGTCCGTAATGTCTCTGAGGTCACTCACAGTTGTAAGTCATTCAATAAGGAATACGACTAGTCTTTTGCCTTTTACCTTTTTGCTTGTCTGAGCAACAAACACGATTATAGTCTACTAGCCCTCATAGTTCATGAACACATAGACTTCACCTAGACTGTGACGTAATTCAGGATGAAACGTAATATACTTCAAAATTTTCTTTGTGTCACTCAGTACGTTGATCATGACACGTCGGGAATGGGAGTCGCAGTAACAAGCAGAGGGTCGCTATTTCTACGACTAGACGACTGACTCATCTTGTGTTTCTTGCTTTCTATGTGTTGGGCGAATTGAGGTTCTGAGTTCAACGTGACATTACACGTGGAGCAATAGTATTTACCGCTTGGAGTGCGGTACATGGAAAAGTCACGCTTACATCTTTTTATGTTGTTGTTGTTTAGACAAGAGGAATTAGTTGTTGTTGCTGATTGGGGGGCGGCGCTGTTGAATAATGAGGAGGGGGCGGTAGACCCCCCACTACCGGTGCTGCCCCCTGCTGGAGAGGAGGGAGATGGGGTGGCGCTACTGGGCAGCCCAAACTGATTGAGGGGGGCAACTCCGGTTGTTGCAATGGCTGCGGCGGCGGCGGCACAAGCGGCTCCATTTGTGAGGCAGGTGATCCCTCCGCTACTGCCACAATTGGGGGAAGTGATCCCCCCGCTGACGCAGATGTCGCCGAGAGAGTTGCCGAGGACATTGTGGCCCAGACCACCTGAAAAGACAAAAATAAGAAACATATTAAATATATCATCAAAGCAATCTAAAAATCTCTTATTTATCAACATCACCAAAAACCAAATTCTACCAACTTCAGTGAAAATGGGTTCAAATGGACAGTTTCACCCTTTGAATGGACAATTTATTTTCCACAAAAAAAAACTTGCTGGAAACAATTACACATTGACAGTTATTGAGACCACTGCCATGTTTGAAAGTGATTCTAACCTAGAACTACATGAAGTGCATTTTTTAGCTGGCCAGGCTGGCCAAGTAAAGTAAGTTTTTGAAGATTCAATGTGGATAAATTGCATTTTTCCAAGAAAGTATACCAAGCATCTGAACCTCATGACACTCAATGTCACTCATCATCCATCTATAGTATTTCAATATTGCAATGGTAAGAAATCAATGAGTAAAATTATTCGAAATCAAAGTTGGAACCATGATTCGTATCCATAATACTGAACATGTCACCATTGCTTATGCAGCCAGTCAAACCTATTAAACCAGACAAACAACTGAACGTTTCCCAGATCAAGTTAATCTAATAAGAACACAAAACATAGACTGCATGACAAAAGGATATGTACAAATGTTTATCTTAGTACTAATGTTGAGTACCAGGCACTTTCTGTGTTGTGCAAAATGTGCTTTTTTCACCCAAACTTCTTGGGGAGTTATGTCATTTAGCCCAAGGCTACTCTTGAGAACAGACTTAGGTTTTTTGTACATGGGTGTTCCTCGGTGAAACAAGATTTAGTAGCAAATGCCAAGTCTGGTAGACCAGTGGAGGCAGAGGTGGGATTTCCTTGCAACAATACAACAATAAACAGGATTAGTATGTTGCACAAAAAATGATAAGAAAAGTATAGTGTATGAAAGAGGAGCTGAGAGGTTAAGTTTGTAAAAATGACAGCACCTGGCTCAATAATTTAAGTAATATAGGATCAAGGAGAATCAAGAATAAATCATTAAGAAATACAATTTTAGTATATCTGTAGCAATTAAACTTAACAACATATAAAATAATTTTTGAAATATAATATTTTATCAGTGACGATGTGCAAAAACTACAGACAGTGAGTCTAAATGATCAAACAAAGAATCAGTCAATATATTTCTACACTTTCATGGCACTCAGTCTTGTAAAAATAGAGAACTTGCAATAATTAAGCTACATCATGCAGATTTTGACTTTGACAAATAAAATCTATGACTAAGCTATCAGTTTACAAAATGTTTTAATTCTTGTCGATCATCGTCTTAATTTTTCTTGACTGATCCGCGTATTCTGTAGTCTTCCGGAAGGTCTTTGCACTCAACTTTGATCAGAGACAAATTCAAACAAATAGTTTTTTCCTCCGTATATGTCCAGGGGGTATCCTATTTTATTTACATAAAGCCATCGATCAACACTATCAACAGTGACATTGTATATATGAGGCCACATTCACACCTCTGACCACAAGAAACCATTGAAAAATGGGGCCACATTAACTCTATGTCTCAATTGCTTGGAGTTTCAACTTTTTTTTACCAATCCCTGAAGTCCCTCAGGACCTAGACATTCAAAATGAACTCTGGACTTTTCTATAACTATATGATAATGACCTGCGAAGGTGTCACTGATCTTTTCATACAAAAAGGACATAAGCTCTAAGCTAGTTCTAAGCCAGTTCTAAAGAATTCAAGTTATTAGCATTACATGCCCTCAAGTAAACTTCAAGAAATCGCCACAAGGGCCTTGTCATGACAACCACCACAAGCAAAAAGACCTCAGAGGGCATCTGCTGGACCTCTGTGGACATTCTGTGGGACCTGGCTGGACCTTTCAGCCTCTCACAGGACCTTTTTGGTCACCAAGAAGTTGTCCTGTGTTAGCAAGTCTGAAATTTTGACGTGGAAAGTCTTGTATAATGTATCTTACATTTCAGAAGTTAATTTTGAACTTTGGAGGTTCATATTTTCAGGTTTTTATTGCACAAAAGTCTATTTTTGACGAGTGAAGGTGCTTTTACGAAGTGTCAGGAAGATCAAAAGGGGTGAATATAAGTATTTAGAGCAGGTCATTGTTTATCTTTTAAAAGAAAGTTTTTTTCGGGGAGAATGGATCGAAGCATCGAGAAATTAACATGCCAAACTGAGGGCAAGCTCTTGGTAACTTTTTCAAGATAAAATTGTTAACTTCTCATAAGAGTAACAATGTGAGAAATTGACGAAACAACATGGTGCAGTAACGTGGCAGCACCAGTACTATCCATCATGGCTGCTCTTGAGAAAGGGAGCTCACTTTGTATGTTGAAAAATGTCATTGCTGGTAAATTTGATGTGGTCCGATTGCAATTGAGGACCTTATTATCAACCAGGATAGTAATTATGGTCTTCACTACCTTCATAATTGCAATTAACGGCAATTTAAGGGCACCGATTGCCGATTTCAGTACACAAACCTTTGATGTTTACCTGACGGACCGTAGTATTTGCAATAAGTGCAATTGAGAGGTAGATGCTCTTCTTTTAACTGTGGCACAACTTATTTGATCCAATTAGAAACAATTAGGATGAGACAGAATAATACTGATGACGATTTCAATTGCTTGTATAGACAGAAATTCATATTTTCAACTTGAAAAACCCACTTTTTTGATCTCAAGCAGCCATGTTTACCCATCATACTTCACACAGGATCACAGCCAAGTGCTGCCACGATGGTGCATCATGGAAACAAGTTCCATACTTTATAAGTTCAAATTGATGCATGCATAGAAGGTATTTCATTCCAGTATTTATGTAGCTTGTAGGCTATAGCTACTAGGAGAACTGGAGGAGTGCAGAGCAATTAGGTAAAGGATGATTGAAACTGCTGTCCAACAAAGTTCCAGGTGAGAATTCTTTTCTAGGAGGTCCCAAAGATTAAAACAACCAACCACAGTGCCACCAAGCGTCTGCCAAAGGAACACCCCGGGGCAAAACTAACAAAACCATGTTCTGTTTCATACACAAGGAATCACCAGAGGCATTTTGACCAGCTCTAAATTCTGAAGAAACCTTTTGTAGTTTATTGTATTTATAAGAAAAATAAACAACAGAAATTACTTGAGACATAAAATCCTGAATCTTTACAGTATTACATATCCCAGAAGGAAGGTGAGATAAATAATTCTCATATGTTTACACAAAATGTGCATGGTTCATGTGTGAAGTAATAAGATACGAAATTGTACGTAATATAGCTGTCACCAAGAGGCATGGTGTATGTCTTTGTTTTTTGGGGTTCTTTGTTGTGGCAGTATGTCTGTCTTTCAGTTTAGCTGACTCTGTCTGGGTTTTAGATTTTGTAATGGATAGAATAAGACAAATATATAGATGTGGATGATTGGGACTTTACGTCCTGTATCTAAACACTTAATCAGGCTAATTAGGACAGGAACAGGACACAGCAAAGAAGCAAAGTATGAATGAAACTGGAGTCAAAAATATATGCAGATCTGAAAGCAAAAGCAGAAACTGCTGCTATTACGATTGACTGGACACATTTTATCATTCTTAAAAAGAGCAATCCAAAATGTATCTTATCTAAATGAAATGATAAAATATAATATCAAGAAGTCAGAACAAGATAACAAATAGATTTAGATTTGCCGATATAATCTTATCGATGCAAAATTTAGATAGGTGAAGTCGGTGGAAATCGAAACTGTATATGGCGCTCGACATATTTATACATACATATTACAAAGTCACCAGAAAAGAATATATACACACATTCTTTTATTTTTTTCCTTTGGATTCTATCTCTGAGACATAATACTCCTCTGTTTCAAGTTGACCACCTGAAGCATTATGGCAGAGTCTTCTAAAAGCAAATGAAAATATGTCAACTAACTAATGTTAACCCAACTTCCCAACACAACTACTAAATGTAAATTGCCTAAGAGGATATATGAGTTACTTGTTAATGAAAAAAGTTTGACAAAAAAGCAGCACAGAGAAGAAAAAAGATGAAATAGTTATAAAAAGATGCCTTAAAACTGTAGAAACCTGTAGAAATATATATGAAAAAGTACTTTAGCCTCCCCATAAATAAACATTTGCTAAGGAAACTAAAAGATTTATGTCCCCTTTTCTTGACATCAAGTTTTAACCCCCAAGTAACCAAAAACAATGGTTTCTAATGCATATTTTCTCATTTATTATGTACTTCTGAGTTTCAATTTTCGACCTGCATGTTTTTTGACATGGTTAAATACTTTTCTAAAGAACTTATTATCAGTAAAACACCCGCTCCAGCTATTTGCACTTAAACTTATTATAACAAATAAACAAAAATGCAGTCTATGGGCATTATGTCATAATCATATTCATAAACAGCAATCTTCCTAATAAGTTTCTCCACAGTTTTACAAAAAGCACCTCTCTTAAATTCACAAATATGTATTTTTCAAGCACCTACATTGCACTATGACTAACAAGGCTTTTAAAATTCACCACTTATCAACATTTTAAATAATGAAATCCAGGCCTTACTTAAATTACCAAATTTAAACCCAATCAAAACTACAGCACTTTATTAGTGTAATTGGAATTTTCATCATTTTATTTAACTGCATCTTCACCATTTTTTACCATCAGCAGCTATTTTATGTACAATTTAACAAAATAATTGTCTGCTTTTAATTACCTTTTTAACTGTCAACATCATATATTTGAAAGTAGATTTATTCTGCACAGAAAGCTAACTCGAGTTTGAATAATATTGAAAACATAATTTTTAAAAATCAGCAAAAGTGCAATGTTATGTCCAAAAGTTTTGGTAATCGCCATTTTGATTAGAGAGTTACTTTACCAATTTCCACCATCAAATATAATGTCAAGTGAACAAAATTAGATTGCCGTTTTTACTCAAGAATGATAGGCCTACACTAAAATATAGTTCTATGAGTTATTTAGATTATATAATATTGTCAAGTTACCTCTGATAAATAAACATGTCTAAACCATTTCCAGCAACTTCTGGCTAAACTCATAACACATCCCCCCCTTCCTCTCCTCTCCTCTCCTAACTCTTTGAGACTTTGACAATTTTTCTGCACCATAAAATCCCCATACCATTAATTTCGATCATATTCACTATATATCAGGTGCTACCACACCCAGGCCATTACAAAAATTGATAAATCAATAAAAGGGAGTTTCCAATGTCACAAAGAGGCTGGGATTTCTTCCATCATGGGAAATCCCTGGAAGGAATCCCCCACGTGCCACATGACGTTATATCACACCTATATTTGGGTATCAGCCAAAAGCAAATGGATTCCATTAATCGTGTGTTTAAAATCATCGGTGTTTTATAGGTGTGAATCATGACCGCAGGTGTTTGTCACAATACTGATCATTTACATGGAATGGAAATCGATACAATTGTTCTGAACTTCTACAGAAGTCATGCAACATTTTTTAAGACAACTGTTGTAGTTCAGAAGGAAGGAAAGAAGGAAGGAAGGAAGGAAGGAAGGAAGGAAGGAAGGAAGGAAGGAAGGAAGGAAGGAAGGAAGGAAGGAAGGAAGGAAGGAAGGAAGGAAGAGAACAAGGGGCAAAAAGCAGTACAAACTTCCAGAAAGAAAGTAAAGAAAACACAGTGGAACAAAGCTAGAGAAGAAGCCAGTAAAGAATGAACAGAAATGAGTTGAGACATCAAAGTTTCAATATGCAAGCCAACAAATTTTACACGAAACATTATGAAGAAGATTATCCATAAACTGAAAGTGACATGTCAATGATATCCAACAATGTAAAATTACGTTCACTTAAACTCAATCGAGTTTGTAAACTCTTGAAATGCCTCAGGTTCTTAAATTCTAGAACTTAACTAACAGAGTTCCTCCAAATTTCTACAGAATGAAGACATTGACTTTTTAATAGGCATTAAATTGAGTAGAAATTTCCTTAATGCTTCAGTGAATTTCACCATTGTTAGTTTTCAGTTTATTTACTTAAGGTTTAATTGGTAAAGTTTGCTTGGAGACATAATAGGTAAACTGACAATGAACATTTAAGGATCATTTTAGAAGCTATAATTTCTATACCAAAAACTTTCTTCAAATTGAGTGCAAACCCCTTGGAAAGTTCTTCATTGTTGCCATAGTGACAGAGTTGCTTGTTCAATTGTCTAGTCACGTGACATGAACAATAGGGACCTTGGGGACCTCTCCAAGAAGGAACAGATGACCTCGCTTCATTTAAGACAAATATCAAGGCTGTTTTTCAAGAAAAAGAGGTCTTTTATGACCGATGTCTTGTTCTTGTTGGCAAGGCATTTTCGTTGCTATGGACTCTTAGTTCCAAAGGTCAAGTTCAAATCGAATGTCAGATTCAAGAAATTAAGTGGAAGAAGATATTCTGATCTGTCTGGCTGTCTGCCTATCCCTGTGTATCTCTCTATCTATTGCTCTATCCCTAAGTCTATCTATTGGGTGTCTATTCGTCTATCTATTCATCTATCGATTTATCGATCAATTTATTTATCTGTTGATTTACTTATCGATTTATCTATTCTATTGATTTATCTATCGATTTATCTATCGATTTATCTATCGATTTATCTGTCGATTTATCTACAAGATTGATTTCATTAGACAGAGAGTGGCATTGGAAAAACATAGGGCCTGTAAAATTCTGCCACTTGGTAATGTAAGAGACAGTAAAAAATTTAAGTAAATAAAATTTAATCAACCCATTGTAAAAGCAACTGACCCTGAAAGAATGATAACAATTTTTAGGCGCGGTTCCATTGCGGTTCTCGTGTCATTAATGAAAATCCGCAACTGCACCGCACCGCACCCATTTGATTTACGGTGCACTGCAACTGCACCGCACTTGTTTAGTTCAAAACCGCAACCGCACTACACTGCGCATTTTCAAACCGCACCGCACTGCATCGCACACTGCACCGCAACCCGCGCGGTGCGGTGCTGACCGCGCAGACCTCTATTGGCTACTCCTTAAAAAAGCCATCCCTCTATATCCAACAAATAAAATATCCTATCATATTCTATCCTAACAAACAGCCATTAAAAGTGTCTAACAATTACCCATATATAAGACTAAAATTTCACAAAATTAATAAACCCCAAAACCCATAATTCCAAAATTGTTGCATTTTGCTTTAAACTTGTCTACCCCCTATGAAGGCTCAAGAGATCTCAGCTTTGTTGCTGGGAGTAGAGGAGGAGTATTTTTCAATTACTTTAACAACAGGGGGTAGGGGACCGGGGGGGGGGTGCTTTGTAGTGATATATGTTTTTACCTGACCAGGTGCGAAGCGTGCCGCAAGCCTAAAATTGTCGGTCCTTATAGATTGTGCCCTTGGATAGGCAGGTCTAATAGCCCCTACCGTTAGGTTATGCACAGAATAGATAGCTATATTTGTACTGTTAGAACTAATATGTAAATGGCACTGCCATGAAATTCGCGCAGCAATTTAAAAAGTTTGTGTAGGACTTATAGTGTTACCATAACTTTCATGTTTATTTCATATTCAATGTATGAAAGGCAGTTATGTAACTGTTTCAGAAAATTAGAAAGACAGATATGGAAAGACAGAGAAAAATGTAGAATAGCAAAGATAAACTAGACAAAACATATAATAGATAAATAGATAAATATATCGATAAATAGAGAGATAAATAGATAGACAGATAGATAGATAGATATATTGACAGACAGATAGATAGATAAATAGATAGATACATATATATATTAAATAGATAAATAAGATTGATAGATAAGCAGCTAGATGGTAAAAAGGCAGACAGCCCTGAAAGCTACCAAAGTCAAGTCTATGTTAGATTGTTGATATTACATAATAGTATCAATATATAGTATTAAATACAAAAACAATAACATTGCATGTAGATTAACTGTTCACTGTTACATAATCATCAGTTTGTAAGATTATGTAACTTTAATTTTGTTATGTTTTCTTGTTGTCTGATTGAAATTAAATGAATCACATGTTAATAATTTGATTTAGCTTGTCAATGCTAATAATTAACTATTCCATAAAAATTATTGGTACAGGATATATAACTAGAGATAATTGAATTTTTAAGACACTTTTGAAGATGAATATGTTATGTTTTGTTAAATACGAAACTAAATCCTTGATAAGAAGCTGGACCTACTTGACCTAATTCCCAACTGTGGACTGTTGATGTTGAGACCATCACTGCACAGATTTTTTAGTCTACTCTTGCACTCAATTCGCTTCGCTCAACGGCCTTCGGCGTTTCGCTGCGCGAATATGAATTCATCGTTGTTGTACATGGATATATATATTGGCCTATAATAGTTTCTATCAATTGAATTTTGGCCCATGTATCTCACTTTTAAATCAATGTATCTCTTTAAAATCCAAGTATAGATTTAGATATTGATACATGTCTCTCAGAGTGTCTATAAGCTCATTTCCAATGCATGTACCCCCTAATTTACTGAGTGTATCTTTGTATCAAACCATTTATCAAAGAACTAAGAATTATTATACAGATACATAAATAATAATGAATAGATAAGACGTGTGATGTTCGTGTTTGTCTGTGCATTAATTAATCTATCTGTTAAGATATATGTGTACCACAGAATAACAAATATCTCCTTTCATATGAATGTAAAATGAATACTTCTGAAAATGTTCCTTTCATCTCCAATTTCTCCAAAAGTTGTGTGAATTTCGAAATCTGTTTCACAACGCTGTCATCCGTAATGACACGAACACATGCAATTCTGAAATTCGATTTTCAGAATTTTGTTTTTTATCTACAAATTCTCAGATATGCATTTTCAAAATTTGAAGCTTCTTAATGTTATTTTTAAGAAGCATGCATGTTTTCCAGAGTTTCTGCTTTGAAATCGTCAAATTGCATGATTGTTAGAAATCTGTTTCCATAAAATTGAAATAATGCAAACAGTATCTGAATTATTTATTGCATCATGAAGTAAAATGCATTGTACTTCGAACTGAACTTTTTTGGACACATTTGATTTTCAAAAGAAACTTCAACATAAGAACATAAGATGTATTCATATTATGTATTCAGACAAAAGGCAACAACTTTAACATATCATTGAATATCTAACGAAAGGTCTATGAAATGGAAGGTGTGCAAAATTCTAAAATTTAATTATCATACAAATGAGAAAAAGTAAACTAATTTGGTAAGATTGAATAATATGTAAAAAATGCTTGTGTCAAAAACTCAAAGGCCATGCCAAGGCATCTGAACGCCACCCAAACATAACAATAAACAGTACCATATTTGGTAATATGCAAATGAGACAGATAATATGCAAATTGGGACAATTGCCAGTGGTGTCAGAGGTCAAATTAAAAACATATTTTTCATGTTTTGATGCTTGTTATGTCACAGCCCCTATCCCCTGGCTTGGTAGCTTGGGGGGGGGGCTAGTTTTTGGAGGGGGCAGTTAATAAACAGGTGGGAACAACAGATAACTATATAACCCTGGGGTTAATTTAGAATACCCCAAGGTCAATAGAGGTCAGCCTAGTTTGTGTTTTAATGATGCTTGCAGCATTTTTATTATTTTCATGGCAAAAGTCAGTTATATATCTGCTGTAGTAGGGCTGTGGAAATTGTTGCCTATCACATTAGTTATTTTCACCTAAGAATTAAAACTAAATAATTTACAAAAATAACAACATTGCAGAATTAGATATAGGCCTAGTCCTGTCATTCCATTAATGTGCGTTTCAATAAATTATTTAGGTTTATAGATCACTTTTCAAAGTTTAAATATCTGAGAAAATAAAATGCTCTCATCTTCCTGAGAGAACTAAAATTATCATTTATTGTTGTTTTTGTGTAATTGAAATTTATACATCAAATCCTAACCTGACAAGCTCAATATTTTTTTCTTCAAATTCACTAACGACTGCCCGGCAAGCTAACTTGCATTTCTGCTGAAATTCTCCTAACTCAACTGCTGATTACTAAATTCAACCTCATCTTATTACATAACACCATACCCTTAATAACGGTCCCTTATAATCCTTATTCCCTAAACTCCATACCTTGTATGCATAACACTTAATAAAGTAATGCAACCTATCTCTTGAACCCTATTGAAGTTAAAGCCTATCATTTGCATATGCTTACTTATTTATTGATAAATGCTTTGTGACAAATGTGTCATGATCCCAATAGACATTGTCTAAATCCCAGAAGGTACTGAATTAACATATAGATGAAACATCATGGGGGGAAAAGTTGATTAATTCAGTACAATTGACAGTACTTTTATCAGCTAGTCAACCACATTTTCCATTGGGAATCTGTATGGAGGAGAAGATAGCTATAGGGAAGGGGGGGGGGGGTATTAGAGGAATTGGGAAATGTAGATGATATTGGCAATTGCTCCAATGTCACAAATTGTCTTAGAAATATTCATCTTGTTGTGGGATATTGGACATGCAGTTTGAATGGATAGATAATCTCTTTCAATAAAACATATTATAAAGAGGCAATTCCCTGAAACTCATCAAATTTAATGTTATGGGGAGAGGAGAGGATACGATACACCTTATGACATGATACAATATGATATGATACTATACGATACAATACGATATGTACCGGTTATTCAACACAAGAGGGGGGAATATGTGATTCACCACCCAAGGGCTTTAGCCCGAGGTGTGACAAACACATATTCCCAGTCCCACGGTGAATAACTGGCTTATACCATGAGACAAACTCTCAAACAATCAAACATGAGACAGCAAGTGGACAACAAAGAATACGGGAATTATTGCCCTGAAAATACCGGCATTTGATTGGCCGACAGAGGTGTCGAACGGTATATGACATGATACAACGTAATAGCAGAAGAATTATAAAACATAAACAAAAATATTATTCCAGCACATTGTCAGTAACAAATTTAATTATTGTCTTCAAAACTTTAATTAACCAAAGCTACAATTGTATGGTCTGGGGCAGTGGTTTAAGAACAAATTATTATTTCAAATTTAAGAAATGTACTTGTGGATACATTAGTTTTAGTGTCTGCCTGAAAGTGCTACAATTTAATTGTTACTGCGGATAATTATGGCCCAAAAATCTGCACTTAGAGAAATAATTCTTTAAATTTCAGCTTAAACATTGAAAACTGACAGTATTTCTAAGTGACTGCAAATTAACTAGAACAATTAGAAGGAGTTTAAAGTTTGAACCAATCAGGAACTCAGTTTGTTGCCTGTCAAGTTACAATATTGTTTAAATAGACCCAATACCGAAGTACAGTATACTTTCGACTTGAAGGTTACCTTGGATATAAAAAGTGGCTGACAAACCAAAAGAAAGCAGTTCCCCTGCCTAAGAGTAATTACTGAAAGAATTGCCCTTGAAAAAAGTATAAAACAAAGAAGTAAATTTCATGAAAAAAACCTGATTTACCAAACAATTTGTCAAAATATGGTCTTTTGTGTTTTAGTGAATATACAGAGAGGGCCCAGGCAGATAGATGGGTGATTGGTACTTTATGTCCTGTATTTATGCACTTGGTGGGCTAATTAGGAGAGGGGAGGACAGGACAATGAGGCAAAGGATGATTGAAGCTGCTGTCCAACATAGGCAGCCCAATTGGCGCACGACATAAACCCCGACGTTGCTAATTGGTGGAGGGCTGGTCTGTTGGTCACGTAGATATGCATGGTAGAGATTATGTTGCCACAATGTGAACAAGGCGTCTGGGTTTTTTCACAACATTGCCACAACATCGCAAGCTGATGTTGAACCATTCACATTGCCTGACTATGTTGTGGAAATGTCGCCACAACGGCGCATGCTAACGTCATATCTTTGATATTGCTTCACAACGTTGTGACAACATAACTAATTCCATACAAATCTACGTCATTTGACGAACAGGGTGACGTTGTTGCAACTGTTGCTACAATGTAGATGTGCCCATAGGGTATATACCTATAAACTTGTGTGAATGTAGATATATGGCATTTTTTCAAAGAATTTTTCTCCAGAAACACAAAAGAGTGACAAATGCAATGGTGATTTTTATTGATGTTAAAGAACGGTTTCTATGGCAACATAATGCTTCAAATATCTGGGTTTTAGGCAGAAAATCTAGTGGATTGGCTGAGTTGATTGATTACGACAAAACAATCCCCTGTGAAATTCTGTTGTTGGAATTGATTGAAGACAAAAGCATTTTTGTCATTATTATGTCAGAATTTCAGCATCACAGGAAAGTATGATTACAGGGAATTACTGGCTATTTTTGCAACAGCTGAATAAATTATAGTCATCTTTGATGAAAAATATTTATATTGATAATTATTGGGCACCTTTATTTCTGATAGTCATGCAAATATTTCGCAAAGAGTCTTTTACAATCTGTGTCAACAAACAGTCACATTTTCCTGAACTATTTGTAAAAAATAAATTAATATAATAATAAGAAATAATATAATAGCTCACAGCAAACAATATTCCCTTCAGATCTATTTATAAAACAGTTCCTAATAACTACACGGTAATACACACAGATGGGTCAAAATTTGAAAACCTTGAAATTTCAGCTGAAAAAAATTTGAAAATTTTTTTAGTCCAGAAATGCCTTTTTAAGTTGGCATTGAGTAGGTCAAACAATCAGCTATCACTGCACTGTCATGTCCAAGGGTCCCAAATGCTCTGCTGATCTGTAATGAGGTGATATTTACAGCTGTGATGTTTTTTGACTGTCATTAAAATCACACTTATAACTGAAAAATCCTGACCACTTAGGGTTAAATAATCTATTACCAATGATTAGGCAGGTAGCTTGCACGTTTTAGGCCAAGTTCCAGGGTCTAGAACCAATTATTTTTGAGATAATGCATTTTGGTCAATTAAGTACCGACTTATGTGTGTCATTAGCATCATGCCTATAAAGTTGAAATCCGCACCACTTCGAGCTGAAGAATGTATTACCAACCTATGGGAAAGTGGCTATTCTGCAAACATTGAGCTATATTTCAGGTCTCTACGACCAACACTTATTAAGATAGAACATTTTCTTGAACTAGACATTTACAAACAGAAACAAAAATACTCCTTTCAACAATAGTTTGGATTCTGAATCACAAAGATGATCTCCACTACCCCTCCAGTGCCCAATGTCTTTGCTGAACCATATTTCAGGTGCTAGACAACATTTGGTAAAATGTCAATGACACCCCATATTTGATTAGTAATCTAAGAGAAGCGTCAAAATTCATACTAAGCATGTCAGATGCAAGGAAAACGCAAAAATTCTGTGTAATATTTAGTTAAAACATTAATTGATAATATATATTGAACAAAATTTCAACTCCTGTCACCTGCAACCGAATTTTAGTTAGGTAAAGGAAAGAAGCCATTTTTTGTTGTGATGCTAATGACAGCGTGATGCTAATGATAATTAAGATAAAAATCTTTGTAGGGACCAGTGCAAAACTGGCAATCTGGCAATTTGTGCATGCAATGATTTTATGAACACCAGAAGCATGTTCTCATTGATTCTGGTCCAGAAATATGCAGTCGAAATAGAGCAGCAAGGCGTTTGCTAATGACAAATTAAGATAGGACAACCGACATGCCAACAGAAATACTCAAATATTTTGGTTTACATAAATGATACAGAGCTACAGATAGCGCAGTTATTTTCTTGGGTTCTGAGACACAACGTTAGACACAAGGTTTTCTCACAAAATGTGCGTCCCTTTCATTTTTATTAAGAAACCAAACTGATGTGATGCTAATGACGCAATATTGGAGACATTGACACAACAACCTCCTGCTCTTATACAGGATATTATTTCAGAAATTGGAAACTATATTTTAGAAGAGTGATAGTCAAGTCTCCATGTATGGAAGAGTTTAATTGAATCAGGATCCTGTACAAGTTTTTGTGATGCAATCTTTCAAAGAAAATGTTGGTGGAGACAGGCCATTTTCATGGGGGTTGGCCACTTCAATGCTATTTTTGGATGGGATAGAAATAACCTTCCACATATCTTTTGTGTCAGAAGTTTTGCTAATATCCTTGTCTATGACACATGACATCAAGAGGTCCTACATGTGCCTTTCTGTCATCATGAATTATTGTTAAACACCGGAGACAAGAATTTCAGACTTACCAAATTTTGACCCAGATACAACTAAATATTTAGTCATGACTATACTGATGTTTATTTTGATGATGAAAAGACTATTATCAAAAGACCTTGTAATTGTACTACAGTGATGTGTCAAATAAATAATTTTTTGAAGTCCAAAACTCTGTTACAAATAGACTGTATTGACAAATTACCAGTTTGTGTGTTTGGCTATCACCTGTAAAGGAATTACCTGAAATGTCAAGGCATGGGGGCCTAATAAAATCATCTTATTTTTCCCTCATAGTTAGTTTGTCAGGACAAGGTCATTGTTGAGGAAAACCATAATTACCCCAAACCTCAAATTGTAAACAATAAACAAAACTGTGCAATGCCACACCCCATGCCTTTGAATTGCACTATTGTGAAATTTCGAAGTAAGTACATTTAATTACCCGGGGTAAAAAAAGAGGGTTAGAATTATCTACCAGACACACGTAGACAGGAAAGGGTAGTTAAAGTAACCGGAAGTAACCCTAAGGGGTAAAAAGGAAAATCGACCTTCAGGGTGTTAAGACAATTTGCCCTTGTAAGAAGGAATTGGCCTTTTTGTAAATGCCTGTGTGTCTGGCTGTATGTCTATTGTTTTCTTCCTTCTGTCTTTACATCTAAAATGTATGTATCTATCTAGATCAATCTGAACACATTAATTTTATCTGTGTATCTATGCTGTAAAACCGGCTGCATTACTTTAGCAGCAGCTACCGTAATGATTACAAGAAAGTGCCTCTTTACAGCAGAAAACCATTGTTTTTACGGTATGTACTGTTGTTTTAACAGTAACTGCCAGCAGCTGGGTTTACAGTGTATGTATCTATGTATAAACAGGGTGCCCGTCTCCATTCCTGGTGAAGTTTGGTACACTGTAAACCAAGCTGCTGCCGTTAAAACCACAGAACATTCCGTAAAAACAACGGTTTTCTGCCGTAAAGTGGCTCTTTTATGTATTCATTATGGTAGCTGCCGTTAAAGTAACGCAGCGGGTTTTACAGTGTACACTGTAAATTCTGAAATTCTGAGTTAGCTCAAATGATTGAGTGAGACGGTTGCACAATTTGTTTGAGCCATGACAGCTTGCTGTTTTGAGTTATGATAATCTTTATGTTGTTATAACTTGCAAACAACAAGCTATCTTGGCTCAAAGGAATTGTGCAACCATCTCACTCAATCAATTAAGCTATCTCAAAATTCAAAATTTACAGTGATATATAGGATAACGGCTCGGATTAAATTGGCTTCCTGTGTGTGATTAGAACCCATGCTTTGAAAGTCTATGGTTGAGAAAAACTAGACTCTCTCAAAACCACTGAGAAGTAAGAACACTAGTTGCATATAGCAGGAGGTTGCTTGTGAAGAAGGAAGGCCATCAACTCATCCCCAAAACACTTTCCAACAACAGATAACATCACCAACCTCCTCAGCAATCAAACACTCAATTTCTTTTTTGTTCACCTGGCCACCATTCTGGATTTTGCCTATCAGATACATTAGCCCTGCTTTTGATGTTACCCATTCGACTAACACCATTTCTATTGTTGTTCCTTGTGACATCAAAGAACAGATAATACCCCCATTAGTGACATCACTAAATACAATACTGGAAGTCAGTGTCACAAAGGGCTATTTTTAGAAGTATTGAAGCACCTACAGATAGCAAGCAGTCAAGTTACTTAAGTTAGTGAGTTAATTCCATGTCATCCTTAAATTAACTTAATCTGGACATCACAGATTGAATTTCAAAAGAAATGTTTCTTTCAACAATATTATGCTGGTTACCATCTGTTTGCAATGCATTTCAGGTAAGCCTATGAGTAAATTTAAAATTTCTAAACTACCACAACACTTTCCTATCTATCTATCTATCTATCTATCTATCTATTTATCTATCTATCTGTCTTTCTATCCATCTATCTATCTATCTATAATTTTTGCTCTCTTCAATTTAGTACATTACTATTGCAGTCACATTCTAAAACCATACTTGGTACAGATACCATGCTAAATTTTCTCAGTATTCCCCTAAGACAACTCGCAATAATGATTGTATCACTAAAGTCAATGGACCTTACATCCAAACTGACATTATGGGGTCCCTTGGGTTCTGGATTCTGATCAAAATGGCCCATTTCCGCTGATCTACACTTTCTGCAGGCCCTTTAGAAGGCAGTACTTTTACAAATGAACCAGTACTTCGACAGTGGTATTGTCACTAGATATTGGAGCTTTTTGGTAGTGATTGTTTTCTTTGATATAATGCGTGAAAAATATAGGTACTAACAAGAGTCCTAGTGCTGCATCTACAATCTAAGACACTGAATTATAAAGTTACTAAATTGAATTTGGCTAATAAACAAAGAATATGGAACATGCATGTCATATATACGTGTATGTTTGACCATTACAACATAGAGAGATTCTAAACTACCACCCTAAATGGTATGCTATACACATTCTGCTGTGTGATGTTCTTTCTGATCCTAGTAAAAGCTTGGAGTAACTAGCCTCAACCGGCAAACACATTGAATATTGGCAGATTTAGGAGTGAATTCACAGCCTTATCATCTCATCATTCCTTTTGCCTCTGACAACTGACCACATCGGCAAAATTCCATATCCCCAGCTTTAGAATTCTGTCAAAAAAGGTTAAATATTCAACCTTATAAAGTCAATACATGTGGCATAGACTGTGAAGCACACTTTCCTAGCTGTGTATGAATCAACCTCTACAGGAGAAGGGGGTGATCAAATTTTCCCCTTGTACGAGTGCTCATTGAGGGGTGAAATTAAAAGAAAGGGGTTATAACCTTTTAGGGGTAGGGAGGACAGATATTAGTAGGCTGTCAAACTGAAATGACCTAATATGAAACATTCATAAGATTAAGATATCGATTAGAACTCAAGCCATCAAGATTATATCCCCCACCTATCAAGATTGTGACCATGATGGATTCAGTGCACACGAAGTTGTGACGTCATTGATATCGATAAAGTTAAGAAGGTAATGGTGATATATGTCAGGTTGACCTCAATTGATGACTGAAGGGAGACATATAAAATTGAAGAGAAATTTGAAAATTTGGTCTTTTGCTCCATCCATAATAATACTGGAATCATGCCCAGGATCCAAAATTTATAAATAAAAATATTAAGTCATATGTTATAAAGTGTCAAAATTGCTCACTTTTATGTCAATTAGACCTACCATTACAAATTTTTAAAAAAGTTGCTTTTCAACAGAAGACTTGTTTTACGATAGAAAGGACAATATTTCGTGACGCATCTGCCTTATCGTGTTATTGTCTAGGTCGCAACACCTATTGGCTAACTCCTCCTTTATAAATGCAAGCTTTTACAGTGTATATATGGTTTCCATAACCACAGCAAATATCAGTGTGGAGGGAACTAAAGTGTAATTATCTGTAGACATCAGCATTGGACAAAAAAAAACCAACAACACAATTTTGCCATGGTTTTGACTTTCAAAATATAGCTGAAACAGCCAATGTCAAAGATGGCTATAGCTATAATCTACACAATCATACCATGCCATGGTTTTTCTGAGGAACAAATTTAAGAAATTGCTCTGTTAAATTATAAAAGATGGAGGAAAGATAATAAAATCAAGCTGAGTTGGCCTGGGGCTCTCTGCAGGATGAAAGCTTTTAAAAGATCCCAAGCAATTAACTGACTGATCACTCATAATAACTAAATGAAGATTTTTTTTTGTTGCTCTTTTAGAGTTGAATTTTTCGTAGGAAAGAGAGAGAGAGAGAAAGTGGAAGCAGGTTTGTGGTAAATGAGATTTTCAGTTTTAATGTGTATTTGCAAATAAAAGTGGTTGTTTTGGGCCTTTGATATATTTATCATAAAATTAAGGTAGATTAAGAATGGTGGGGATTAACCCGAGGGAAGTAGTTATTTGGAGAAAAGTAAAAAAGGGTTTTTGAAACATAAAAATCGTTCTATGAACAAGTAAGAGAGAAAACGAAAAGTAGGAAACAGAAAAGAGTATTATACTGAATAAAGACCAATTTTAAATTTTAGAGACAATATAAATGTAGAGGACAGACATAATTATGGAAATAAATTCAAAAAGAAAGAAGAAGATAAGGAAGGAACAGAAAAGAAGAAAAAGTATGGAACGGAAGAAAGATAAGAAGAAAGGAAAGAAATAAGAAGAGAAAAGGAAAGGGTATAGTGAAAATTAATCAACAATAAAGAAGGGGATCCAAAAATATTTGAGAATTCCTAAATGTACAAAAAGGCAGAGATGGGTCATTTGTAAAACTTTTTCTGCAGTTTAGATTTTCTTCCAATTCAATAACTCTGCAAATGTCATTTATACAGAGGGAGATCCATCATAAAATGGATGACATTTCAATAAGATAGATGCATTTTGGATTTCTCTTCATAAAATGACAAATGGAGACAAGTCAAATCATTTCAATGGAAACGAACCAATTGCATTAATTGTTTGTCAACAGATGATCGATCTTGTTGCCATGGCAACCATTTACAATTGTCAGAATTGAGAAATGTTGTTGTACTGTTTTGAAAAGAAAAATATAGAAATTCTGTATCTCATAGAATGGCATAAGTATAGTTACTTCAACTGAAACAGGTTTGTATGTCTAATTATCTATTTATCTTCTATAGGCTATTTATCTATCCTATCCTATACTATCCTATCCTATCCTATCCTATCCTATCCTATCCTATCCTATCCTAGCCTATCCTATCCTATCCTATCCTATCCTATCCTAGCCTATCCTATCCTATCCTATCCTATCCTATCCTATCCTATCCTATACTATACTATACTATACTATACTATACTATACTATACTATACTATACTATACTATACTATACTATACTATACTATACTATACTATACTATACTATACTATACTATACTATACTATACTATACTATCCTATCCTATCCAAGCTAGATAATTCAACTATCAACTAGTATATGTCCTATCTTTAGGGATAGAGGTATTTTAAACCAAAACACACACAAGTTAGCAAAACCCTGGTACTACCCCTCCTTGGGAATTGTGGGTCTATGGGGGCCTATTCGATTTCTGTAGAAAATATTTCTATTTTATTTTTCTTGGTTGAGCTTCTGGTGTTTTTGCACATGTGGTAATATCAGTCATTTCTGTAGTGAATCTCAGTAAAAACAAAGAGATAATCTGAAAAAAATGTAAAAATATAGAAAATCGATCACTACTCTTTCAGACCAGTTTATTGGGTAAATAAAACCAGCCTTTGCAAAATAAATACAAGAAACTATAGTTTCTAAGAAATGATTAGCAGCAAAACAATTCGTTAAATGTGACCAAATAACAAAAAAAAAAAAAGGAAATGAAAAAAGGGAACCTCTAGAGGTTAAAATTACATAATTATTTCGAGCTTTCGCTTTATTTTTTACTAATCCACATACTTCTGCAAATCGTTACCCAAAAGGTAGGGGAGACCGGGGCTGGTTTTCACAGGGGCAGGTTGTCACAATTTTTTTTGCACTAAACTATGAAGTCACACAGCTCAACCAATCATTGTATACTGCTTTTATAACCCACTGGAGTCTTTTTGAAAAATCTTGACCCCTGGAAGGGAGTCTGGTAGGCACACGGTCTGTTAAAAATTTCCTGTCACAAAAAGTAATTTTTTACCTTCAACTTGCATGCAATGCTAGTCTTTATCAAATAGTTGTTGAAAAAAGTACAGTTAATACACTT
The DNA here is from genome assembly GCA_026936325.1 of Platynereis dumerilii. Lineage (NCBI taxonomy): Eukaryota > Metazoa > Annelida > Polychaeta > Phyllodocida > Nereididae > Platynereis > Platynereis dumerilii. Next base: position 25,424 of record JAPTHN010000120.1, read on the forward strand.
ACCAAGTAGACATTTCTTTAAATCATGCATGATAACAACAAATAGTAAAAATTTTGATAACAACGGCCTTGGTCACCCATTTTTGGAATTTTCATCAATCGGGGCAGGTTGTTTCAACAAGGCGGGGCAGGTTGTCACACTTTTTGAGGCTGGTTGTTACCTGTTAGGACCAGGCTTTTAAATTAAAAAAACTGGCACAAATATAAATTTGTGCTTTATACATGCTATTGATGAGTGAAGATGTATGCAGATTTTGCATTGTGTTTAAATAAATCGATTTCAAATTTATATATAAAATTTGCAAAAAAAAACGTAAAAATCCTCCTCCAGATCAGAATGCTTTCCTGCTGATTGGTAAGCCTTCATTTGTAGCACCCTTGTACACAGTAGTGTGTTTGTTAAGGTCTTCACTCGGCACGTAGAGGATTCCTCATATGTTTAAAATAACTTTTCTTGGTCAAGATCAGCCCTACAGAGTTCCACTTCCTGCATCCGAGCTCTTAACCAAAAGTGTGACAACCTGCCCCGAGAGTGTGACAACCTGCCCCGAAAGTGTGACAACCTGCCCCGAATTCTGAATTTTAAAAAATGTCCAATAGGACATCAAGATTTCAAATGATATAGGTATATATTCACCAAGTAGGTTTAAGTCACTCCCTTTTGCCATTCATATAGAATGGCAGTGCTCCTTCATGCTTTATATAGAAATAGTAGCATGTTTAAGTTTTACACACTGTGACAACCTGCCCCTGTGACAACCAGCCCCGGTCTCCCCTACCTTACATTTTTATGGCTGAACAAAACTTGTGTTTACAAGTATTTCTTAAGAAAGAATTTTTGATTGACACAAGCCAACCATTTCTTGTTGGTTATGTTTCTTATAAATGTTTCGCATGTACCTTGAAATGTTATTCAAAATATTTTCGACAACTACCAAGCGAATATTTCGAAATATATTGCATTTAACTTCAATGCAACAAAATATGTATCACATTAACTTTCCGGTGAGGTGCTAAATTCGGCAGGTATTTCATTAAAATAACACACTTTTGCAAGGAATTTATCACCTTGATGCCAAAATCTTAACTTCACCAAAGGTAGCCTATACCAACCCCATTTTATTGTAATCAACTTCACTTTCAGTCAAATTTTAATCGATTCTAACCAAATTCTAAGAACTGTTAACAAACTTTTGTGTAAATGTTGAAAAACTTAAATGGCGGGCTGCTTCAAGTTCGTCTGCTGTCAGTGAAATATTTCGTCTGCTTTGGAAATGATTGATTACCATAGCAACTAGCTGTAGCAGACTGAATGGAATGTTCCGAATTTGGGCACATGTTCCAAATAAGGGCATGGGTGTCACTTTGTGACGTTGCTAAGCGATTGTCCAATTGTCCAAAGCACCTCTTGGCCTCCTGGGCAGGAGAGCTTAATTGTTAGATGTAAACAAAGAATTTTACTAATAATTTGGCCATTAATCATTTCTTGACACCATACTGAAGCAAGAAGGGGTGCATGGAAGGGGGGGGTGGATTAAAAACCAATTCAAACAGATACAGTAATTAACAACTTTGGAATTTCCAGGAATGAAATATATACACACTACAAATCGAGGCTACATTTTTACTTTCAGTCCTGGGCAGTGTGATTTTCTAAATTTTGTTTTCCTTAAAGAATTAGATTTTACAAATGTTGAACACATTGATAATATTGAAACGAGTAACACCAAAAGAATATTTTCACTAATTTTCTCTTGAGCCTCTATTCTCCTTAGCCAGCCAAATTCCCACGAAATTTGGCATTCAGAAAAAATGCAAAGGACCATTTGCTGAAACACAACTTCTTTCAGACAAAACAAAAAGTGGTGTATATGTAGTATTAAACACAATAATACAGTTTTTAGATTCAGCAGATTGATTTATAGAATGGTACAATCTTAAGCCCCTGCTTTACAGATATGTTACCATTACATGAATACACTAATTATTTTGAAGCTCTACTTAACAGTACATTTAATCAATGTTCCATATGTTCTATTCATTTCAGAAATATGTAATCAAGACCAAAATAAATAGCTTGAAATCAAAATTTATTGCTTGGAAAATAAAGAATCATAAATTTCATGGTTGAGAAGTTTTTGCTTGAATAGAAATTAATCAATTTTAATAAACACCATATACAAAATAGATAGATAGACAGGTAGATAGATATATAGATAGATAGACAGATAGACAGATAGTTAGTTAGATAGATAGATAGATAGATAGATAGATAGATAGATAGATAGATAGATAGATAGATAGATAGATAGATAGATAGTGCAGTCCTCTAAAGCTTCTTCTTCACTAAACACAGACACACAGACACCCTTGAAAATACCCAAGGGTGACACAGATAGATAGAGATCTAACTAGCTGTCTGTCCTTCCATCTACATAATTAATGACCCTGCAATATGGACAAAGATAGACAAAGATAGACAAAGATATACAAAGGTACACAAAGACAAACAGAGGACAAAAGTCTGCTAAACAACAATAAGTCATTAATCTAGTTTCATAATCCGTTGGCAGGTGGGGTAAAGAAGGTTCTAAAGAGTTCTAAAGGGGTAAACAGATCTGAAATATTCTGTTGCTACCCCTTGGCAAGGCTCTGTTATGGCTTTTGTTATAAAGCTAATGAAGTACTAATGTCAAAATGATGAGCACAGCATATTAAGAGGGTTTTGGAGACTGGACCACTGATGGTAGAAGAATGTGGAGTTGGTTTAGCCACTTCAGTGTAAAGAGAAGAGTTATTAAGTATTTTTTATGAGTTATGAATTTAATCAAAGAGAATTTCAGCCATTTTTCACTTGGAATCATCACAGCTTTATTGAAAGCTAAGGAATATAGGATCAAAGTTAAATGAGATATTCAAAGTTCTTTAGTTTATTGAAGAGATTTTTTATTGGATTTGGAATTGGAATAGATTCTCTTACTTATAATGTATATATGCCTACTTTACTCATAAATCATTTCTATATAATATAAGTAATTTATAATCTCCCAATGGTATAGTATTGTCTATAAATTATAATATTATAAAAGAGCTTCCAAATACCAGATTCAGAGAGTCATTCAGCAAGTCCCCTGCCTCTAAAACGATTCTTCGTACCAGAAGCTTTTGCATTGACACCAAACTGTCCATCTGCCTGCCTCAATTACTGTAGTTAATTGATGTTTAAAAGCTTCTAAAATCAAGTCAGAATCAAGTCAAAATCAACTATAGAAATCAGATATAAAGCAAGAAGGCTGCAACGTGCCTGTCATGGCTTGAATTGAGCAAAGATTGGGCCATTGTATCTCAGATAGTAGAGGTATAGCACTAATAATAGAAGCAGGAAAGGCCATTAATCATCAGCAACAATACCTTTGACAGGGAATTCCCTCCACCCAGGGGACTCCCTGGTACCTATGCACTATGACGTCATAAGGTCAAAGGTCAGATTCCTAATATGGGAGACAGGAAGTTCTTCTTTTTGTTTGGCAAGGGATGTATATTTGACAATAGAAAGTTTCTTGAAGTTGTTCCGGCTGTCGATCTATCTATCTATTCATCTATCTATACAGTTACCAGATAGCTCTTCTCGGCAGTGTAAGGGATGGACTGTAGCATATTCTATTTTAAATTGAGATAGAACAATAGGTAAACATCAAACAACAAGCCGTTTTGGCACCAAGCTGATCTGGAACCGCATACCCAACAGCTGGAAACCAAGCCCCATACCACTGTGCCAAGATCTCACTTTATTCATTTTGGGATCAAGTAACTTTTCTCACAACTTCCAGCTGGGAACTTCCTTTGAATCACATTATCTTTCAATCTGTGACAGCTTAAATACCAACCCATTAAAACCTATTTAAGGTATCAACTACCTTTAGATACTTTTTCAAACAGATGATATACACCAGGTACCTGGGTATACATTAAAAGCATTTCAGAACTTTCAACCCCTTGTATCAGTGACTATAGATGACATATACTTGGCAAGTAAACATCTCATGATGTTGTTGATCCAATGGACTATACCTTATTTTAAGATGTTATTAGGATATATTTCAAGTTAGAATAGAAGTTATTCTCTCTTTCTCATTGTTGGGTTGGGGGGGGAGGCCTCATACCTGATATTTCATAATACATTACAGCTTTAAAAGTTAGCCATAAGTAGCAATTCAAATCTTTGGGTATCTGGACTCAAGAGACATACCATTCCAAGTCCAAGAGATCAGGTTCTCCGGTTTCATTTGTGTTTTAATGTGGTTTTTGCTACATTTTCATCTTGTTTTTGTGGAGTTTTTATTATGTTTTGATAGTGTTTTTAGTGTGTTTTTAGTACCTTATCCATTCTGACCATTATCAACTTTTTTGAGTAAAAAGTAAATTTCAAGACTTCAGTTCACATTGTATACTTTTGAAAACGAAAAAAGGAATAAAATACATGGCCTTAGGCAAATTTAGGTAACACACTCTTTTTCAGAAGCAATATATAACAGATACCCAAGTACTAGAATGAGTGAAGTTTTGACACTTCAGCTTTTGTTTTGTAAACACTTCATAGTTCTCAAGTGGCTATTGAGTGAGTAAAACAAGGCTTTAGCCATTTGAAGATTTAGAAGAGTCTTTTTCACCATTTTTTTCTGTGGATCTCTTAACTTTTCTTGCCATTTCTTCCTTTCTCTTTAACCTAGACTTAAGAAGTTGCTTAAAGGATCCGGAAGATTATCTCAACCTCAAGAACCACTTTTCCTCACCCTAAGCCATAGAAATTACCTCTTAACCTCACTCTCACCCCTCCCCCAACAGACCTCTACCTCCCCTTTACCTCCACTTCAGGGTCTTCAGCTATAAATATTCCAACTCCCAAAAGAGATCTTGTTTCCTTTCAAAAATAAAGTGACCTACCCAAAATACCTCACAGAAGATCAGTGATGTTACAGGTAATTTACTAAATAAGTTGAAATTGCCATGGTTGATCAATCTGATTGTGTGTTCATGTACTAGGAATGACATTAAAATTTTCAAAATAAGCAGATATATCCCAGTTTGATGCTTTCCTAATATATTGACAAAAAAAAAGAAAGCTTTCTGTCAAATTGCATGAGAAACAATTTTATATGATGCTTCTGCAATTATTTCAAAATGATTTGTTCATGGAATTTGAAGTGTGTGAATGACACATAATATTTCACTGAGAACCAACGAAAACATCAACCAATTTCCAATGCATATTGTCTCTCACTCTGCACATACCAGGAAGATATACATCACCATGCAGGTCTAAGGAAACCTGAATTGTTCAGAAACACCTAAAGAAGCCATGAAGACAAACTGTTTTCACTTTTCAGAAACAAAATGTATGTTTGGAGACAAACAATCTGTCTTCAAGGAAAAGCCCAAGGCTCTGAAATATGCATAGGCAAAAAGAGATCCAGCATTTTTCTATCTTTGCTATTCATTTCAGCTATTCATTTCTGCTATTCATTTCTGGGGAGAGAGGACCTTTGTTGCAACACCAATGAGATAGCAGAACGAGATACAAGTTACCATGGTTACCAGATGCTGGATTGTTCAGTTACCATGGCAACTGGGCAGCCCATTGTCAGCTGATGTTTGTTGTCAAACATACGTCAGAGATGGGAGGGGAGAAGGCATACTCTGCTGGAAAGTATGGTTTATATAGACAGACAGATTGATGTATGTCTGTATGGATGTCATTGGATGATTGGGGCTTTACGTCATGTATTTATGTAGGCTAATTAGGACTGGAGGAAGACACAGCAATGAGGAGAAGGATGATTGAAACTGCTGTCCATTATACAGTCGGTTCAGGTGATCTGGCCAGAAATGAAGTCAAATCATATAAGCACACGGTCCATCAATTTGAAGCCTCATAATTATATAGATAGCATAGACAGATAAATTCATAAATAGAAATAAATAGATATAAATAGAGAGTTTGGTAGTTTGGCGGGTATGAGAAATCTTATTATCTGAGTCGAGTAACCAAAAGACAATCAGACCATCTGAATATGATGATGTGAAACATGTGGATATATCTTTGGTCATCTTTCAAAAAACTCAACATTAAAGAGAAATTTCACGTGTGGAATTCTTCCAAAATTTAAACCCTAGTAACAGAAATATTTAAGTGGACACCAATGATATACATAGATCTCTTCCAGTGACATATACACCAATTCGATCCTTTAGTATGAGATCCAATTAAGAACTTATTTCCAGTTAAGATCTTGACAATACCATCTGGTTACTATAGAAACTGATGCCAATTAACTTTCTGTTTGTTTTAATTTGTCAAAGTCTTAAATGTTTGGAGTGAAATTGTAGAATCTTTTAGGTTTCATGACATGTCAAAGTTAATTTACCTCAAACAGGGCTTGAACTCACAGCTTGAGAAATTTAAGAAACCCCTCAAAAAAATTAAGAGAAGCTGGAGTTGTCAATCAAATTGGGTGATAGCTACCATGTTTAGAAATACCTTAGTAGTGTGTTTTGCAGGAAGTGTTGTATGGTTGATTCTGGGTGGCTTGGAATATTCATTTTTACTTTTCATTTTCACACTGGAACAATGTCCTTTAAAGTATATAAATCGTAATTTACAAACAAACTACAAGGTTGGCAATTTTTGAATTGTGTGGGATCCTTCACCTCATTGCTGTGTCCTCATCCGGTCCTAATTAGCCGACCAAGCATAAATACAGGACGTAAAGCCCCAATCATTCATCAAATTTGCATTGTGTGGGTCACTTGGACAGGAGTTTCAATCATCCTTCGCCTCATTGCTGTGTCCTCCTCCTGTCCTAGCATACCAGGTGTATTATATACAAACAGGACATAAAGCACCAATCGTCCACCTATCAGCATTGTCTGTGATGAATCACTACTTATTCTAATTTTGACCAATATGATGGGTATTAGGGAAATAAACCATTGAGTAATTTGTATATATGTTGTAAGACTATAGAATGTAACTAAATTCTCTGGAGAGTATTAGAAATATTGGGTTAACATAGCTGAGGCATCTTGAAAACCAAAATAGCAAAATTACTGTTGTTCTTGGGTGTGCTGCCAATTACCTTGGACAACTTATCATCTCATTTACATTGCATGGATTTTCTCTATTCACATAATGCATTCATTTATAGCAATGATTGCTACCCTTATTTCAAAGTTTTCATAATGAAAATGCTTTTAGTATATTGGGTTTGGTAATTTCTTCAAATAAGTTTTAATTATTTTTACATCATGAATTCTAGCAAATACGATGTAATCAATGTGGTAAATACTGAATGAAGTAGAAAAAATATTGGATGGAAGGGTGATTGGGGTTTCACAACCAGTATTTATGCACTTAGTTGGCTAATAAGGACAGGAGTTGGACACACACAGCAACCAGGAGATGGATGATTGAAACTACTGCCTGTTCGAAGGGTACCCAAGAGAATAATTTTGAAACCGTGGTGAGATCTATGGCAATATCAACCAAAGCAATGAGTGCATGTAATTTAGTTTTCCTGTATGGTACTTCAGACCACTTCCAATGATGTACTGTACATGTACTGCACTACTGCCACAAGTACTTTCCAAGTACCTTACAAGTACCTGAGTGTACATACATTACTGATACATGTACTGGTGATATTTTCACTCAAATTATCTGTGGAGAAGTATTGTCCAAGTGCTGTGTTAGAGGTATTGGTAAACGTGATGACTTTTGAAGTGGTGAGCAGTTCCGGTTCCTGTTCTGGGATGGAGAGGAAGTATAAGTATTCAGATTTTCAGGACTTCAAAGATGCAGTATACATTCAATATAAGGGCTTTGTTCTTTGCTGGGGTGGCTAAAGAATTGAAGCTTGACTAGTCCAGAAATCAAGACCAGCTTTTAATTGAAATGAAATGAAAATGTTCTTCAGAACGTCGAACCAAAAGATGTTTATTTTTTACTAAATAGCAGTCTTCTCTTCCAAAGTTTGCAAAATATGTGTTGTTTCGTTAAATCACATCTGGTCGACAGTGGTCTCAATAATTCTATCACAAAAAACATCAAAACTAACAATGACAAATCGAAGTCCTAATATTCATATATATATATATATACACATGCAAAATGTTGTAAGATAAAGTGCCCGCCTGTAAATAAGTGAAACACATGATATTGTGTCACTGCATCAAAGATAAACATCCTCAACCGGACTGCCTGTGGGAGCAGCAATTCTCATCTGATGAGAGGAAAGCATATTGGGTCATAAAGGCCGAAATGTAAGGCATGTGGAATAAAAATGGCAGATAATTATTTTTGCTGTAGTTGGAGTTAGGTATGGGTCATAGCCTTTGATAAGTAAGTGAAACACAGGCCCAATGTTATTTCATAGCGAAGGGTGTTTCACTTACTCATCAAAGACTATGACCCATACCTAACTCTAACTCTCAGCAGATGGGAATTCATGCTTCCACAAGCAGTTTGGTTAAGGATGTTTAGCATTGATGCAATGGCACAATGTCATGCGTTTCACTTACTTGCAGGCGTCATTGTATGTCAAAATAGATAAGTATATTTTCAAAAATGTAACTTACGTTAGCCATATATTGCGGCATTTGTAATGCTGATGCAAACTCACCTGCAACAAAGGAGAAAAAAATCATTTAATACAAAATCACATCAATCATTATCAATAACAAACAAAATACTATCAATGGAACAAACAATAGATCCATTGTACTTTTCACCATCTTTTTGGCTGGTACCATCAACTTCATCTTCATCTTTCAGTAACACTTCTGCATGACAACAAATCAGGGAAATTTAAAGGAGAAAATGTGTTGTCCAATCAAGATATAGATAGGACATATCACTTAAACATGATATATAAAATATACGAAGTTACAAAATTTTTCAATTATTTGCATACATTTATCAAGATATTATCATAATGTAACATATCAGAATATCAGTGTAGAATGAATATTTGAAAATTGTGTCTAAATGGGATTTTTATAATATATTCTACTTTTATGAAAACTAGGTGAAGAGTAAACAGGTATATTGTTTAAAGTGCTTGATTACCATGGAGATATAGGTATGAAATGTGCATCAATTCATAGCTAAGGTTATACCATTATGAAGTAAAAGATTGTGACATTATATTTTAATCTATCTGTGACCTATTGATATGCATATTTTATTAATATAAAATTGGTTATCATGCTTAAAACAAATGAAATTGAAAATTATTTAGGTGATTTAATAATTTAATGTAGTTCAATAATCAATATATATATTTCTTTTAATTGGATACAAGTTTAAAACTAGTGGGCTTGTGAATATTCATATTAAACAATAAGTGGATCTAATAATATTTTATATATAAGGTAGTGATATATGTGAGAACATTGTAAGTAACTGATAATAGTGTAATTTTCTTTTTTCCTTACTCTGGACAACTACTTGTTCATCTGTATTAAAAAAGACAAAGTTTGCAAATATATCTTTAATATAAGGAATAAGTAACATGACATTTATCCATTTCAATGATTAATCACAAAATCAATCACAACAAGTGAATCTATCAAAGATTTAGCAGTAACTTGTCTTCGTTGCAGCTTATGCAACACTGGTTTCATGATTTTGTTGCGGTAAGAAACTGAAATTGACGGAACACTGTTGGAATATTACACCATATAACTTTCCTGCAGGACTATACTGGGATTTTTTTGGAATATATATCTTGCTTGGGTATTCCGAAGTAAATCGGACCGGGTACAAGGAGCTTTACTCTTGCCGACCCTTGACCGTTTGGGTTGTCCATCTTGCGGCCCACGACAGTCCGATATGGGCCGCTCAACTGATTGTTATTCACTACGGGCAGTCAATTTGTCTAGCCTTGTACTGCGGCTTTATTCCGGTCTTATTTCTTGGTGCAGGACTGCTCTCTGACAATCTCGACCAATCAGGTGCATCCTCAATCTTGCTGCGGACTTGAGCGGGGCAGTTTGACCAATCAGGGAGCCCCTTTCTCTCTGCTGCGGATTAACGGACAACATGCGAATTGATTGGTTTGCCTCCAATGACATCATTCCCTCATACGTCTTCCAACTGGGTTCACAGTGGATAGACCCTGTCAAAAGATGGCGCTTCGGCATGCAGAAAAGGGGCAAAATCTCTCACAATGCAAAGCCAAGGCTTGACAGGGAAATCCCTAGCAGTAGCTACTGTAGGCTACTACCAAAGGCTTTTCTGTTGGGTACTTCAGGCTCCTAATATATAGACTATGTAATGTAAAAAAAACAGCAATACTCGAAGTACACCGGTAGATATATATAAGGAGCCCGTTTTACACAAACCTGCCTAATTATGTAACTTTAAGGTCGTAAACTAATCAGATAAGGACATCAAATCACTTCCTTTGACCAATTTGTCAAGATTATGGAAGATTACCCCCAATAAATATCCATAATCCCTTGCATCAGTGTCTTTTCCGGCAGGTTAGAGACCCCACACACAACCAATGGTAAGACACCCAACATAGTATCATAGAAAAAGTTCAATTTTAAAATGAGGATGCTAGATTTAACATTTCCTGCTTTTTAAAAATAATCATATATACCATAATATTTTATATAGGATATGGTGTAGAGACATTAACTGATGTCTAGCATAAGTGGTCAGCGATTCGGATATGAAGTCTAAGTAACCCAGAAGTCCAGGCGAACCGGCCAGAGCTGGAAACCGAAATTCTTATGTAGTACGTACTCCAATATAAAGAACCTTCCCCCCAGCATAACATATTTTAAAGCACAGATATCTTCAGTTTAAAATATCTTTTCACTGTCCAATTTATGTATACTCACTGCACCTGATTGACAAGAACAAATGCCCAACTTGCACATCTTGTTGTCATAGCACATTTTTCTTGGGATTTTCCCCAATACATATGGTATCCAACATGGACCCCTGAGGTATACCATTTCAAGGCTAGTTAAGGTCACTCAAAACACCTGAATTCAACTCATTAACTTCCAGTCAGCCTTCAACAACTGTGAAAACACCAACATGCCAATCAGGCAAAAAGATAAACATTCTTTAGATCCAACATGGTTGGTACTATTTGCTCGGCTGGTACTATTTGACTCGTCCAACAACATCGACCTTTGACCGATGCCGATGTAAAGTGTGGGAAGATGAAAAGCGACACAGGCACACCAAGACAAATAGAAAGATAAGTGGCTAGATAGATTTTAGAGAGATCAGAGATGGATAGATAGATAGATAAATAGATAGAAAGATAGACAGATAAACAGACCGATAGATAGATAGATAGATAGATAGATGGACAGACATACTAGCCTATGGACAGATAGAAAGAAAGATAGACAGACGATCTCTATAGCTAGATAGATAGATTCATTAGATTGATTGATTGATTGACAGAAAGATAGAAAGACACAGAAAGATAGATATTTGGCAAAACACAACAATTCCAGAATTTCACTTTTTTTTAAAGGAAACATATTCTATCATTAATTGAACTTAGCAGTTTTAGCTTGGTGCCATTTGTTCCATCACAGACCTATAGACTTAAACAAGTATATCCAGTCTACTAATCCAATGAGTCCAGTCCGTCCCAAATCCTACATACCATCCCAAAGTAACCCCACCCCCACTTGCCCCCACTTATTATTCAAGGCATTCCAGTTGATGGATGATCCACTAATTGGATAAGAAGGATGTTTCAATTTGCCCCAAGATCATCCTAATCAGAACTGATCACATCTTGATCTTAATGACATGGCTTGCTTATATGCCTACATCCATACTAAGCACCTAGATCCCAAGGAGTTTATATTCATTGATCCGGTAAGTTGATCAACTGAGCCAACTTAGCCGAGGAGTTAAGCAAAATATTCCACATGAATTAAGATACATGCTTGCCCAATATTTCATGGTACTGAGCCTACAAATACTCAATGTAAACAACATCTTCATCTGACGGGTATACCGACATTGGTTTTAAAAGGTTCAAAAGGAAATTATTTGGATATTTTGAATTCATGACTATTTTCGATGTCGATGCTAATGAAACAACAAGTAGAAGTTTCCACATGGAGTTGTGTGTCATATTCTATAATCACCAATTCCAAAAACCATGCCACCAGAAGGTACTTGCCCTTTGAGGGCACCAATTCAATACTCGCGCCTATACATATCGATCTATCAGTGAACAAAGTTTGCAAAATTTCAAAAGCTTGTAAGTGGTAAATCATAGCAGACCTTAATATTACAACATTTAAATGGCAATTAGTCTACAAATTTAACCCCAACATCACTCAAAGTCTCATAAATGGCGATATAGTTACTACAGCACCAAATTGCTGATGCTATCGCGAGAGTTTGACTAGAATTTACCCATATCACGTCCTTGTCGATAGATCGCGAGACAGTGATGTTGATAAGAGTTGCCATGGTGACAGACTGTCTGCCTTGTGATTGGCCAAACTCCTTAAGGGATGAAATTGAGAAATATCTCAATAATATTGAGCTTCATCAGTGAGAATGAAATTACTTTAAGATATCATCGACGAGATAAAGTTCCGATGCATCTAGGATAACGTGGAATGAGAGTGATAGTCCGAAGTGATTAATTTTTTCTCTAAAATGATCAAAATGGCAGAAATTTGTGCTTCAGCTGAAAACTTGAGAGTGCTAAGAGCAACAATTTACTAACAACTTTCTCTGCATTTCCCTTATTCGATCTTACAATGTATTGACATTTCATTTTAGATGGAAGAGAAAATTCTGTCAATTCCACTTTCTCAAATATCATAAGAAAAAAGCTGGAATTGATAAAAGGATGAGGCTACAAAGACTGCGATAAAAGATGCAGAGCTGATAAACAAACCAATAAGTGAAGAAGGCAAAAGAGGAAGAGGCCGAGATGAAAATGTAAAGGATGAAGAGAAGAAATGAGGAAAAATAAAAAAATGTTAGAGAAAGGCAAAGGAAGAGGAGATAAAAGCCAGAAAAAGCTGTAGCAGAAGATGTAGAAGGAGGAGAAGAAGAAGAATTAGAAGAAGAAGAAGTAGAAGAAGGAGAAGAAGAAATAGATAGGGAATGAGGATGAGAAGTGTAATGAAGTGCAACAACAAGAGTCAAGATGAAGAGGAAAAGGATGGATTTTGAAGGATTGAGATTCATGGGATGAAAAAAAAAGAAGCAAAGCAACACAAGAAGGATTAAGAAGAACAATCAGGACTAACAAGAAGAAGAAGAAGAAGAAGAGAAAAAAGGAGAAGGAGGAGAATGAGAAGATGGAGAAGAAGAAGAAGGGAAGAAGAAGATGAAGAAGAGAGGAATAAGCACTTGGGAAATAAGAGAGAAACATTAAAAATAAGGAGCAGAAGAAGTATAAGGAAGGAGGGGAGAAGAGAGAAATATAAAAGAATAAGAAGAAGCAAAGAAAGATATGAGAATACCCAGTCCTAGAGATAGATAGATCCATAGCTATTAGGCAACATTACAGTTATAGGGCCCTGTGATTTGAAGCATGCAAGCGTGAAACTATTTAATCTGGAAAAAGTTGCTGGAACTTCAGAAGAGCAGATCTGACATGTAACAAAAGAAGGTTCCAACAGAAGGTTCTAAAAGAAGGTCCTAAAAGAAGGTTCTGAGAGAAGCTATAACAGAGAGGCTGCAAGCTAAAAGAAGGTAGATCAATACCTTCAGCCAAAACTGCCAGGACAGCCATATAACAGCTACACTCTTAACAAAAAGGTTTTACATGGAACCTTAAGGGTTCTTTGAGTTGGTATAGATAAGAACCCTAAAAGGTTCATTATTCAACTTTTAAAAAGGATCTAACAGCAAACAAAAACAACACTTAGATAATCCAGCTGCACTGAACTCCCACAATGGAACCCCTTTCTCTCAAGTTGGGAGCATAAGGTTCCATCATAAGATCATAAGGCCTTCCCGCCAGTATTGAACCTTTTCAATTCAGTTGAACCCTTAACAAAATGAAGAACCTGTTTTCGGCTGCGGGTTCTTCATATATACCATCAAGTACCTTTTGCGTTAAGAGTGTAGTACCATGCAAGAAGATGCCATTTGCAAATAGAGAACTCCTCCCATGATGAATGAATGCTTCAAATACATGCTCCACTTCAAATGCATCTATCAGAAATGCTTCTACTCATTCATTCATGCTTCAAGAGTTGACATGTTAAAGGATGAGCATGTCACAAGTCAATAATGAAGAATTTGGAAAGTACATGTAATCAGGGTAAAAGTAGCTACCAATTTCAAAGAGGATTATTTTCTCAAAGTAATTTGTTTGTCACATACTTTGAGAAGAGGGAAATGCCAAGAAATATCACCAATCATCAATTTATTGGTAGGCCTACATCGATATGCTGTACTTATAGGGCAAGCATTAGTTTTACATCTTTCCAAATTAGCCATATAGTGATATTCAGCTTTGTCGAATGGAAATATATTATTAAAATATTTTCTGTTAAAAAGACACAGAACATAATGAGGGACATCACAATATATTGTAGAATGAATTACAAATTCTGAAGAGCATAATCTTGAACTCCGAGTCTGGAATCAAACCCAGGACCCAGAGTTCTAGCCTAACCTCTAATGTAAGGCATGCCCACTATTCTTCCCTTCAACTAATTCTGTAGAGAAAAAAAAAGTTGAGGAAAAAGTTAAGAAAACCAACATGACCGAATAATGAAAAGACGAAATCTTAGTTGATGCGGAGCTCAACAGATGGTGCCTCATTTCCCGGAACGTGTCGCAATGAATGCTGGGTAGTTTGCCCCAAATTTGCTCATATTTGACTTCCGCTTAAATTTCCTTCGATTTGGAGCTGGGTTACATAAAAGGGACACGTGATCAGCTTTCTCAAGTTTTGGCAGCAAAAATCAGATGAGTTTTGAATAGAGATGTCCAGAAGATTTTACCCACCATACTTTTTTATCAAAGAGTATTGTGATCTTTTTGGAGATCACGTTGTCTGTTTGTCTGGTGGTTGCCTTGTGTGTTTGTTTCAAGATTCTCCAGAATGCAATACACAAATTATCTGTAGACCTAACAGATTAGGACAATGTTCTGCTTTTGTATACATGTATTAAATCATTAAATCAAGAGTTCTAAATTACAGTGATGTCTCAGTTACCAGTTCTTTTACAATACGTTTGAGGGCCTGGATCTTGGCGTTGTGATAGGCCTGAGGATTTGCTGCTGTGCACTCTATGTTTTGATGAGAGCAGACGAAACTTGATGACCACAGATGATTTTTGCCTTGCGCTATTATTTTTGCACAATACTCATCAGCCATTTTATCCACTTTACCCGCAATGCAGCCCGCCTGTCTTTCAGCCATTTTACCCTTACTGGATTTCAATTTTTTTCTCTTGTTTTTGCACTCTTACAATTTCTCGGGGGACAAAAACGGAGGGTAAAAGTTGTGAGAACATCAAAACAAACATCGGATAGCACGATGCCCACACAAATCCATTAATTGCGTTCCATTGTCTTTGAGGCGCGCAAACATGAGTCAAACGTTGCGCTGAGTGATGTAGATCCATGGTGCTATGACGTCATAATGGCTGAAAGGGAGGATCCATGCGTACGAAAGGGGGGCGGGTGAAATTGTCTCTTCTACAAATAAGCTTACTGCGAAAAAGAATATTTTTGTATTGATGTACGATTGGGGGCTTCGCTTCAGACTTTTGCCGCTTTGGTTATCAGCATCTGGCGCTCGGTGTTTGACCACTGATCTAGGACTGGTTAATGTTTTGCTCATGTGGTAAACAGGTTGGCCTTATATGGGAAAAACAAAGATTTTATATACTACAGAGAATGTGGATATATATATACTGAGATGTGTCTCCTTCTAGCCTCAAATTTATCCCTGTGCTTTTTGACTTCTTATTTTGGTGTCAACCTCATGACGACAATTTGTACAGTGCATACCTATATAGACCTATAGGCCTATATATATATGTCAATCATTGGTTTCGACTTTCAGCAGGTCTCTTTCAGAAGTTCAGACATCATGTGCCATACGATGAGCTGAATTAGGCGTAACTAGACTGCCTGCAAGAAGGGTTACGCCAAACTCCAAAATGCAGCAAATGAAACTTGCGTGACAACCGTCCATTCTAACGACACTCTCGGTGAATCTCCGAATCCCATCCCCCTTTCGAGCAAAATGTCTCCGCCCCTGGCGCACAAGACAAGCACAAGACAAGTAACAAGAACCTGAAAAGTTGTTTGCGCACGAGACAGAGGCAGAACAAAGGAACAATGCTCCGGAGCACAAAGAACAATCGATTGTCCCTACAAGTGGAGTAAGATGACAAAGCTCCAGAAAGAGGCTGCATTGTTGACAGACTGTTGCCAAGGAGACAGCTTCAGACAGGTCACGTGGTGAGCAAAAGCCAATCACAAAGCAGTATCCAACATTGTCTTATTGTTTTCAGACTTCCTGAAGAAAAAATACCATGTTTGCAAAGATATTGATATTCCATTTTTTACTCATGTGTTTGTTTTATTAGTCATGAACTTTTCATCATTGAAAATAGCAAAAACTGCCTTCTGGTGATGTACCTGGTTGAAGCTACTAACTTGCAATAAGCCTAATTTGAATATTCTGATTTAGGCATCAGCACAACTCTTATGCATGGCACTATGAGTCTATGACAGGCCAAAAGATAATATCTTAAGATTCCCAACTTTGACTCATATAAATGAATTTAATTAATGTCCCTAAAATATTTTTTAGAGGTCACAAATCCCTGATTTCTTTGGTAGCAAGACAAATAGCCAAATACCAAAAGCAGGACACCCAGATGTATATATACAGAGATCACCATTCTTCTAAAAATATTTTGCACAAATTGAAGAACTACAAATTTTCAAAAAGTGCAGTTTTTCATAATATCTCACAAATTGTAGAAATCTCTTCTAGAATCTAGCACAGTTGGGCTAGTTTGGACTGCGGTCATGTTTGAGCATTTCTTGGCGCATATTTGACAACAAAAAGGGGAAAAAAGGAGTGGAGAGAGGAACTAATTTGGCCCTCTTTAAAAGACCCAACCCTTGTCTCTGTTTAGGGTTTGGTAATCCAGGGTGCTTGAGTAATTTCTAATAATACCACCCTCCCAATCAGCATATTACCCCTTTCCAATAAGGGAGGGTGCCACTAAAAACCCTCCTCTGATCCAACATGCCAATATTGACACAACTGGCCAAATTTCATCAAAATCCCCCTCCCCAAATTCCATTTAATTGGACAAGCCTTTATACTGATTTCTTAAACACCTAACCAACTTGACAAAGCAAGCTAAGCATTAATCCCCTAATCAAATAAATTCAGCAAATTTGGCAAATTTCAAGCTGTAAAAGTGAATTTATTTGGTGTGCAATAAAATTTGAGATCAGCCTCTTTTTGATTTGATCATCATCCCCAGTGAACAATATGGGAATGATAATAAAGTTAAAGAATTAATGCAGATTGAGGCTGAAGAATGTCAATTTCAAGTGACAGATAGATAGATAGATAGATAGATAGATAGATAGATAGATAGATTGATAGATAGATAGATGGATAGATAGATAGATAGATAGATAGATAGATAGATAGATAGATACATAGATAGATAGATAGATAGATAGATAGATAGATAGATAGATAGATAGATAGATAGATAGATAGATAGATAGATAGACTGACTGGCTGACTGACTGACTGACTGACTGACTGACTGACTGACTGACTGACTGACTGACTGATGAATTGCAGGGAATTGAAAGTTTGAAAGCAATGTCTGCAGCCAACAAAAGATTACTTAGATTATACTTTTTGTTGTCTGGCCTCTGCTGGCAGACTGACAAAGGTGACCAATCACTTTCAATGTGTCTTTTTTTGTAACAATGGAGATTGATGCTAGCACTTGAAAATATTTGGATTTCCGACCTAAATAGCCCACCTCTCATCTGTCCTGCCAATTTCAAGAACCTCAAAACAGGAAACTGTCCCACTCCTCCCTAAACACCCCAAATCTGTTAAGAGGGCAAAAGTATTGACAAGAGGGATCATGGTGATCCAAAGGGGGTAAAATGTATTGCCCCTATTCACAGAATTTCATACCCTAGGGGTAGAAACCACTTTGAGGCAAGATTATGACGTCATAGGGTGACACAAGCACGTGGCCAAATCCAACATGGCGGAAATTTGCCCTCAAGTGATCTAAAAGGCTAAAAAGCCCCAAAAGACCCAAACATGAGACAATATTTAGCCCTCTTCATCAAAGAGAATGGAGGTGGCTAAAAGAAGAGGATTTAAAGAATTACCAAGTGTAAATTTATTGATTTTTGTCTGATTTTGTTGAAATATTAATTGCTGTTGACTCATCAAAGATGCAACAACTGTATCCGATTCCGTGCAAAATCAAAATTTTACGTTTTGGAAATGAAATTTCATTTTTGTATCATCAAAATGTCTTCTGGACCTAATGCCTATTTGAGCAGCAAATAGCTATGTAAGATCCCTTATATTGGCCCATGACTGCCAAATTTCCATGATAATAACTCGAAATAATTCATCATATTCTAATAATTAAGGAATTCTGTGGGTAAATATTTGAAAAATTGTAGTGAAAGTGAAGTAAATGCCCATATTCCCATTCTGTTGGCATTTTCCCAGGGCTCTAACACAAAAACTGCAGAGATGGTATTTTGCAAAACTTGTTATCAGATTCAGACAATGGCCATTGTCACGCAACGTCACAGCGTTATTGCCATAGTAACTGGCAGCGTTACCAACGTTATGAGGGTTTTCTACGTAACAATGTTACAATGGATTATCAAATGGGCATTCCATGTGAACATTTTAGCATTGGCCTAAAACATGAATGTAAAATATTTCCAAATTAATATTGAGGATATTTTGATTTTAGTCATTTTGAAGTTAATATAGGGAAATTATTTGATAGGGGAGGTATGGATATCTATCTATCTATCTATCTATCTATCTATCTATCTATCTATCTATCTATCTGTCTATCAGTCTATCTGTCTATCTATCTATCTATCTATCTATCTATCTATCTATCTATCTATCTATCTATCTATCTATCTATCTACTGAACCATGCCTGAACCTACGATGCTACATTCTTAAACACTACCATCCCAAATGTCATACACATTCTATCTTTTCCATATGTTCCTCTTTCTATCTGCGAAGTTTAACAGCAACATTACATCCCCGGTTGACATTTCTGCAGCAGGCTGCAGTGGCTTTCCCTCGGTTGACCTTGCTGTCAAGATTGGCGGGAAAATTGCACAACACGTGTTCCTTTCCCAAGACAAAGCCAAAATGTCGAAATTAGAAATCTAGAAAGGAACAAAAGTTCTCAGCAGCTTTTTCCTCTGATGTTGTCTGTAAGTTTTATTCCTGTTTCTTTTATTACACTTGTTTTTTCTATACAAACGTGTGTGTCTATTTCTGATTTTGTAAGAAGCGTTCTCCAATCTCGTCTGCTAGACCAGACGACAAATTGGTTGTCTTGAAATTTGTTCCATGGTAAGAACAGATGGAAGTTGATTTGAACGTTTCATGGATTTGAAAGTTTGAAGGAACAATCAAGGTCTCAATGATTTGAAGGTCTTTTGGATCAGAAGATCTCAGAGAAGTGTAGGCAGAGACCGAAACATTTGGAAGGGAGAACAACATGGGATAAACCATGCATGGAAATGTATCTTTAAAATCCACAATGTAACAAAATGACATCCCACTAGGGGCCTATATGTTTATTTTATTTTCAGTTTATGCATGCCACAAATACATGTTATGAAGCTAAGAATTTGGGGGGAGGGGAAACCTCAAATTATTGGCATTAATTTTAATAATTTAGAAACCCAGAATTTACAGGCTTGAATTTTGAAGAAACAGAAAATGTCACAACTGAAGTCACACTTGAACAGTGAGACTTATTGTCCTGCAAGTCCACTTATAATAGTTTTCGCATGCTAACAATGACTTCAACAATACTGAGTACATTTCGTGACATTAGAAATCAAAATTTCGAGCATTTGGTGTCAGACATTTTCTGAGAGTGTTGTCAGGAAACTGGGGGCTTCTGCACGTGGGGTTTTATACAGTTTTTTGTTTGGTAGGCTACTTTACCCCATGTCCCACTTATTATAATGGGGTAATTGCTCTTAAAATGGGATGATCACCCTGGAATTCTCGCCTGTCTTCGCGTGCTGCACGAGATCACGTGTATTTTCGCGCCAGGATGTCACGTGACCCCTGACCTTGTAAATGGGTCAAGGTCAACCAACTGGAACGCTTTGTTTTTGGCGCCAGGACAATGCCACAATATAATCGTCTGCTTTCACCATAACCAAAATCATGAAATTTTTTGAGAAGAGAAAATTCCAAAATTAGGCTAACAACATTTGTATGGCTAGAAACTGTAAAAATGGTATAATGCATGCACAAGGAGACTGTGAATTTCTATCTTAAAATGAGACTCTCGATGGGGTTTTGTGTCCCTAAGCCATTTTATTTTTGGATACCCTGTCCCTTGACCATTTCAATAATAGTACTTTAATATTCCCTGTCCCTCAGCTTTGGATGGGGTTTTATGTCCCCCCCCCCACAGCCCACATCCAGAGCCCCCTTTAAAAATGACACAGTCGACTTATCAAACTTTTTGGGCTTTCTTTGAATTGGTTTTTAGGACAAAGTTGGTAGATTATTCCAGCTCAGCAGACTCCAGTCACTTTAGGTGCTAAGCGTGTTACATAATAGGGGGTTGTTTTCCTCCTTGCTTTTGCCAAATCACGAACATTCTGTCCCTAGTGATTTTCCTCACACCACCCAGGCCCTTGACAATCGATAGATCGATATTTTGCCACTTAATTAATCGGCAGCACCCCTCCCCCCACATTGTCATGTAAGCTATCGATTTTAGCAGCTTCTTTTTTGTCTCATCTTTCATCAGAACTCATCAGCAGCAATCAACAGTAATCAGCAGAAATGGCAAAATGCAAGGAAGGAAAATAGGAATTGAACATGAAAGAAATACAGGACACAAATGGTGCATGGTATTGGGGCATTATCACGAAAATTGTACAAAAAGGTTATGGAATTTTCATCTCTAATTAACAGTAATCTTTGTCAATAAGCACCTTTGATTGTGCAAATGGTTGTTGTCATATAAATGCTGTTATTGATTCATAAGTGGAAATATCGTTAGTCACCGAATCAGTGCTTATTTCTGGAGGTATAGAATAAGATTCAGGGAAATAATCGTATCTATATAACTCAGTCCTGGTTTGTCCTGCCCTGCCTAGTCTTGCCATGGTCAGTCATGTCCCCTGCTGTCCTATCCACTCTTGCATGCATTATCCTATTCTATCCTATCCCAATCCATATCCCAATCGTATCTCAATCCTATCTCAATTCCATCCTAATCCTATCATAATCCTATCCTAACCATATCTATCCCTATCCTATCCTATCCTATCCTATCCTATCCTATCCTATCCTATCCTATCCTATCCTATCATCATGCAGTCAGTTTATCATAGTAAAAAAATGAATCAACTTTGCACAACTTCACTCTTTGAAGCTACTTTTTGAAAGTGGCCGCAATCAAACACAATCAATTCACATAAACAAAAGAGTTTGTTGGAACTGCCCAACTGTTTCCGTTCCCATGGCAACTGAAGATAATCCAGGTTTTGGGGGAAAAACTACAAAATGTGAAGGGGGCAAAAGACAGGGTAAGCCAAAATACCCTCTGGACAGACTGACACACTGGAGGAGATGAAACACAGCCACAGATAGAATGGTTGGACAACACAGCCTGGGGGTCATGTGACAGGTGGGTGTTTCTCAGGCTCCAGGGAGGGGATCGTATTGAGTTGATTCTACTTCCTGTATTTCTGTATTGTTAAGGCAGATTCTATTATCTAATCTTTATACCGCTGGGTGGCTGAGTTGTCAAGGTTCCTGCCTGCTCCGCTGAAGGTCGAAACCCTGGTTGGGGAACCCAAAATTTTCGGTGGATCTTCATTAGAAAAACCCAGCTGGATGTCGCTCAGATGAGACGTCAAATTGACAGCGCCTTGTATCAGTGTCTGTGCAGGGCAAGTAAGAGATCCCTCACATGGGGTAAATATGTAACATGTTGAGGACTCCCACGTTCACTTCCATCTTATCAATCAACCGTCGTAAGTGCTCAGGACTTGGCATAGAGGGCTGCACTTACCATATCTATCTATCTATCTATCTATCTATCTATCTATCTATCTATCTATCTATCTATCTATCTATCTATCTATCTATCTATCTATCTATCTTCTGTAGTCGACATTCAACAGTTTCAAAGTTTGAAACCAAATTGTTCCCACAACAAAATGAAATATTTGAGCTTCATAATTCCCTTTTTAAAAATTTCAAAGATTCACCTCCTGATCGCATGTTTAGAGACAATGATGCTCCCCTTTGACAAGTTATTTGTCTGTATCCTTGACAACATGTCAAACTGCTGGTTGCTAAGGAATGTAAATCGTTGCTATGCACTTGTTTATTACGCGTGATACATTGATTCCATGACAACGCTCAATTATCATAAGTTTTGAACATCCACAATTTTACCATTTTTTGCCCTGTTGTGTAAGCCTATAAATAATGCTTATTTCATATGCAGAAGCTTTTAATACTTTGTAAAATATGGGCCCATAGTAGGCCTATGTCAAATGATTTCATACTCTGTAATCTATAAATTTTAAAAAACAAGTTATTCACTGAGAAAAATCTTTGGAAAATTGAGACATTTTTGGAAATTGATTTGCCATAACAGACACAGTTTAGCAGTTGAATTGACAAGTTTATAAAGGTGTTTTCTGTGATTATTCCCACATTTATAGAAGGTTCATCAATTAGGCCAACTTCAGTCAATTGAGGATGTAGTTGCCTCATGCACATCACCAACGTATGCCAAGATCACACGGAGACGTAACAGAGGGTTCTTGTGGCGGCGCTTCTTGCTTTTCCAGGAAAGTGGGAGGTTCTTAAGCTACATTCAACAATTCGGCGACGATATTTTCGTCTACGGCGCATCTTAAACTTCCTCGCCAAAAGTTCCTAGAAGTCACGTGACTTTATGGTGAGGCAAGAACCGGTTGAATCTTTACGAAGGAAGAAGCCACGATGCAAAAGACCAGAAAGACCCCCAAAATGATTGGGCGAAGGTAGAGACAGCTTGGGCGAAGTTAGAGGCAGATTGGGCGAATCTAGAGAGTGCTTGGGCGAGGCTACTTATCATTGAGCAAATGGAACTTCGGCGAAAAAAAGAGAACAACTCGCCGACGCAAACAAGCTGTTGAAACGCCGAAACAGCTACTTACTTCACCGTGACAGGTATTTGCTTGGGCTTAATTGAAGATTAGGGCGAAGTAAGAGGATGCTAGTGCGAAGTTAGAGGCAGATTGGGCAAAGAAAGAGACTCCTTTGGCGAATCTAGTTTAACATTGAAGCAATGGAACTGCACCGAGGCTCCTCACAACTCGCCGACACAAGTCTCTTCTTGCCTCGTCAGAAATTACGAGCCATTCGGCGTAGAAAACGAGAGCCTCGTCGTAATAGGAACCATCAACGATGATTTATAACCTCTAATTGATTATATAATTGTCCAAAAATGACTTTAAACGCCGAAAGTGGGTGAAACTTGAGTTCCTGGCACCTCTACAACTTCGCCGTCACTTAACCACTCTCGTGAGAACTAAGCATTAGTCGTGTCAACAAAGTAAAATAGTTCAATTTACTATAAAATCCCATACATTTGAACCAGGTTGAAAGTGTCAATACCTTTGTATCTGAAATTGCAGAAAATATACTCTCTAATTATTCATAATTAACTAACTAAACTATCTAAATCTATTTGGAATTGTAAGATTCTCAAATTGAACTATCTCTATCTAACAGATGTTGGAAAAGTTACTTACTTCAGTTCAAAGTAAATTATCTATCAGATCAGATAATTTCTATTGTCCAGAGTACAGCAAATTGCAAATAGGGGAAATGGGGGCTGGTTGGACATGCAATACTTTGACCACAAATGTAGCAGAAGTAGTGGGGGAAATTGGGATAATTAGGTCCGCTCACCTAAAGTGCCCAATGTCACACCTGTCTATTGACAATCACTAACAACTTTAGCACACGATTTTGTGTCAGTGGTCAAACATTTACTTCCTATATTTCATTGCATTTTACTGTGTTATTGTTAGTTGTTTCTTATTTAAATATTGACAAGGACTGTGCTCTAAAGACTACATCTATCTATCTATCTATCTATCTATCTATCTATCTATCTATCTATCTATCTATCTATCTATCTATCTATCTATCTATCTATCTATCTATCTATCTATCTATCTTTTTATCTATCTATTTCTTTATCCAAGATTTACCAATGTCTTAATACTACCATCCTAAATGAAATGCTCTAAGATATCAGTGGTCTTGCTAATATTAAATCCATTTTCTGTTTTCTCTAAAGACAGGTGTGTATTTTATTTATTATCCTATCAGTTTGCTGTTTAAACATTACTCTGCTTTTGGCTGTTAACTACATTTGTAACTAAATGGTGGTGTTTTTTATTACTTTGTCATTTCTTGTGGCAATTATGCACACTTTATGGCTGTTTTCTTTAATTATTTTCCAAATTTCTTTCATAAATTCGTTCTGTAAAAAGTGATTTTTTACAACTTCTTCTGATGCTCTCTCAGTTTTAATTTCTCACAACAATGACAAAATAATCATTTGCCATTTCTTCAGCAAACAAAATGTATGTTTGTATCATCAAGTGTCATTATTTTTAATGACTTAGGTCTTATTTCGTTCTTACTTAGTCTGATTCTTTGGAACATGTTGAAAAGTTTCTCCAAGCTATCTCAGAACGGCTATAACTAGGACTAATTGTGCCATATTTTAAACAGCACTTTTAGATTTGTTTTTATTTTTGCTTTTCTGACTTTTTTTCCTTTTTATCTAAGGTTTCTATTACACAACTGCCAAAAAAAGTTAAACAGTTCCATCTCAACAGAAAGTGGAGAAACGTTGACTATAAAGTGTGAAATTGTGAAAATTCAAATTTCTCTTTTCTAGTTTTTCTTTTCCCCAAGACAGACAGCTTCACAGACAGATGATTTTTTTTATGGATGACAAGTTGACTGATTTAGTTTCACATTTTTATATTTCTTTTATTCATTCACATAAAGTTTTTTTTTATACAAACCCAAACCAACATATTAGTTTAATGTATCACTGATCGACAGACTGACCACAAGAATGACTGACTGAATGAATGATCAAGTCTGTTGACAGACTGACTAACCACTTAAATGACTGACTGACTGACTGACTGACTGATTGCATGACTGACTAACATAACAATTTCAAGTCTAACATTTCCAGACCTGTATTAATATTTCTACAATCCTACCCCAAAATAAAAAGCTATCATGTTCTAAATTATCAAAATCAAATAAGGGAAATGGTTGGGGGTGGTAGCGGGGATTGTCAAGTCTGAATAGGCCAATCAGGGTAAATTACATTCTCCCCTCAGGGCCAAGAACATGACAAGTGTTTATAAGGGCAATTAGAATTGTCAAAATCCCCAATTTGGGTGACGATTGTTCTATGCATAATAATGAGACTTGTATTGCCTCTGTTACCTCACAATTTGGAACTGATAGGGCAAAAAACAATCATAAACTGGTATAAAAAATTCTATGAAAAATAACTATGTAAGCAGGAAAAAAAAAGAAGAAAAACATTGGCGTGGTGATTGGGTAGGACTTTGTGTCATATATAATTTATGGCCCAGGAGTTAGATGTGCCTATAGATAGATAGATAGATAGATAGATAGATAGATAGTTAGATGGATAAATGGATAGATAGATAGATGGACAGATTGACAGATAGTCCTAGATACATAGATATGGATACAGATACATAGATACATAGATGATAGACCAATAGATACATTATGATAGACCAATTATAGACAAGTAGACAGATTGGATCTTTAGGCCTATCAATAGTTCTAGTACCAGCATCAATGTAGCCCTCTGAGACTAGTCCTTAAAGCAAATAAGGGCTCTTTAATGAGAGAGACACACTGCCTAACAATAGGCTATTTGCCCCTCATTCAAACTCCAAGCAAATTAACAAAACTTCCTAGGGCAAGATGCAGCCATTACATAACCCTCATTCAAGAACTTCCAAACAGTTGTGACGTCATCATGATGCATTATTACACCAGAGGACGCCACAGAAAAACAACCGAGAATAACATGTGACACCTAATTGTAATGCAAATTTGTATTGTGAATTTATATTGTATATGTGGACAATACATTATCCATGGATCCTAACAATCAACTGTGGTCAAATTTGTCTTTAAAACAAGACTGATGATAACACACTGTCAGGCAAAATAAAAAATTTCAAACAACTTGGATGTTAGGTTGCCAGAGATCTTTAATTAATAGGCCTAAGCCTAAGAATTTAAATCACCAATGATACTTACATAACAGTCCAATTTTGTAAAAAAATCTATGAACTTCTAACTAATGTCCATTCGTTATTGTTGATTTGAATTAGTGATCCAGAATCAGCTTGTTTAACATCTGAAGCCCCACTGTCCTAATATTGTACCATTATTACAGAAAACTGATTGGCATACCTACTTTTATAATAATTATCCCCCCCCCCAAAAGGGCCTATATTGTAGCATAGGATAGAGCAGGATTACTGTCTATGAAAATATTTGGAAGTAATAAATTACATAAAGCCATGATAAAGGCATAACACTGTGAGTCAATCAGTGATTAGGAAATTCAGAGCCATTCAGCATTTTCAGTGCTTGAGCTGTGAGCATGTTGATAAATCAAACCCCACTCCTTCCCCTAAAAAAGCCAAATAAAAACTCGTGGGGTGGAATTAATATAATGTTGACAAATTAAACTTACAGGAGTGACTCACAGAACTAAAATGCATTTCATTAGAGAAAACGTGGTGATTGATGTAACAGATTAAGTCTTGATCAATAGAAATCAGTGATTTTATTAAATATTCAAAACTGAGGATAGAACGTAAATGGAAATCACTGAATTCAGTAAATATTTATAGGCAGAAGAGGCTTATGCAATCATTTATGCGTGTCTGTCTGTCTAGCTATGTTTGTCTGTTTGTTGGTGGACAACAGAGCAAAAACAGCTGTTCATGTTACTAGTCCAGCCTGCAAATCCAGGACACTCATTTAAAGGACAGTTTCTATGGTCTGAAACAACGGGAGCCATACATGTAAATTGGCACGACTAACTTTAACAGCATCCATCTTCATATTTTGTGTTGTTTTCATAGCGAAGACAAAGGAGCGGAGTTAGCCCAGTTGGTAGTGCAAAGCTTCGAATCACTGGATCCCAGCAAAAGTTCGATCCCAGCTCACTAGCCGAGTCACCTGGATTTATGTTGGACAGCAGTTTCAACCAGCCTTCACCTCATTGATGTGTCATCCAGCTTTCCTCATTTCCTAACGAGCCTAGTATAGCGCATAAATACAGAACGTAAATCCTATTCCAACCCACCAAAAAACTTTTAGATATTTCAAATCATCTTTGCAAGTAATCTTAACCAGTAGAGTGAGTGAGCGAGTTTTCCTTTTACGCCCCATCAGCACCGGTGTGGGCTATAAGAGGCAATCCTATCCAGTAGAACTTTTTTGAAATTTTAATTGCTGCCAACTTGAAAGGGCAATCAATGCATAATTTCACTGAGATTCATTTTTTAGTGACTGAAATTTAGTCACTGACTTTTTAAATGCCTAGCTACCATTGCCACACACAA
Organism: Platynereis dumerilii; assembly: GCA_026936325.1. NCBI lineage: Eukaryota > Metazoa > Annelida > Polychaeta > Phyllodocida > Nereididae > Platynereis > Platynereis dumerilii. Next base: position 53,422 of record JAPTHN010000120.1, read on the forward strand.
ACAGGAAGAGAGTAGTCATATGTCAAGCCTGAGTGGGTACAGTTTAGTCACGTGACTGATGGATCACATGATCATGCTCAATGAAGCATGGAGCTCATTACAAGGAATATCCATTGCTTAGATCAGGCCTTGATCGTGCTTAAATCATGCTGATATAATAGAAAGCCTGATTGGAATTCGTTATGAGTTTTCATACTGAGTTGATAGCATGTCAATTATTGTCAGAATGAGGCTGAATACAAGAGCCTCGAAATCAGTTGCAACCTCACAATGGATTATTCTTTCACTGATTGTTACAGATCAGTGCTCATAATCACCAGCCTCGTTTTGGTGATAAACTGCCCCTAACTGTTCCACTGATTAGCATGACTAATCAAGTTTCACAGATATAGAATGTTCACTGAATTTTTTGTGATAGAGAGTTTTAAAACACAAGTAAAAATGACTGAAATAATGGCGAAAGCTTTTGTTACAGCTGCAGCAGCCAGAATTATCTATCTATCTATCTATCTATCTATCTATCTATCTATCTATCTATCTATCTATCTATCTATCTATCTATCTATCTATCTATCTATCTATCTATCTATCTAACTAAGTGGTAGATTTTTGCCAATTCCAAACACGACCATCCTAAAGGACATACACAGCTAAATCAATAAACATAAAATAAGAAATCCTAAACCATAACACACAGTGCCTCCTATTGCCAGTATATGTCATTGCTATCAGCGCCATCTACACCTGCTGCTTATGTCCCATTTATATGCAAATTGATATGCAAATGAGGTGTCAGAGTGAGGCTCTCTTGACAATTGGACTATCAAGCAATCAGATGCTGTCGCTCAAACGAAACAGTCCTATATCTGTGTAATAAAGCTGAATTTAAAGAAATCAGTCAAAATGCAAGTCAAATTGGCTTTGAGGTATTCTTTTGTGTATTGTGTGGTTTTATGTGATGTCATCATATGTATTGGTATTGTTACAATGTATAGGAATCAATTCTCTAACTGGCCTTTCAGGCACTGAGCATCAAAAGAATTTCATCTTGAAAGAGAAAGTTTCCAATACAAAATGCAAACTACTTACATTTTGGACTTATTAAATGGTCTTCCAGTAAAGAAATTCCCAAAATACAATCCACATTCTACACTCTTTATATTACTCTGCCACCAATTTAACATCAACTTATACAATTAATACATGAAAGAAAAATTAAAAAATTAATTTTTTAAAATAAATTCTCTTTTATAATCTCTCGAAAACTCATCAGGTGCATAACTATAACTCATGTGAAACAACAATTGAAAGTACAAGACCTATTCAAGTTAGGGTACAGCCGCACAGTCATATGATTCTAGGAAAAAAATCAGCATTTTTTACATGTATCATTTTACAAAGAGGGTGTCCATCCTGCTAATACATCAAGTTGAAATTGCTACTGACACTTTAATGATATATATAGTTCCCTTTTTAGTCATGAGGGGAAAACCACAGCAGTGGGAGGGCTGCACTGGACAGTAGTTTATTATGAGGAAAAGGGTGAAACATGATATTTGAATATCTCCTGAAAGAGTAAAGTAGGAAATTCAAAATACGTAATATTGCCATATAAAACATGCGATTGTCTTCTTTATGCTGTTCTTTCAACAAATACTATTTCTCCTTAAATTCAAACATTAATCATTATATAAATATTTTCATTAAAATGGCTCAGTCTAATATCAATATCTCATTTGATGTTTTTAGTAATTATTGTTTTCTAATTTCATAACTATGCAAAAATATATATTATAAAAAATATTGAAAATATGAATTTGCAAAATTTAAATGAATATGTTACATGGAAAAATTGACTTTGAAATAGTTTTCATTCTTTTAAAAGAACAAATATGACAGCAAAATATATCAATGATTGCCTCACATACTATGGACATATTTAATGACATTTTAACGATTTAAAACAAGCAGATTTCTATGCAAACCAACATGTCTTGACAATTTTAATGATTGGCTACTTCTGGTATTCTTGGGAGCTTAATGATATGTTAAACCATAAAGCCACTATTATCAAGAGTGATCATGATTTTTGGCAAAATGTCAACCTCAGACCAGGATTTTCCCCCTATTCAGTGTCTTTTAACCTTGTCATTGCTAATGTGATAATTGATTGATCACATCCGGGTTCTTTCTTAGACAATTGAATGTTTTGATTGATGTGAATGTACTGGTCTCACTTTAGATACTGGTGGAGTTGTAACTTGTAAGACAATTGCAAAGAAACATTCCAAGTTGGCAGGCTGATCGAACGTTTATGAAAATACCCAAAGCACTGAAAGCAGCATTCATTGTTTGTGGTCAACAGAAATATGGGAAGGTTTTTGCGATAAATTAGTATAGAATATTTGCAATTTCAGTGAGTTTGTCAATATGATAAGTTTGTGATTTTCTGTCAAAGAACTTGAAGAGGATGAAGGCAAGGAAGAAATTGGGCCCTACTACACTTTAAAGTAGGAAGTCATCAGGGGAGAATCAGGGGAGAAGAAAGAATTATTTTTGAGAAGAGAAAGCTTCGAAGAAAAGACCAGATAATGAAACAGCAAGGGAAGGAAGGAAGAAGGAAGGAAGGAAGGAAGGAAGGAAGGAAGGAAGGAAGGAAGGAAGGAAGGAAGGAAGGAAGGAAGGAAGGAAGGAAGCAAAGGAAGGAATGATGGAAGGAAGGAAGGAAGGAATGGAAAAATGAACAAACGAACAAACGAACAAACAAAGCTTCAAACGAACAAATGAAGCAAGGAAGCAAACATCTGAAAATTTAGATACACACAAATGACGGAGGATGATTATGATGGAAAATAGAGATCTATAGATAGATAGCAGAACAACATATATTTTTTTTTGCAAAATGTAGATATTGCATGGTTGCCATGACAAGCTCACCAAAAATCTCAATAGAAACCTTTGAAGTCTAGTTTTGTGTAAAACATTCCAAACTTTTGAGTATACGTTGCAACGGTTCTAAGAACTTACTTATCTTTGACTGGTCACCAGACGGACCTTCCTATACAAAGATTGGGGGCTATGGGTCATTAAGTTTTGTCACCAGTAAACTTTTGATTAATGTTCGTCTGGTCAAAACCTTTTAGAGCAAACTGACTCCCAGAAGTTGGAATTTACTAAGTTTTGTTAGCACGATCAAAAGCATGTTGAATAGATATATATATATTGTTGAGAACTGTCAAGGTGAAAATTTAGAAATTCAAGGTATATTTGATGTGAAGATTTTGAAATATTTTGATCTCAAAGTTCATGGTTTGTATTAACCAATGCTTTTGGTATAATTTACAATAATTATTAGCACTTCGAAAGGCCAATGTTATTCCTTGCTACTTACTTCAAGATTATCCTAAAGTGCGGCACTTCGAAAGGCCTATATTATTCCTTGAATCTAGTTACTTCAAAATTATCCTAAAGTCAAACTAATCGCAAGGCGACATTAAAAATTGACATGTTGGACAGGATTGGACCGAACAGTATCAAGCCAGTTCAACCGCGATAAAAATATCACAGGAATAGAAGAAGATATTTTGATTACCATAGGTAACTTTCCATCAAATTCATGCAAAAATCACTTTAAATTCTACCAGACAGAAAAAAAGAAAACACTAAACCAATCATATTATCAGGGTGGCCAAATTGTTAAATGTTTCATATATATAAACCACAAACTTTGCGAAAAGGCATTGATACGCAACGAAAAATAATGAATTAAGGAAATTAGACATTAAAGTTCTTTAAAATCACCTTTAACATCTTCTGAGTGAATTACTGACCCAAAGTGACACCAATTCTTTAACTAAGTGAATCTCTTTGCTTGAATTATAAGAATTCAAAAAGTTTTTCAATTAAACTCCATTAAATCACATAACCTATGCCCTATGTGGCCCTGGTGGCTTAAAAGTATTCAGAATAAATTTCTACCCATTCACTGTCCCATTGTTAAAGACAGTTTATTAGCAACTCTGTTGACAAGTGATAGAAAAGCTAAAGTTTTTCATAAGTCATTAAAAGCATCCAAGTGACATATATAGTGACTTTCTGACACCAGACTGCAAAGTTAATTTACTGTCATAGTAAACTCTATTGATTGGGAATATTTGGAAATTTAAGATAATAAGTTGATGCAATTTTATGGCAGAAATTGCAGTGCTGTTTTTATAATGAGTAAAATAAGATACTCGTACATAGTATTGTGCTTCCTTTACTGACAGAACTATAGATAGACATAATATAATTGATAGAATGGATAGAATAGCAGTGATGTAGTCGAGGCCGGGACATCCGAGGCCGAGACTGAAACCAAGGCATGAGCCTGCGAGACTGTGACCGAGGCCGGGGTCATCAAAGTGTGGCCTCCTCGAGGCCGGTTCCGAGGCCTCCAACACTAACCAAAGACACCCAGGTTCAATTTCAACTCTGGCCGGGTCGTCTGAACTTATGTTGGACTGCAGTATCAATCATTCTTTGCCTCATTGCTGTGTCCCCCTCCTGTCCTAATTAGTCAAATTGGCTTTGAAATTGATAAATACAGGACATAAAGCCAGAATCACATCCATCCATATCCGTTTGATATTTCACCGTATAAGGAGCGACCATTTAATATCCAGGGCTTAGAGCTTTCCACGGTGGGAAATTATTTATTTCACAGTAGCCGCGGCAGTAATTATTTTTTCAAACTCGCAAAGTCTCTGAATATTTATTCCAAAACTAAGCAACATTTGTAATAAAGAAATACCCCTGGCAGACCTAGAAATTAGCCAACACAATCACGTCATTATCACTCTAGACTTTTTGGCGCGAAATTTTCCAGACTTAATGTACATAATTATAAATTAGAGGTTCTGATCTTTTAGACCAGACTAAGCAATTAAAAGGTCATTAGTGCTATTAGACTGGTGAGGTCAGCCTGACCTTATGACCTAGAGGGCATTGACCTTTTATTAAGTCTTATCACCTTCTGAGGTCAATCTTAATGACTGATGTGTCTAAACATGCTATGGTGTATGTAGTATGAGGGCAAATGACAATTTAGAGCAATTTAGGTTAATTTATGGAAGTTTCTCTATTTTGTAGGTTGGGCATAATTTATTTTAGGGAGTGTTCTCCATTGTATGTAAATCCAAAATGATAGGGGTTTTCCAGCAATAAAAACGGGGTGAACAGCTAGTGACCCTATACGGTTAATGTGTTTCAGAAGGTTGGAGAAGAGCGCTTAGTTGATTCTAAAGTTTCAAACCATTTTATATAGCGGTATAGCGGAACGAAAAGTTTTATACCAAATATTACGCGAAGAAAAACTGCACCGTACCTGCGTAAATTGACAAAATGATTTTTTTTCTTTACTTAGATACAGAAGAATCCAACAAACTCAAAAGTCAAGCACTTCTATCTCTATCAATGCAATATCCATCAAAGACAAAAGCTGCCAATCCAAGTAACAAAGTCTCATTGCTGCAGTGCAAAGCCTTGCCCAGCTCTGCATGGCCAGAAACAAGAGAAGTACAAGTGTCGTCACCTAGTGGATAAAAATCTGAGCAACTAGTGGCGCTCCTAGTGGACATTGAAGAGAACAAAATCATTCCTTTGGAAGATGGTAAAAGCTGGATGAGTTCTCTCTGTTCATTCTATTCAGCCCATACATGAAATATATGTTTGTTTTTATATTTTCTTTTAAATCAAGACCTGTGCATGATGTGTACATAGGCCTGAGTAACTTGTTTGCTTGTTCTGATGATGGATAGGCCTATATTTTTTTAAAGCTTGTTGAATAAGTTGATTGATTGATTTGGTTTAAACCCGAAGTAAATGGTTTCCTAACAGTGATATGTATATCTCTGTAATATCCTTTGAAGACACAAAGGCTATGTATCACTTTTGAAATTTTTGTCAATTTAATAATATTAGGCCCAATTGTACTGTGGCTGATCACAATAGACACGTTTTCAATTAAAACATTGTTAATGAAAGGGAAGCATAAATTTTATCATCAATCTTACCTTTTTGTGCCCAGCGCCCCCTCAGTATGGAAGAATGTCTTTCTGTGGAGATCTTGTTGTTATTTCGACTGTTGTGCCGTAATGTCGCTAGGTGGCTCTCTAAACTGTCTGCCAAATTTGAATTTTTCGAGTGACATGTCCGACATGAGTATTTCCCATTGCTTCTGAAAAGAGAGAAGTACAAAGATTTTGAGTATAATTAATTACTGTAATCTATAATGTCTTCTAATCGATGACTGCATAGGCAAAGATAACAGGAATCTGATTTTTGGAAGGTCTACTGAAATGATTGTGGAATATAGTTCTGTCTGTTGTAGGTCTAACAATTTTTTTGCATGAATATTCCAATGAGACAAAAATATGATTATGTAGGCTGTGTGCACTAGTTTGGAATTGGAAGCCAGCAAACTATATTTTTCTGTAAACTGTAAAATCAAAATTATGTCTATATATATTGTAATGACTATTCTATTATTTCGAATTAAACTTCCAACTGCCACCAATATCAAACAGTGTCATAAGAAAAAACACAATACTATAGATAGCATTCAACATCAACATTAAAGTGTAATCAATACTCATCATTTCATAAATGTTTCTTTCCTGAAGACATAAGATACATTTCATAATTGGAATTTCATAAATTTGATTAGTCTGGAGTTGTTTTTTAGGCTGTTTCAAGCCAGTAAAAATAGCAAGATTGTCTGAGAGCTGGTTTGATGTTTTTAAACAATCGCATGAATTCATGAAGTAATATTAAATTGAACAAATTCGTTCCTAATATCGTATCGTATCCTAAATTTATCTACAGGTGGTCCAACAAGTGTGATAAACTCAGTATCTGTTTCTCATAGTTCCAAGATTTTCCTGCTAGGTGTAGACACTAGTTTATTTCCAGCTCTTTCCTTATGCTACAGCGCCCCTAGTGGAAATGCAAAATTCTTTTTTCTCCTCCTGACACAGTGACACTGTGACGTAACATTCCAGGACGCTGTTTTCCCTTTGATCTTGCAGCGTCTTGAGCGTAAACAACGTAAAACGTTGCGTCTGGAAGGCATTCATACGAAAAAAGACTTAATATTAATGCAGTAGTGTGTTGAGCCATATCACACATCAATATTTTCTCCTGAGAGATGGGATATTTCTTTCTTTAGTGTGTGTCTAAATATTACGGTGTAAATGAGGCAGTCGATCAATTAATTAGCCCACAGATGGCTAATAATAAACCAGTAAAACAAGTCAAATCTTTCAGAGTGCCCAGAGATGCACTGTAATTCAGGTTTCAGAAACCTCAAATATATATATCATAAATTATCTCTTGTTATAGAAAATGCATATTCATTATTTACCTATAAATTAGAAAATGGCCACAAAACAGTCATTCAACCACTGAGTCAGTTGTACAGTTTACACCTTTCTGAGACTAACTTTAGAATGAATTGGACTAGATGACTAATTAAAATGGAAAAGAAAAGATAATGTGTTACACATTCTAAGATATCAAACCCAATCCTTGTCTTGTTAATTACGTAAAATGTAGACCAAATTTATGTAAAAACTAAAAAAGTAAAACAAATGTTGAAAGAAAAACAGCTTTTTACTATCTTTTTTTTATCCTGGATATCCAGAGTCTCATTTTGACTAAAACTTGTGTCTAAAGTATTATAGAAAATCAATTTCGTTGAGTAATATGCTTCCAGCCTGTGTTGTAATCAATTAGGCATAGAATAATTTCACCAAGGTCTATGTATGCATATTAACAAGGCAGGCTATAATCTCTAGTGATACTTCCTCATCTAAACAGAAAACGACCCTGGTGTCATATTATACATCTTCAAAACGATGTGGTTATAACAAATTGGTTATTATTTAATTAAAACAATTTAGGTCAGAGAGCGTGATGATTAAATATAGATGGATGATAGGGCCTTTACATCCTGTATTTATACACTGAGGGGTGAGGAGGCTATTTGGACAGGAGGACACTGCAATATATTTGAAACTGCTGTCCAATACAGGACAAGGTGCTCCAACTAGAGCAAGAATCAAACCCATGGCAGGACTGCATGAGCGATTTTACGCTGTAGGCTAACCTCCGCCCAATGGCTCCAAGGAACTGAAAAATCTAGTTTGAAAATAAAAGTAATTGCCTGTATACTTATATGTCACATCACTATTTCATGTGAATTCCTAGAACGAGATCTATTATATTCGATGTTTACAATAAATACCCTAGTCTTTAAGCGTATTCGTTAGCAATAATAACATATTTCCTGAGTTTTCCTTGCATACCATATATGACACATCAATGCAACTACTAGTTTCCCTGGCAACAGATTACATCAGATAATCATGAAACGGTTGCCATGGCAATAAAGGAAGCTGGTGGAGAACCGGAAGCAACGGAAGCATGATGGGAAAAGAGGAAGTTGGTGCAAAAAGATGGTGAGGAACCGGAAGAGGTCCATCAGAAACATTTCATGCCCTTAGAAAGTGATTTTCAGGTGATGGATGGGCAAGGAGAAGGGTGTGAAAAGGTATAGTGGTGTTGAGATGAAATTTTGATTTCTGGAATTTAATTTCTAAATCTGTTTCTAAATAATACTTAGGCCCATGTTCTAACATTTTGGGCTGGTCATTATCACCATTATCATCACTATCAACATTACGAATCATGAGAAGAAAAAGAAGGAAGGAAGGAAGGAAGAAAGGGAGGAAGGAAGAAAGAAAGAAAGAAAGTAAGTAAGAAAGAAAGATAGAAGAGTCAAATCTGATGATGATGATGACAAATTGATGATACATTTGAGTCAAATGTATCATCAATTTGTCATCATCATCATCATTGTCAGTAGAAGGAGAAGAAGAAGAAGAAGAAGACGACGACGGCGACAAGTATGGGAGAGAGGAAGGATTGGAAAAAGGAAGGAAGAAGGAAAGGAATGAAAGAAAGGAAGAGAAGAAGAGAGGAAGGAAGGAAGAAAGGAAAAAACAAGGAAGAAAGGAAAAAACAAGAAAGACTAGGAAAGAAAGAAAGAAACTTCAAGGAAGGAAGGAAGGAAGGAAGAAAGGAAGAAAGGAAGGAAGGAAGGAAGGAAGGAAGGAAGGAAGGAAGGAAGGAAGGAACCTGTCCTCTGGTTGTTGTTGTTTTGCAAGCACGTTCTTTACTTCCTGGGGCAATGTCTCCAAATTAGTTTAAGACCAGCAGGACCATCTTCTGCAGCAATCAAGTCTCTCACGAAACATTAATTAATAAAGTCCTGCGGCTATCCAATCTCATCCTTAAGAATCCATTATTCTATTACGTCATTACGTAATATTACGTTATTTACGGTTGTGTAACGTCCCCTGGAACGCTCCAACATTACTTTCGCATCTCGCGTTTTTCGTCAAAGTTGTGCAACTGAGACAAACACAATTTAAGGAAAGGAATTAAAAGAAAGAAGAAATAATAACTGAGGAAAGCATAAAATAATTTTTCAGTCAATAAGTTAAATCAGCTAGCGGACTATGAATTAGTCAGGTAGTCAGTACAAGTAAGCTTGAGATCGATACTTGTACAGTAGGAATACCAGATGTCTTTCAAATTCAATTGAAGCGAGTATATTATCAACGACAATGACAAAACTGATATTTTCTATTCACATCTCCTAAGTTGTCAAATTCTTACAAATCCGTTCAGTATTTTCTGTGTCACAACCATTACTCATAACAAAAGTGGGCAATTTCTCTGGAACAAATTTCTCAATAATAGAAAAAGAGGGACTCGGAACATTAGGCACAAAATCCAGCAATCCATCATTTTGGAGAGACAAAATTGATGGGCCATAACTGGTGAACAATTTCTTCCATGTTCCTAGGAAATTCTTGCATTTTGGTGCCATTTTCTCATGAGCAGACGACATCCGGGTCTTGTAACTTTGTAAGACGTCATCCTTCCTCCAAGACAGGAGAGTGGAGCACCAATTGCATTATGGGTAATAATTTCTGGCAGGACAGAAAATCCATCTCACCTCAATCAACATTAGTGCATCACAGTAACGTATTACCGACCAAGACTGTGCAATTACTGAAGTTATGCTCATTTGCAGAACTAATAGTGAGTGGTAATTACAAAATGCATATCTATATAGACCTTCTCAGATTCACAGGAAATTACAGCCATAAGAATTATGTTGGTTGGTTCAGTCTATCCCACTCTCTATCCCCCTTCATCCTAATAACTACGTTTTTGAAAGTATTGAGGGTATAGCACAGTTGGTTTCCCTCTGGACTTTCAATCTCAGGGTCCCGGGTTCAATTCCAGATATAGCCTGGTCACCAAAACCCATGTTGGGTAGCAGTTTCAATCATCCTCCTCCTGTCCTAGTCGGTCTGCCAGACTGCATAAATACAGGATACAAGGCCCAAAATATTACTCAACCTTTCATCCGTCTTATATTCATGGTTTCATATTTCAAAATTTATTGTTTGAAGTCACCATTTAAATATGATCAGTTTCACAGTTGCGGATCTAAACATGACAGTTGGGGAGGGGCGGATGTATTTCAACGTGAACTTGCGGGCTCGTGCTCTCACATTTTTTCTTCAAAATGCCACTGGAAACTTTCATCATGTTTTGTTAAAATTAGCTTTTGGACATAACATACATGTAGCTAGTCACAATGTTACTGCGTAGCAAGCTGCAGGACATAACCCAGCTATGGGACATAACATAGCTGACCAAGACAGCACTTTGGATCCTAAAGTCCAGCACTTCATGAATTCTTAAAACCTTCATCTTCAGGTCGACCACAGCTGAAGGACAGGGCCAATTTTGCCCTCCAGGCCAGACTGGAGACATGCCCTTGCCACCAGGGGGCTTAAGGGCATCATTACTTATGCCAATGGCAATTAGGTCCTTCAGTTGTGTCCTTAAGTTACCCTAAATTAAGGGCATCATGTCATTGGATAGTTTTAAATTGATAGCTAAGCAATTGACTACAAACTGCAATTAGCAAAATTAGGTTATTTGGAACATATTGCCTGAGATGTGAACAACAGTTTTACACAGTTTTAGTAGTGTTATAAAGTTTCAGTTTTGGCTTAGAGGGCCAATTGGCAGTAGAAGTTTAATCCCAGGGGAGATTACATAACATGCAATTTCATCCATGAATGTTACTCTTTGAATTAGACCAGTACAACAATTGATATTTATAAATCAAAAGTAACCTACAAGCAAACCAACCTGATAGATAGATAGATAGATAGATAGATAGATAGATAGATAGATAGATAGATAGATAGATAGATAAATAGATAGATACATAGATACAATGTAGATAGTCAAACCAGATATTCAATCCAGATAGTCATACCAAATATTCAACCAGAGAGAAATCCAGATAGAAAGCTAACCTTGACTGCAGACTTCTACAACTGCCCTGATAATCTGCCCATCTGCCCATCTGCCCATCTGCTGTGCAATATTCTCCTTATTGCCCAATGATTGACCAATGACAAGCAAGATAACACCTGTCTTTGCTTATCTAAGTATCTGTTATCATGACTAAAATAAGCCTTGACCCCAATCTTAACTTATCTCCCTACTTACTGGGACTACCTGGTTTTATCACAACAAAATTGAATTGTAAGGTGTGAGACAGGGCTTTACGTCCAGTTTTTGGGTCCTTGGAATTCATTCCAAGACCATTGTCATCAGCTTCATTTCCTGTCAACAGGCAAAGTTGGTGTACACGCAAAAACATTTCACAGACAAAATTACAACCAAAACCAATGTGCCTTGTGATTAAGATGATACTTATGCATCCCTGGCTACAATATTGTACTTCTCAGTGCTCAAATAGTATTTTATTCAACATATTTATTCTGAGCTGTCAACACTTCACACAAAAACTGGTTACTGAATACACACCAAAAATTTGACTGTGCTGCCCTCTTGTGCATAGTCCAAGAATACCAAAGTTGCCTGCAGGTTCATTTTCGTCAAGAAAGAAAGAAAAGTAACATTCTCGTTTTCATAGGAATTTAATGTCAGTCTTTGAATTTTAGTGGGGAGTCCTGTTCACTGGTAAACAATATCTTTTCTTGTAATAGAAGAAAATGCCATTTTAACATGTCATTTAATCTTTCCCTTTCTTATATATAACTTGATAGATTGTAGGTAGAATTTTGAAGAGGCCCAAATTGCGGAAATAGACCAAGGACCCGATGCATGCACTGCATGCTATTTTTATTTACTGACAAGGCCAGATAGGACAGACAGGAATGCATGAAGATGCCATGAAAACATTGTGGAATAGATTTGTTTCTTTGCTTATAACATGAAACTGGCATGAAAATGATGCCATAAAGCAGAGTGGGGAGTCGGAGTAGGAGTCGAAATTTATGAGACCTAACAGTGGCGTATTTAGGGGGGGGCATGGTGCCATGGCCCCCCCTCAGGCCCAAAATTAACATGGACGAGATAGGAAACGCCGCGGAGCGCCCTGTATTCACCCCATGTAATGGCCCCCCCCTTAGGCCACTTCTAGATACGCCCCTGAGACCTAAGGAGTCGGAGTTGGGAGTCATGAGTCGTTTTTCAGGATAGCAAAGTAGGCTAAGTCTGAAGTCGGAGTCGCTTCACTAAGAACCTGACTCCGAAGCCCTGATTATATCTCTTTTCTTTCGTTCTTACATCCATATTACAACTATATATAAGCTCTTTTGTCTTTGGTAATCTATACTATCTTTCTTACATCTTACAGTTATCTCTCTTTTATCTACTTCATCTATTTATGACTTATGTTGACAGTAACCTTTGACATTGTTATCTGCTAATATCTTGCCATGACGTCATAGTTATTTAACCCCTTTACCCTATTTATATCTTTAATACTCTGATAAGCATAGGCATCAAATACACAACATACATACAATAGTATAGCATACAGTACCAAAAAATGTACAAAGACATTCAAGCATACAAGCATACAAATTAAGAGACTCCAGAGTGGAGATAAGAACAACAGAAACTGATTACTGCATCAAAGGCAAGCCAAATATTATAAAGTCTCCTACTACCTAGACTAGACTAAGATGGCCACACCTCATTAAGCAAAGGGGAGAGGTGGGTGGGAATTTTTGCATAAGATGCTTACAGCTTGGCTGTTCTGGAGCAAGTGGCTGGACCTAGGAGGTCACTGATAATAAGAAGGGGTAATCAGCTTTGATTACACCCCATTGCATTCCCTTGAAATTCTATTACTAGACAAAAATACTTCACAAAATACCAAAATGGCACTATCTAAAAATATGGTTAGATTAAGGTAATTAGGGCCTTGTGTTATCAGAGCATTAAGCAGCCAAAGGGCCCTGTCAATTTACCCACTTCCACATGTGAAAGTTTGATAAATTGACAAAACCCAAAGTGTGCCAAAAAGGAGACTTTAATACTCTGATAAGCATAGGCATCAAATACACAACATACATACAATAGTATAGCATACAGTACCAAAAAATGTACAAAGACATTCAAGCATACAAGCATACAAATTAAGAGACTCCAAATCCAATGTTTAGAGTAGTAAAGTAGAAGTAGGTATTAGACAGGTAAGTGGTGTGAAAAACGAAACATCATATTCAATCTGGTTGAAGTGTCCATTTCAAGATACAATTTATATGAGTCAGATTTCCAGTCCCCAAGGACCTGGATGAGTTCACCAGGGAGGCCAGCCTGGAAGGCCCAGGTGGCTCCACCACGTCTAAAGCTATGTCCACTATAATCAGAATTGGCAATGCCAATCGAAGCAAGGTGACTTTTAAGTCTACTAGTGAAGGTGGATCGGGAGAGCAGAGAAACTCCTTGCAGGGTAGGATACGAGAACAGGGGGGTGGTTAGGGGCTGGTGGGGGGCCAAGGACAGCATGTGATGAACAGCTGTGACAGGGCAAAGAGGATGCCCTGGTAAATGAGGCAATACCACAGTGAAAGTACGTTCTCTGCATTGCAGAGTCTTGGACCATTTTATTGTTACAGTTAAGCCACCAGTTGTTGTTGAAACGTCACCCCGACAGATATGCTTGCTCGGGTCAAAGGAAGATGAGTTTGGCAACAAATTGGAGATCCTTAAAAGCGAAAAGAAGGCTGTCACATAGACAGCCCACAACACTGAGTCCAAAGGATGATCAAAATTAAGCACAAGTTTAATCTTCAAAAGAATGTCCGGTGTGATAGGTAACTTGTGTCTGGTGGCCTCCCCTTTAACCTTGCGAAGGCCTTTCATGACAGAGGTGACTTCCCAGTCCTGTAAGGGATTAGGTTGATGCGCTTCCAGGCATAACAAACGAATAATGTTCAAGTATTTAACAATAGAAGAGTACTTGAGGTGGTCAGACAGGTAAGCAATATACCGTATAGCAGTCTGAGAGGCTATTGGGAAGAGGGGTAATCCCGTGGCACAACAGAAACGGAGATAAGAGTTCAAGTGAGATGTATAGCTTTGCTTGGTTGACTGTGCAAAAGCTTGGGACCTATAGAAGGCTGCTGTTTGGTCAAGCCTGGCCACCAGGGGATGAGGCGAGGCACCTGTGACAGGAGAAACAGAAGACTGGCATTAGACATATGATAACAAGCACACTTTATAAATACATCCAGGTCAAAAGGCTTCCCCACATTGACGAGAGAATCCCAGAACATCAGCTGACCTGGCTGATGCAATCTGCTAATAGCATCACTAGCAATGTTCAAAGATCCAGGGAGATAACTACACGATAGTTCAATGTCAAAATAATTGCAAATCCAAAACAAATTCTTCAGATGTGGCATGAGCAGCTGGTAGTCCTTACATGCCCCTCTGTTGATGATTGCTCGCGTTGTAATATTGTCCGTAAAGATTGTAACTCTGGAATGTTGTAAACTTGGAGCCCATCTGTAAATGGCCAAGATGGCAGTCAAACACTCTTTAAGGTTAATGTGCAATGATTGCACATCAGGATAGTCATATTTCCAATGAACATAGGCCCAATCGTTGCCACAAGTCATGCCTCCTGCAGTGTTGCAGGCATCAGTTGTAATTTCCACATGGGGCCTAAACAAGCGTGTCATAGGCCGACCATTAAATGTAGTGAGACAAGTAGTCCACCATAGCAAATCCTGCTTAATTGCAGGGCTGAGCAGTGCTTTATGGCTTGGGAGCCGTAGTGGGCGCATAGCATCCAGAATAGACTGGAGGAAAATCCTACCTCCATGCACAACTGCCGATGCATACACTAATTTCCCAGCAAGATGCTGAAATTGCTTAAGCGAGGCCCTGGGCCTTGAATTAAAATCCTTGAGGATTGTGAGTAGGTCATGGACCTTAGAAGCTGGTAGCCGAAGCTCATTGTGAGCAATATCCATTTCAATACCTAAAAAGGTCAAACACTGAGTTGGTCCTTCAACTTTTCCATATGAAATAGCAAAACCAAGTGCACGAAGGAGGTTGATTAAACACAACATGCCAGATTGGCACTCCTCAAAAGTGTCACCAATAACAAGCCAATCATCCAGGTAGACAACTGTTTTGATCTTTCTCTTGGCCATAAATCGCTGGATGGCATGAGAGAGTCTATGAAATACTTCCACAGATAAACGACATCCAAAAGGAAGACGAGAGTCAACTAAATAAGTATGTTCCTTGTGGCCTTTAAACTTCCATTTGAGGCCTGTATATTCCATATGTGATGGTAACAGGGACACAGAGCGATAAGCAGACTTCAGGTCCACTTTTGCAATCCAAGATTTGTTATTTACACAGTTCACAGCATCCTTGATGGATTGGTATTGTATTTTCGATTCTAAAGAAGCATGGTCATTTAAAGAAGAGCCAGCAGGCCGACTGGCATCATGTATAAGTCTGATGCCACCATCAGATTTTGGGATAGCTCCCAGTGCACTAATTATAGTTGGTTTGTCTTTAACAACCAAATAACGTCCCTCCTTTATTTCCTCCAGTATCTGGCCTTCTACAGCCTCATGGGATGTCAATGCGGAACTGTAATTGTTCATCTCCACCTGCTCTGGCGGGTTTCCAGTGTTAATTATTGCAAAGCCATTTTTAATGCCATTCAGGAGGTATTCCTTGTCTGGATCTGAGGCCAGCTCTCGTTCCCAGGTGGGAAAATGCAGACACTTGGGGGATGCAGGAGGGGAGGGGAGAGAGAGTAGGACACTCTCTATTGCTGTCCGTTTTTTGGGTTGGCAGATGCATGCTGGATGATGGGATGCTCTGCAGAGCACCCAGGGGCCATGCACTTGTGTTGGAAACGACAATTGGCAAAAGTGCAGTTGCCAGTGGTGTTGTACCTTCTGCAGATCTCAGTGGGGCGGGACTTGGTAGTCTGCTTGTCTGACTTGTCAGGCTTACTCCCAGAGGGTTTTGCTGTAGACTTGGTCTCCTGTCTGACAAATAAGTAGGCATCGGATAAATGCACATTGTCCTGGTTCCAGGAAACACCAGTCTGGGCTTGCCAGCGACGAAACTCCCTGTCATATGTTCTCAGTGATGCCCATGTGTATTTGGCTGACAGGTCAGCAATTTTCTCCATGTATATCAGGTAATGGTCCATTGCCGAGAGGGATAAATCTCCCTTCTTGATCAGCTCCCGCATAATCCTGAGGCTGGCACCCATCCAAGCGAGGGGACTAACATCCTCTAGTTTGGGTTTGCCTGCACCTCTGACATAAAACTGGACTCCTCCATCAGCTGATGCCAGGATTCTCTCGTCCCCAATATCAGTGGTAAAACTCCTAACAAAATCAGTTATATCCAGGTGCTTTTTCCCACCAAACATGGCAAAAGGAGGTAAGTAACTATGCTCACCGGGAGTAGCTGAAGGGTCGACAGGCCTGGCTGATAGAAGGCCACCAAGGGATTGGAGTACTGGATCCATTGAGGCTGGGGGTCCTCCTGTTGATGGAAGTGACGTAATCCTCTTGGGAGCTTCCACTGGTGCGGAAGGGGCAGCATGGATCTCCTGTTTTGATAGGTGCAATTCCAGGAGTCGTCTCTGGGCCAAGAGCTCAATACCCAGATCGGCAATGTCCTCCTTTCTCAGCAAGGCCATCAGTTCCTTGGAGGTAAATCCAGCTTGCTCCAGTGACTTGATTGTTCCCTCAGTAAATCCTTGGGAAAAGAGGGATTCCGCAAAATTCGAAGCTGCTGTGCGAGATGAAGTATGTTCATGTGCCGGTGTATGGTACCAGCTACTTCTGCCTGCTTCCAGATCAGACACAGGGATCATCCTTGGCATGCTAGGGGTCCTGCGTGGTGTCCAGTTGAAACCCTGGAGGTGCTGCCCAAATCCAGATGCTGCATGGTGTTGTTGCTGCTGCTGTCCACTGGTGGACTGTCCATTGCTGGACAAACTGGCAGGTGTAGACATGACAATAAAGCAATTGTCTGCTGATATATTTTCCAATTTTTTATGAAGATGCTTACAGCTTGGCTGTTCTGGAGCAAGTGGCTGGACCTAGGAGGTCACTGATAATAAGAAGGGGTAATCAGCTTTGATTACACCCCATTGCATTCCCTTGAAATTCTATTACTAGACAAAAATACTTCACAAAATACCAAAATGGCACTATCTAAAAATATGGTTAGATTAAGGTAATTAGGGCCTTGTGTTATCAGAGCATTAAGCAGCCAAAGGGGCCCTGTCAATTTACCCACTTCCACATGTGAAAGTTTGGCCAATAGATAACCCTATATCACAAGGGGTGATTGGCATTTGACCCCAAAAGAACTCTCAGAATCTCTCATGTTATGACACCTGTTGCCCCCAACCCCATGATAATTTAACCCCAAATTAATACAGTTGGGTTCGAGGATAGTGAACAGCGAGTTTATACAAAAAGCGGAATTTAGGTATGCACCGATACCACTTTTTCACCGCCAATTATCCGATACCGACGCTAGTATTTTGTTGCCGATACCACTGACACCGAAACAATTCAGATATTGATACCTTTGGTTATATATAGAGCAGAGCGGTGCCTCTGATCAGATACCAATACTGCCCTTTGGTAGAATTTCTGAAGAAAATATGTTACGACACTACTCCGCGTGTGCCGAAACATGTACGGGCCCCCCTAGACCTCCCTGTCTGGATCTGTGCTAATTATGAATTTTCGATGAGACTGTCAGTCTGGTCTACTAAATTGTTGACATAAAACACTACAATTTGTTCAGTATATCTCACCTAACATCTTCTTCATAGAATGTTCATCAGCACCAACCAGTTAAAACTTACCCGGTATACGGTTTGGAGTGGAGCAGTTCAATCATCCCTAAGCTGGCCACTGTCCAAGGTATCCACAATAAGCAACCTAACTGTATGAGATATGAATGGCATTAGCCCTATGCCCAGGGGTTGGCTGGGATGTCAATGGGGCAAATATATCATCATAAGCACCCTTTCAGCCCTGGCAAAAGCAAGGTCCCAAGAAAAAAGTTTTTGCAAGAAATATGTATGCTGTTAGGAGGGAGATCTTGTATTCAAGTTGTAAGACACGTATTTCCATACTACAAGAGTTTTTGTTAAAGAGTATTTTTAGTAGCATTGTGATACTATGAAACAGGCGCCTTTTCATTTTATATAAACAGTCATTGGTCAACCGCAGTGATAGGAGGGTTGGTGATAGGCCTATATTTCCTGTATTACTTGTTTTTTCACAGATAAGTCTTAATAGTGCACGCCATTGACCCTAGTAATGAGGTGAGATGCACCCTTGGCATAGGATGAAGCTGACGTCCAACATGGGTTTGGTACGTGTGCCTTGGAATTGAACAGGCGTCGCAGAAGATCACTATTGGTTCTTATTGGTATTTCTTATACCTAGGCTACTGTATCAGAAGATACCAGCCGGAGTGGAGGTTGTGTCTCGTCGTATCAGTGGTACTGTATCATCTGCTAAACCTCGCCAGATCTCGCCGGTTCACGAGAGTACCCGAGATGACGTCCAGCAGCGCCAAACAGAAACGACGGGTACTACAACAGTCAACACTATACCACTACTCTCTATCTAGCTATACCAAACATCACAGTTTGAATTTATGTTTCTAAGTATAAATCCAGGTAACAACATTACCTCATGGCTATCTGTCTGTGTTCCTATAAAAGCCTTTCAGCCTAAGTTTACTCACATTTTGACACAAACTGTGAAGCAAGACAGTTTGTTTACAAAACAACTCGCATAATCTCAAGCCACGAGGCTTGGATCCGAGATCTCCATTAGGTTCTTTCAACCAATCTGCAGCTCATGTGGTAGAAAAGATATTTCACGTCCGCACAGTAGCTGTTTGGAGTTACGTAACACTGTAAACAAACCGTCACCATGGTGATGACACACTGACATGGCCTCCATTTAGCTTTTAGCTGTGGGGTGGCCAAGTTGTAAAAGGCACTGGTCAAAAACCTGTATTCTCTGAAGGACTGGGTTTGACTCTCAGTCCGAGAAATGGTTTATCGTTCGAACATTGTGAGCAATACTTCAATTGAATGTCGTTTGGATGAGAACTTAATGAATCATTCATCTTTCATATGTTTCTCATAAAGAAGTTCTACGAGTGAATTGACTTGAGCCATCAACACTGATGTCACCAAGTATCACTAAGCAGAAGAAGAAGACGTATCACAAAGAAGAAGAACAACAAAAACAACAACAACAACAACAGCAACAACAAGAAGAATTGTTCAGGAAATTGGGTGATTGCAAAACCTAATAACAAAAGTGATACGACACGATTCGATACGATAATTATTATTATCATATCATATCGTATCACCTTTGTTTTTAGGTGATGCAAAATTACCAAAATTCCTGGTTCAGCGAGTTTCATCAAATCCAAAAAAGGCAATTTTTTCTTCTGGAAATCTAGATCTTTCTTCTTCTCAAATTCAATTTTACCAATTGCAATGCTGGTGTACGCCACCCTGCACCACAATAGAAGGCACCTGGTAAACACATTTGCTTTGTGGGAGGACAGTTGATTGACCTAAAGCCCCAAATTGGCCAAGAAG
The DNA here is from genome assembly GCA_026936325.1 of Platynereis dumerilii. NCBI lineage: Eukaryota > Metazoa > Annelida > Polychaeta > Phyllodocida > Nereididae > Platynereis > Platynereis dumerilii. The sequence continues at coordinate 73,514 of JAPTHN010000120.1, forward strand.
CCACCAAGCCAGAAGGCTCACTGCTGGCTCACAGCACCACAGGACAAGCCTTGAGACATGGCAAGAATGGTAATTAGCACCTTTACTGTCAAATTAACTTAATTGGCTTGGCTGCTGGTTGTGTACATTATAAGGTCACCAGTGGTTAATTTGTTGTGACAGCAACAATGGTATACCAAATAATAGGTTTACCCACAATCCTTTGCTTCTCCCACAATGCCTTGCTGCTCGCCTGACCCACAATGCACCATCCCCCATCCAACTTCCTGTGCTTTGACTGGTCTCTTTCCGCTCCATGGGGTGCAGTGTGTTCTGGTTAGGGTAATGTTAATACGCCAGGCCAAATAAAGGTTGAGACAAACAAGATGCGTTCAATCAAAGTTGTGATAAACCAATTTTATCTATCTTTCTATCTATCTATCTATCTATCTATCTATCTATCTATCTATCTATCTATCTATCTATCTATCTATCTATCTATCTATCCATCTATCTATCTACCATCTATCCATCTATCTGCAATTAGATGCTTTCTGGTTAAGTATATGAACTGGTTTTATTAATAACTCACAGACCTTTGGCCTCATAGATACACGTACTAGTAAATGCACTTACGAAATCTATCTCTTCCCATCTTCGTCTCTATCTATTTATCTGTGTGTGAAATGATTCATCTCTCTGTCAGATGTCTGTCTCTCTGACTGTCCATTTCTTCTGATTCTCTGAATACCAACAAATGAGCCATATTGAGACCCCCAGTGCGGTACCCAACATGCATACAAAGAAGCGTACATCAATCAATTCACATCCTGCATATTTTGTATGCTCATTCTTCTGACTTCAGTATAGCACCAGAGGCATGATAATGCAGCTGCATATTCTTCAATCAGCATACACATACACCCAACAACAATCAACATATGCAGTATGACATCTAGTTCTTGGTGCCTTAGACTCTTCAGATCTCACAATACAAAAGAAGGCATGGAACTTTCCCAGATATATCAGATTCTCAAGAAATCCATACTTGTTCCATACTGTTGCAAGAAGTGAATAGACTCCACTAAAGATTCCCCTGTGTAGGGCTGTGTTACAGGAATTCGTACAAGAAAATAGGAAAGAATACAAAAGAAACACATACAAATATGAGGTAATACATAAAAGAAATACATGAAAGAAATGTACAGCAAAGTATAAAAGAAATACATTTTCTGGATGTGAAGATCAAATGTATTGTATGACAAAGGACAGATTTGGAAGTACACATGTCCTACATCAAGATTCCTTATATACTTCTACAACTATAAGGGATGTATCAGACAGGGAGACAGACAATGTTGACAATCTTATGTATTGCTCAACAGTTGGTTGATATTTTGCACCAGAATGTGTTTAGTTATAAACTCTTTTACCATCAATCTATCTATGTATTTATCTCTATCTATCAAATCTTGATCTATCCATTTATCTGATTATGTTATCTTTATATCTATCTATCTTCATCCCCAGCTCCTTTTTAATAGCAAGAGGTTGGGATGCCCATACTTTTGCAAGATTTTAACTCATATCTAGCCAAAGACCTCAAATATAAATTGACTGGTCATGCCAGTAGACATAGCATTAAACCTCGATCAGCAGTGTGTCAAAAGCATCGTTTCAATGATGCAGGAAATGTCAGTGCTGTTATAGCCATGACCGTGAGACATATTAAACATCGAATTCAATGGCAAATCATTGAAGGGCACGAAAGCAACTGTATCTCTCTATCTTTCCACCTATTATCTCTTATCTGTCCATCTTGAGGCTTATCTATACCCTTTGAGTACTCTCGGTCATTTTGCTGTCTATCTGTCTCATCTATTTCTTCTGATTCTCTGAATACCTACAAATGAGCCATATTGGGGCCCCCCAGTGCAGTACCCAACATGCATACAAAGCGGCATATATATCAATCAATTCACATCCTGCATATTTTGTATGCTCATTCTTCTATAGCTTCAGTATAGCACCAGAGGCATGATAATGCAGCTGCATATTCTTCAATCAGCATACACATATACCCAACAACAATCAGCATATGCAGTATGACATCAAGTTCTTGGTGCCTTTAGACTCTTCAGATCTCACAATACAAAAGAAAGAATGGAACTTTCCCAGATATATCAGATTCCCAAGAAAACCATACTGGTTCCATACTGTTGCAAGAAGTGAATAGACTCCACTAAAGATTCCCCAGTGTAGGGCTGTGTTACAGCAATTCGTACAAGAGAATTGGAAAGAATACAAAAGAAATACATACAAATACAAGCAAATACATAAAAGAAATACACAAAGGAATACAACATATTCTTGGAGTGAAGATCAAATGTATTGTATGACAAAGGACAGATTTGGAAGTACACATGTTTGTACATCAAGATTCCGTGTACAATTCTACAAATATTTTGCCGATACAGGATGTATCTAGCAGATAAATAGATAGATAGGCAGACAGAAAAGATAGATATACTACACACCCTATTTATTCAGGTTCTTTAGGCATTGAGTACTTTATACAAGATCTATATCTAATGTCCCAAGGGTTCCGGCCACATTAAGTTCCAAAAACTCACAGTACAGGCAGTGGTTGGAGACAAGCACTCTTTACCATTATGACACCTTAAACTCCTCAACAATGTCTTGATATCAAGATAATACAGAATCAACCAACCAAACTCAATGGCTTTAGATGAAAGATAGGGTTCAGGAAGACTGAGCATCAAGCAACAAGAAAGGGGAAAATATGAAAAGCAAAAAAGCAAGAGATAAAAAGAAACAAAGAAGAAAGACAGCAACAAAAGAAAGAGTTGTTCGTGATACACGAGGTACCGGTCTTCGGTTCACAGCTCCGTAACCAGCATGCTGCTCCATCACGAAATACATCCCACCTATATTGTCTAAGAACAGTTTGGAGCCTTGTCTCCTACTCTAGCTTTGGAAACAGTTATTTATATATAATATAAGGTGAAATTTCTTGAAATAGGTGAATATCCAATTTATATTGCAATTTGATTTCTGCGAGCAACTTCCTCTCTGCAAATAACTTAAGTTTTCAAGTACATTATGGTGAATGTGGGAAACTCCTAAATCCAACCTTCATTAATTTTACTTGGGAGAAGTTCAGATAGTTCAGGTATAGAGAAAAAAAAAAAAATGAATACACAATTGATGTGTTGTACCTTTTTTTACTGGAAAAGTTCTAAGCTTAAAATTGTAACCAAGAATAGAATTTTTGTCATGATTATCCTCATTTAATTCCAGTGCAGAGCAATCCAAACTGTTGTGGAGGTAGTTACAAGATTACATTATTTGTAGCAAGATTGTTATTGGTATGAATAATGTAGTACGAGTGATTAAAAGTACAAAACAGACAAAGAAAACAAACAAAAGAAAAAAGAACAATACAAGAAAAGAACAATACAGAACAAGTAAGGCAAAAGAACAATAGGGTGGGGTAAGATTTCCCCAGAGGAAAAACAAACAAAAATACCAATTGTGTGTTGATTAGTTAAAGGAAGTTCAAGAAGCTCATGTAAAGTTCCATCAAGTTCATTCAAGTTCATTCAAGTTCAACATAATCAAGCGTGCTATCATATCGCACGTTGGCAATTCAAAACGTTCTTTGACGGGCACTATGAGGTTATATTGCACTTGCAATAAAGCGTTGTTCTTACATCAATGTTAGGGGACCAGGGGATTAAAGATACAAAACACTGGTTGGCCAGTGATCGTGCCCAGGTATCATTAGACCAGTCAATTTCTATCCAATCATAACACCCGTCAATAGAACAACGCTGTTATGAGACCAGTCCACATTGGGTACACGTGTTAGAGACCGTTAGACTGGCACCTGAACAAGTAAGAACACGTTGATTGTAGGATCAAGTCTCAGTGGACCAGTCTAATGCATTTGTTTCATGTCGAAAGGAAACAAATTGCGAAACAAATTGAATGAAGTGAATGAAACGAAACCAAGCTGCCATGTTTCATGTCATAGCTTCATGTTTTAGCTTCATGTACGTCGGACCTCTCAACCCCACTGCAAGGCCCCTCGAGGCCGATTAATCATCCCGCATTTTCATGCTTCATCTGCCGAGATAGTTTGCGAGACCTCCTTAATTCTCCCACTCCTTAATTCCTACTCTTATTCTGCCAAATGATTAGAAAAACAACTTTGCAAAATGATTTGCAAAGTTTCCTTCCGTTGGGCGATTGGAAATTGCCTTTTTTTGCTCAAATCACTTCGTCAAATTGCCTTTTTTGACACGTCATTTCTTACGTAATGCGCACAAGAACCAGACTTTTAAAAATTACAAAACCACCATTTTCCAATTGCTGTCAACCCATCAACTGGCAGCTTTTACAGCCCGCAGTGCCATTTTTTCGCTGGACGTTTTAAAACGCATTTTACAATGGCGTTCTTAAATCACCAAAAATTGTTCGTTTCAGCATCTTTCCTGGTCTCGAAATAATCAATACCATTTCAATTCAACGGTTTAAGATTTCAAATTTTAAGAGGACGCAGATCGAGTTCTGATCGAACTGAGAAACTTGTGTCCGATTAAAAACGATGTGATGAAATAAGGTCTCCAGATAAGCGATTCGATGCGCAGGAGCACATGGGAGCAAGGATTCCATCTGGTGTGAGCCTTTATCAAATCAGCGACAGAACCGGGGAGTCCACGAGACCTCCGCAAACAAATCTAGCTTTGGTGTCAATAGAATCGCTCCATTTCAAGTTCTTTGCAAACAGATTAGCTGAATTAGAAGACAGGGGTGATTTCAAATGATTTCAAATGGTTTCAAATGAATCCTGATCTCTAGGTCTTATCTCAAAGAACTGGTTAAGCCACTACAACAAACACAAGGCCAAGTAGAAACCAAAAGAATCTAAAAAGGAACCACGAACCACTAAAAAATCAATTGGCTCATCACAAAAACCATGTCAGAGTGTCTAAGAGTTGCAATCCAAGTTTAAAGGCAGATATCTTTCAAACCAAAGCAGGAACAGACACCAAAAGGCAAATTAAAATCTGTTCAGCTCTTTGAAGTATTTTAGACAATTTATTCTGGTCGTCCAAATAAACAGATAAGTATAGGAAATATTTTTAGATGGAGAGAAAGACACTATAGATAGATTGAGAAATGACATAATTGAGATATATATACATGTATATATCTCAGCATATGTTTACATTGTTGCACATTGAACTAAGAATATTATTGAAGTCAAATAAATTCTTGATACTTTACACCATTATTCAGGTTGATACCGAATTATCCAGAAACCCCCGAGTCGTGACAATTGAGAAATGCGTATAATGACAATAATGGCACTAGATTGCCATTTCCAGGTAAAAGCTCATGTTGAATATATCTTTCAAAATTATTCCCAAGTGGCCTATATATATGCCACATGCCTCCAGCATTCACAATTATGTGCAACCTTTATAGGTTACATAAGACTTTTTTAAGTAAGACAATTACATGACGTCAAGTAACAAAAGACTTTTCTTGGTAAGAGAATTAGGTGAAGTTCAGTTCCTAATTGAATAACACTCAATTCTGATCATGTTTCAGACCCATTGGTAAACAGATTTAAGGAATCAGGTCAACTTCAGGTCACACAAAGGTCAAATTGGGTTAACTGGGTCATCCTTATATGGTCAGCAAATCAGTTTATGCAAATTAGGAGGAGGCAGCATGAATTCCAAGAGAATGTAACAAAATAGCGAGTAGAAGTAGTTATTACAGATTTCGTATAGGTGTGCCATGTTCTTTTCAACTGCCACAGTGCTCTTGTGATGTCAGTATCAGCATAATGATTTCACAGTTGGTATATTTCGCAGTTTCATGTGTGTCACTTGGAACCCATACTGATCACACCATTACAAATCCACAATAAGCTGTTAGATTGTTGCTCAACATTGATTATTCAGTTTGATGTTTTGAATAAATCCAAAAGTTACAATATCCAGCTATGTATGATGCATGGATTTTGTGTATAACTGCTATCAGTTTTAGCACTTTTACAAAAAAAAAAATTCATTCACTCTCACATTCATTTTTTGGTTTGAGAGGTTATCATGTGCTGCTTTGTCTTTGCAAAAATAATATTTTTTGCTTGGGGGCATCCTTATCACTGATTTCCAATAATGTTTATTTGATGATCGAATTCTTAGCCTCCTTGTCTGGCCTTTTCCCAAATTTTTGGGGAGTAACTACCCCCCCCCCCATCTCTCGTCCTCTAGTATGCCCATGCAACACCGCCACATTCACTTCCAAAAAATCTCCCATCATCCCCATTCCAGTCATCAATTCTGAACAGTTTCTTTGGCGCAGATCTCACTTAAAAGGCTGAAAAGCCACAAGGTGCTGCCCTCAAGGAGAAATTTCACAACAGGACCACCATGAATGTCCATGATGGATCAAGCAAGTGGCTCAAACATATCAGTTTCACCTGCTCCAACTGAATCAAACAACCATACCAATGAATGCAGATTAATCAATTGTCATTCACACTTAGACAGCCCATAAGCCCGACTTGTTGGTAGCAGTTGGAATCAACACTCAAGCTTGGAGTACCAATAGTGATGTCAGTATTGCCATACTGACATCATCTGAGCATATATTCACATGGAACATGGCACACTAAATACGAAATCTGTAATAACAAAATTACATGCAAAGCTTAACATACTTTGCGAAAACTACAATTGTTTCGATAAAATTTTAATCACGACAATTATCATATATCAACATAAATAAAAGTTGAAGAAACCAAGAAATAAATTCACTATTATTTGTCTATTATCAGAGCAACATAGTTTTAATTCAAACCTGAAACAATATGACATCATCTATAATAACTAAATCTTCCTCAATCCATATCAATCATCTATATCATTATCATACCAACACTGATTATAAACTCCAATTATTATGAGAAATATCACAAAGACATAACCCACTACCACCATACTACAATGCAGAATTGCCAAACTACCACGGATACTCAGATTCTGGTACATTTCCAGAAGATGAGCCCCCACACTTGCAGCTAATGCTTGGTGAATACAAAGTGCCCTGAAAACTGCTGCCCATAACCATCTTTTGCCAAGAAAAATCGTCTTTCTTCACCCCCATTGGCCCTCACTTAGCTACGCTAATGCTTCCATCCAGGAGATGAATGGGATTTGCAGTTAGAAGAAGTGGGGTGCTTAACTTGGATAGGAGTTAGGAAGGGTGGGTGTTACTGGATAAGGGTGGGAATGGTGAGGAGTAGGGTGGGAGAACTTTGCAGTCTGTATTTCTGCACCAAGTGGATTAATAAGTGTCCTTCTGCACCTATATATTTCAATAACTGACCGGTGTGATGAGAAGTATCATTCTAAAGAAAATACGCAAAAATGCGGGCTCACGAACGTCGAAAAATGTCTGATAATCTTGATCCGCCACTGATGCCCGTCTGCTAAGAGTAAAAAATAAAGGACAAAAGGTCTATCACACAAGCACCAATCTACCTATCTATCTATCCGGCGTCACACCCCACCAGCGCCATCACCTTCATCAGCATGAGCAAATTTACACGCGGCTAACTTTTACAGTAAACGCCATATTAACCATGTCAAATATTGGCTTCGTTTGATGTCTTGATGTGGGGTTTTATGCCTAGTTTTGATGTGGTGGTTTTGGCAAGTGAATCGTGGTGCATATTCTTTGCATTCAGTTCTTTCTGGGTGTTTTAGGTCCTTTTTGAGGCCCCTTTTGAGGCATTTTTGAGGCATTTCTGAACCCTATTGATGACTGCAAATTGGCCTCAATTTAATGGACTGCCTCACACCGAGGGCTCAGTACATTAGATGCAGAGAATGGCACCCAGCAAGCCATTGGAGAAAAGCAATAGACCAAGTGAAGCAGCTTAGTGACACATTCTAAAGCTGCACATTAAGCAACAGCATCAGCAACAGCAGCTCAATCATCTGCATGGTCTTCATCACTGTTGCTGGTGATGCTGGTGATGCTGCTAATAGCCTAATGCTGTTGAAGTTTCGAGACTAATAATGCTATTGGTGCTGTTAAGGTTTTTATGATTTTATTTTAATACTGTGAGGCACAGGTATAACGGATCACCATTTACGTCTTGTATTTTCCCAGAACATCTGAGCTCATCTACCTGTATAATATGTGCCATACCACTTTTTTCCCAGATACAACAAATGGCAATGTATTGTTCAGAAGTTAACGAGCAATTTTGATGTTTCTCATATACTTTTGATGCTGTTGAATCACTGTTGGATGGCTGTTGAATCACTGATGGTGCTGTTGAATCACTGTAGATACTATTGAGTCAATGTTGGATCACTGTTGAGTGTTGAATCACTGTCGATGCTTCTGAATCACTGCATGTTGGTGCTGTTGAATCACTGTTGGATCACTGTTAAATCACTGCTGATGCTGTTGGATGGCTGTTGAATCACTGATGGTGCTGTTGAATCACTTGATCACGTGGGTGAATGCCCTGTCTGCAAGGTGCCACATCAGGTGAAAAAGATGTGGCTGAAAATTAGCTAAGATTAATCCTCAAAGGCTTTGAAAGAGCAATGAGAAAAGGCTTTGGAAGGAAGCAGTGCAAGCCAGTGGTTTGGAAAATATAGATGTCTCTATAGGACCACATTGGATGGGTCATTGAGCCAATGACAGCAGGGCAATATCACCAATACAAGGCTTACCACCAAGAAAGACAACACTGAAGCATAGAGTGAGTGGGTGGAGTGGGTGGTAGGGCTTTATGTCCTGCATATATGCACTGAATTGGACAGGTAATGAGACTGGGTTATAGAGATTAGCAGCTAAACACACTACCACATGGAACAGATGCAGGACAGAAACAGAACTTTAAAGACAACTGCATGTCACTTGTCCACCACGTAAAAGCCAAGATGAACACCGTATCCAAGCGTAAGGTAAAACAAATTCAGCACAGATTTAGTGCTTTAAAGACAACTACATGTATTGTTGGTGCCACCAATGGCCACATTTAGCCCATAGAACAGATACATTTGGCCCTTAGAACAGATGTAGGCCAGAAACAACCTCAAAGACAACTAAATTTTACTTTTCCACTCTGCAACGTCCAAGACCAACATCGTATATTATAAGTTACAAGATAGAACACGTTCAGTACAGACATAGAACTTTAAAGACAACTGCATGTACTGTTGGTGCTACCATTGGCATAAGTCCAAGTTTGGCCCACAGAACAGATTCAGGACAGAGCGAGAACAGAGCTAATCACGTCATCTCATTGTTCCATTGTTCTCCGTAGCCATTGTTCATTGGACCTTTGTACAATCTCTGTTCTGCGTATTGCAGACGCAGCAGGACAATGCCTCCACACTTGTTAGGCAGTATTGTAGGATATCACATACAGGCTCACATGTTTATTAGCTGCCAACTACTTGTCATACACTTACTGATAAGCTACTATTTAGGCCTCCCTCACACAGGCAACAAGCCATACCAAACGAACCATATTTTTCTCAGTACATGGCATGTATCAGAAATGATGAGGCATATATACATTGCATGTGTCATTTCACAATTTGTCCAGATACAACACATGGCATTGTACAGTAAAAAAAATTACAGAGACCAGCCCATTTTGATGTTTCTCACATACTTCCAGGAGCTTTTAAATATTGATATTTCAAGTTCCAGATGGGAAAGAAGGATGGAATGAAAAAGACGGCAAATATTGTTGATTCTCCTACGCTTGTAGGCAATGATTTTACCATTTTTCAGCCAATATTTCCTTTCTTTTTCATATATTTTTACCACTACTACTATCTCTGCTCCCCGCCTCCTGATGCTTGCAATGTTGTTGATGTCTCCGAACAGATACAGACAGAACCGCATGAGCGGTAGAAGTCGTGATCAATTGAAATGTTTGCTCTCAGGTCTTGCTCTGTTTGCACTCCTCCGTCTCATGAGATTTGCGATTCAAAGTGGCATGGAGCTCAGTGTTGCAGCTTCGAGCGACTCCGAGCAACTCAGAGCAAACGCTGTGTTGCGTCTTGCTCCCTTGGCTTATGTATCCTTATTGTCAGATGGAAACAGACGGTAGAAATTGCAAGAAAGTAGTAGGGAGCAGCACCACAATAGCTTTGGAATTCCAGAAAGCAGACAAATGTCATGAAAGAAGGCAAAGTAGGACAGAGGATAACATCAAAGATCTCCTGGAAAGACAGCTAGACGGCTGGACAGCTGGAAAGTGATTTTTCCATACAGCAGGGTGGCAAAATGGTTAAGGTTCCTGCCTGCTCTGCTGAAGGTTTTAATCTGCATAGGTTCGAAGTTCGAACCCCAAATGGGGAACCCGAAATTTTCAGTGGACCTTCATGAGCAAAATATCAATAGGATGTCATCCGTAAATTGGTGGACGCTTGCATCAGTGTCTGTGCTGGGCAAGTAAAAGATCCCTCACATGGGTAAATGTGTAACATGTTGAGGACTCTACGACCTGCTTTCTCTCCCATCTCATCAATCAACCCTTTTGAGGTCGCAGAACCGGGCTTAGAGGGATGAATTTACTATTATATCTTTCTATTCCATAGCACAGTGAATAGACTGCTGGCTTGTGGCATGAGCATGCAGGTTCAAATTGTGGTCTTTCAAACCAAGATAACATATTATAACCTCAATATGATCTGTTGTTCGTGATCGTGAACGAATGCCAATGTTGTTGTACTGAGCCCCTTCAGCAGCTGAAACTTGCTCAGCACTCCCCCAGCAGGTGTTATGAAATGGATGCCACAAAGGAACATGTTATATTCATGCAATTGCTAATGAGTTTCTATTTTAGTACATGTACTCACAGTTTCACAATTCTGATTAAATAATTGTTTCTGTCTCTAATAAAAAAATAACTGTCAAGAAAGATACAACTAGTTGTCACCAGCCATAATCATTGTTTTTCATCAAAAACAGAAAGCCAGAAATATCAAAATCATCAAAGAAGCTTGACATGTCTGCATCTGATGCTACTTATGGCACAACTACAGTATGTCCTCCCACTCATGACAAGATTTTGACAGTCTGCTGTCCACAGATGTTGTGATGACTTCTACATCAGACAGTCAGCTAACCATAAAGAAATAAAAGAAGTGATAAAGACAGCATGATGGAGATGATGCTAGTCATGGCAGCAGCAGCAGCAGCAGCAGCAGCAGCAGCAACAACAGCAGCAGTATTCTACAGCATCTTCACCAGCTGCTCCCATCTTCATCATTCATCCATGTTCCACAATTCTTCTTTCTGGTTTTCTTTCTGTGTTTTTCTGTCTCCTCCTCTATTCATGTTTCTCCTTCCAATGCCACATAAAACCTCAGATGTTAGGGTGACATTAGACCTCCCAGCCTGGACCTGCGCACATTGTGTTGCATCTGAAGACCTGTACATTGCGTCGCTTCCTTTGTGATTGTGAATGGTGTGTTTGGAAAAATGTACAACTTGGCAAGATAAAATAGCCTAGAGCTACATGAATAGACAGACAAACATTCTAATTTCTGTCCAGTTATATATAATTTAATCATAAATCAATGCATTTCCCTGGATTGAAAGGAAATAAACAATCCTCGATTAGAGTTCAGAAAAGCCGTCAACATCAAGACCAGCAGAATCATGACAGTCCCCATAGAAGATGTGCATCACAGATAAAAACAAAGCAAAACAATAATAAAATACTGACAACAAAGCAGAATAACATGGCAAGTTCTAATGTCAGAGTGAACATCAATTGGTTATTTTGTCACAGGGCCAAAGATACAGGAGCAAAGGAGACCATGACATTATTCTCCTTTGTAAGAGTTGCCTTGCCGAAGAGACTGCACAATCGGCTGGCTGGCAAAGAGACCGCAAGAGACGGGAATCGGTTACCCTTTCAAAGAGCCCGACTGAGACCGTGGCAGCTTTTACAAACATCCATCCTTGCCTCAGTGATCTTGTTCGTCTCCTGTTACAAATCCTTTGATTCACTTGAGACGATTCTCGTTGCAACCCATCGACACAAGTTTGTGACGCGAGAACTTGGGCGATGACACATGTTGCAACGCGAGTTGCTTCTGATCGGCAATGTCCGACATTGTTTGCTCTTTCTCATTGTCGCTTGTGGGTTGCTTTGCTTGCAGTCCTGGTTTGTTCGCACTTCATTCTATTAGGAATATCCTTGCGTTGTAGCTGTAGTCGTATAGTTTAGGTTTGGACATGATGAGAGGACGCAGGATGAAGAAACGGTTACAGATCTTAGCAAATTGTCTCTCTTTATTACAGCGTTGTCAATATATCACATTTTTTTTCAGTGATCTCCTCTTAAATCCTTAAATCTCTCTAATAAATTTGTCTATAAACAGTGATAAATCTATCAGGTTATTGGGCAAAAGTGTGGCACAGATTTGATTGACAATCAGAATCTCGTAGCGCAATCTCATCATTTAACTATAACTATTTTGGAACCTATGAAAGTCTTCCGTACTTAATTTAAACATTGCCCTCGTGTTGATAGGTCACACATGTGGTCAACACACTAGCCATCTCCTTCTAAAATGAGTCCAAGTCCAATACCGGTTGTTTTCTTATCATCATATCAGTGTTCTCGCAAGACTTACACTCGCCTCCACTTGTTCCAACATGCCGAAAGACTTGTTGAACTAGCTTGTTGAACATACTGAGATTGGCTAATACACCCCAAGATCTCTTCCAAACACCACACGATCTTTCTATACACCACTAGATCTTTCTTTACACCACCAGATCCTCATAAGGCTCTCTTTACACCATCTAATCTCTTGGCGAGTATGGTGTTGAATTCAGTGTTCGGGTTCCATCGAGTCTTTTCGAAGTTTTAGACTACCTGCATCTTGAGTTAGTTTTAGGAACTGCTGCAATGATAACATTTTTCTGTGTTCTGTAAATGTGTTATTATCAAGGAAGTAAACTTCTGAAATGTGTAAATGGTGCAATCTACAGGGATATATGCAGAATCCTAAATCTTAGCCATAAAATTGGCCAGTCCAATAAAAGATGTGATGAATCTTTGATGTCTTTCTCTTAAAGTTAATTAATTACACTTTAAATATTGGTTTAAATATCCAATTTAATTTGTATGAACAAACGAGAGGGGGGAAAAAACACTCCTAGGAATTTAAGGACAAACCGGTTTTTCAAATACCAAACGTCTTTTTTTTTAACCATGATGGTTTATATATAAATATAGAAGTTTGGTTTTTCCCTTAAAACATACAGCATTTGTAACAATACAGCTGTACAGAATTTCCATAAACCCGAATTGGAATGTTGTTTGCATGAGCAATATTTCTCAGTGAGAGAAAGAGACAATCACAGCGAAAAACCAAAACCGGAAAGAAATACAAAACGTAAGAGAAAATGGAATTAGACAGGAAAGAATATAAAGAATAGAGAACATAGAAAGAATAGAAAAGAACAGAAAGACGAACATCCTTGGTATAAACCTGATGGAAGAGAGTCCCATCTGTTCTGCTAACTACACATGGTGATGTATGGTGAATTAATCTTGTGAATAACAATCTAGGGAAATACTTAAAAGTTCTGGGAAGATTGAGAAGTAAGATTAAGAACTGGCTGTTCTGTGTTGTAATTAAAGAAATCACAATTGTTGGTGGAGTAAGCAGCTGTGCCCAAGATGAGATATAGACATAGAAGGAGTTTAAAACAGCTACACACACAGATAGAGCTTCAGAAACAGTGAAGAACAAATGGAAATATTTTGGCTCTATATAGTTTCACTTGGATTATTAGCTGTGATATCTGAAAATTAGCAGCTGCAACGAAAAAGTGTTAGGCTAGACCAAGAACAAGCTAGAAACTGGGAGGCTAAAAATTATAAAAAATTCTGCTATCAAAGACTTTAAAAAATATGTATTTTTTGAGAAATCGGACTAATTTTCTGTAATAGCTGTGTTTTAAAGGACTGAATAAAAAAAACATAAAAAAAAACACCTACCCCTTCCGAGATAGCATTACGTAAATACGAATGCATGACAAAAAGACTATTAATTTATTTTCCTTTGCTAATTTGAGATACACAGCTAAATGTAGGCTAACAGAGGGCTGCTCCAGAATCATCACAGCTGCAAACATAAAATAGATAGGGTTACCTTTGTAGGGACTTGGCATGGAAATATTATTGGCTCTCCTTTTCATAAAGATGGCAATTGACATATTTCCAACGGAGTGGTAACAATTCATTGATCCAACATGTCGCATGTCGTTCACCGCCACAAAAGCTGGAAACATATCGATCACTATCTTTTAGCCTTTTTTGAGGGTTATTTGGTGCCTACAGTTGGACCTTCATAACAACTTATTATCAAGACCCTATGATGGATTTCGGTTACATTATGAAGAAATATCATACCAGTCATCTTTCACGATGGCGGGTAGGCCAAGTACGTAGCACCAGTTGCATTGCTTACAGTAATGTAGACAGATAGATATGGTAAGTAGGGCTCTCTAAGCCCAGTTCTGGGCGCTCATCAGGGTTGATTGATGAGATGGGAGAGAGGGCAGGAGTCCTCAACATGTTACACATTTGCTCAATGTCATGATCTTTTACTTGCCCAGCACAGATGCTGCAACAAGGGTACCTCCAATTTTACGTCTATCCGAACGACATCCAGTTTGGATTTTGCTCAAGAAGGCCCACTTAACCGAGGTTCGAAGTCATGCAGGCAAAGATCTTCAGAGGAGCATGCAGAAACCTTAACTACTCTGACACCCCGCTGCAAACGGCGCAAACACATATTTATACTGGGAGAATTAGTTTAATATCTATCCTAGTTAAAATTGTATGCAAGCTGGTATGATATCGAAGAAACATATTCTGGAATTTTTCTTGGCATACTTTTCTTCACTTTTCCTTCTTCTGTTTATATCCTTTCTTACATATATTTCCCAACATTTCCTCTTATCTGGATCTATACTCTCTCCATAATTTCTTTACATAGTTACCTATTCACTGTATGCTCTCCATATACTCCCAAGTTCCAACCACAGGATCTCACCAGATCCCACAGCAGATCTTTTTTCTCGAACCTTACCCAAATTCTTCAGGAGATCTTTTGGCGAGATTCTTTGCCTGATTCTCAACACTCTAAAAAATGCCAGGACAAAATTGGTTTTTTAGATTCAAAATGGTTTTTTGAAAAACCAAATTTCAATGCAAAACCAAAATGGATTTTTAAAAAAATCCATTTTGGTTTTTTGCATTGAAGGAGAACTCTGCTGTCAGAATCTTTTGTGCAGAGTGGAACAATGCCGCTCTGAGAACCAACACCACACAGACTGCAGCTGCTCCGTTCCGCTCCGGAATACTAATTCGAGCAAACGCTCTCCGCAGACCGATTGTGTCCTCTCAAAAGACTCGTGGTGATGGCTGTGGCGATGGGGCAATAGTGTGGCGATTGTGCTGGATGATGTTGGCGGATGATGCAACTGGACGAATCTAGGCGAGGCCATGGAAATTGGTTATGACCAGCAGAGAATGACTGTTTCTGGAAATTTGGTCGTCCATAGGACCACAACCATCAAAAGAAAAGCAAAACGTGGTTCTGTTGCTTCGGCATTCACATGCTATCAATAACAGTCGAAGAAAGTCATTGCTTACAGAATTGGACTGAAATGTTCCTTGTGAGGTCATACACCTATCTATGCCATGCTATTCGCTCTGACTCATATGCAATTTGTGAGGTCACATCGAATAATTTCAGTGATATCAAAGTAAGTCACAAACTGAGTATCAATGAGGTCACAAGTTAATCAATGACAAATTTACAGTTCATTTCATTGCAATGGATTGGACCTGTTGTGAGGTCATTGATGTCTACCAGCGGCTGAATGTAAGTACTTGTCATAAAATTTTGTTCACTGTAAGAGAGATTTTTGCTCTAATTTATATCCTCTTCTTGTAACGTCCACACGTTTTTGTCATCGATTCTAGTGTATCTATTAGGGCCTCCTTAAGCCACCATTTTATAAATAAATAATGACACACAATATCACCCTACTACCCCCAACAACTGTTTGTCATAACACACCATTCCACATTTCCACATAAGGGTTGCAAAGACTAATGACTCCTTTACACCATTGCTTCTATCACCCCTCCAGGGTCTCCGCTTCTGCTTGAATGGGTTGGCGTCTGACTGGGCGAGATGATTTCTGGCTTTTTGTTCTCGGAAGACGCGAAAACGTGACTAAAGTATGGTGTCACGCAAGCTTCGCAAGGCTCAAGAAAAGACGTTGGAAAAACACTTCAAAAATTCTGCTAAGACGCAGACAGGCTGTAACAATAACATACTCGCTGAAACCAAGACCGACAAATCGCATGCCCTTGTCGCCTAAAAGCTGTTATGCTCTATGCTAAAGCTCTTGTATCTCTCGTGTTGTGTGTGCTGTGAGACAATTCAATATTACTCACAATACAAGTCTGGGCAAATGCAATTGCAGCAGCAATTTGCACTAAAGTCCATCGCAGCATATGTGATTTCATTACACGTAAACATATACATATGCATATTACACACCCACTATGTATTCAGAATGATTGTGAATAGTATTTCACAAAACCATTGCTGACAGAGATGAATCTGCTGATATGATACAGAAACAAATAATATGGAAGCTAGATAAGCCCTCAAACTTACAATATTTTCTCAACTCTGAATCTTACCTCTTATGTGAAGATATTTACGGTACTTCCCACTTGGAAGTACAAAATTTCGAAAGCAACCAAACGATAATCATTACATTCTTATAAAATAGAATGATATTCACAAATTTTGATATTCCATTGCTTTCAAATACCGGTACATTATTTATAACAGTCATACACCTCATATAGTCTGAAACAAGATTCCAAAAGAGACAAATTTTAAGATCTAAAAGCTGAACCTTCCTAAATTATAGAGACAGGAATCCTCAGACATCCTTTCCTCTGAGGCTTCATATACATAGGGCCCAGACATCAAAAGATGTTGCTTTTTGTATGAAGTTTTACAATGTATATAATTCAAACGCCTCCGCCCCGGTGACATTCCAGCCGCCATTCGTCTAAAAAGGCAAATTTTGTTGCAGTGGAACTCTGCATGTAAGACCATTTCCTGTCAATTTGACCATGAGATGAAGTTTGAGGACAAAATGGTCATTGCACCCAATTTAGGTATAAATTCACAGGGCTATATCAGTGTGGTCAACACACAAACAGCGATGCTTAAGCAAACACTTTTATACCAAGAGGTACTCATTTCTACTTATTACCTCATACATGTATTTTACATTCATTAAGTTAGATTTCTCACGTACTCAAACTTATCCGAAGAAGAGTCTCTACTCTCAATCATATGGATTGTACTTTATGGTACAGTGTGGATTTGAGGCCCATGTTATTATTTCAACATATTCGATTAACAGACTTGCCCTTGGAAACTGCATTTTATACATACTCATTTTCAAAACTCTTACCTCGGTATAATTATTATTTCAATGTGATGTAATAACTATATTCTCCAAACTTATGCTTCTTTCATATATTCCAACATCACATAGTACACATATAGGATAGTCTTGCACTCTCCTCTATACTTCCACATACGGTACGTTGTTATTTCTTCATTTGTGCCTTTTTGAAATCTCACACCCACTCCTTTGGAAGTCATTGGTGTTCTTTGCTGTTCTCATGTTTTCGAAGTAGAGTTTTCCAAGAATTTGTTCTCTTTAGAACTGTGTTTTACTTCTGTGATAGACTGATGATAGAGTAATCAAATTACATAGAATTTTCCAATCCCTTGGTGGCCAACAAACCCTTTCAATTCAGAAAGATTACAAAGATGTCTCAGCCTCTTTGGCTAACATCTGAGACTCCTTTAAGATCTGGTAACATCTCTGGAGACATCTTTTAGAGACCTAAAATTAGTTTCTTTGTCAGAATTTATGAAGACTTTTCAAGTTGTTTATGAAGTTTTTTTGAAGTTTAAGATTGCAAGATAGCTGTGATGTATCATTGATATCTGAGGTATCTAAGAATCTCATATTTTCCTTACATTTCTTCAGAATTCTCAAAAAGGAAATGGAATCTTTAAACAAGCTCTTTCAGACAGGTGCAACATGTTTCATCCCTAAATTGAAAAAGTTGTTTTTGCAGAAGTAATCTTTTGAAAATCTGACAGGTACAAAATGTCAGTTGTCACCGTTTCATTGCACCACAGCTTGTACTGGTAAGCATCTTGGTTTGTAGAGCTTGGTAATGCAGTAGCTTGGTAATGCAGTAGCTTATAATGCCTTGATAGACAATGACATATATATTGATGATAGAAACATATCAATATAAATCGAAAGAAATCTTTTTTAAATATATTTTAATAGATAGGCTGATAGATAAAGACACAAGCACAGATGAATATATTGGCTAGACATGATGAAACAAAAGCATAGACAGATCAAAGAAGTCATGGTGAATTTGCACCCACCCTCACAGGTTTACTCAATCCAACATTTCATTTCACATAGGAAGCCGTACAAAATGTGCCAATTTCATCGATTACCAAATTCTATGCACAGCACATCCACGTGGGGAAATAGAATTTTGTGAAATACGTGCAGGTCACATGAGTCAGCGACATGGTTGCACTGGTAACACATCACATGGGAGCACGGCTAACACATGAGACCAAAAATAGCACTTTGCAATAGAAGGAAGTAGAAACCTTATGAATGGCATTGGTTGACCCAGATTAGTTTGCTACCTTGGGGTGCAGATGAAAAGGGTTTCCCCAGAAAGGCTCGACCAAGTCCCAGCTGGAAAAGGGGATTACCCCTCTCTCTGTAACCTCTCTACTTCACTCTCTTCTTGACCTCTCTTTCTGACCTCTCTTTCTGACCTTTCTTTCTCTTTCTTCTTTTGACCCTCAGAGCGCTCTTCCCTTTTTATGTACCTCCATATTGCTTTTACCTTTGTATTCACTTGGGGGTGTTTATTCATTGAGGATAAAGATGAGCTAAAAACAACGCAATTAAAAAGCAAAACATTCTCAATAACGCTATAAAATGGAATGGTAAACAAATACTAAAAAGTCATTCAGCGCTGGCACACTACATAAATATCAGCCTGTTTGTCTAGAATTGCATCCCACGTTTTATCCCATGTTTTATTCCATGTTTTATCACGTGTTTTATCGCATGTTTTATCACATAGTTAATCATTGCTTTCAGTGCTTTCTCAAGATCAAAAGTA
Organism: Platynereis dumerilii; assembly: GCA_026936325.1. Classification (NCBI taxonomy): domain Eukaryota; kingdom Metazoa; phylum Annelida; class Polychaeta; order Phyllodocida; family Nereididae; genus Platynereis; species Platynereis dumerilii. The sequence continues at coordinate 92,880 of JAPTHN010000120.1, forward strand.
ACACCACACTGACGACGGGAAGAATCAGTAGCAAGATACACCAACGATTCAAATGACATCTACCAACATGAATTCTTTGTAACATGAGATATTACTTACAGGGCTTGGATATGTTGCAACCTGACACAATTTGTGTTATAAGTCTGATACAGTCACTCTTGGCATGACCACAAACCAAATACACACTACCTTACAAAGAAAACCGATTCAAATTTATAGACCACTACCTTCATATTCCTGGAGTTTTGTTCTTATCCTATACAGCATTTGAAAATTGAACATTGATCGGTTTATTAAATATGTTTCTTCCACTGGGCACAATGAGAATGTTATTCAACACACAGTAATTCTACAGTTACTCTTACAGCTACATTGCAGTGGTCAAGCTCTCCACAGTAGAGTTAACACACACTGCATCACAGACCAGTCGGCCTGCGCAGTCTGAGCCTTAAAAGCAGTGCATAACAATGAAGAGAAGTGAGTGGAGCATTGAATGGGATGTGAGGTATATTGGAGCGGTCAGTCTAGTGGTCAGTCTGACCCAAGGGAATCCTGAGCGAGGCCTCCTTGATTAGATCCTGCAGTTAAGATTAAGCCTCCCCTGCCCCACAGTGCCCCAGGGTTCACCTTAAGTGGGACTGCCAGCTGGGAGGACCGGACACAAGTCGTGCATCTAATCCTTAAGGTGCAGCATTTGAGATTGGTAGAAAGTCTACAGACAAAGTATCTTTGTGCAGTGAAAAGAGAGATTATTTAAGAACAAAAAGAAAGCCCCTCATGAGTGATACAATGATTCAATTAAAAAGAATCTTCCTTTTCACAAAATACTACAAGTAAGATAGAATATTCCATCAATAGAAAAAGGAAAGACAGATAGAGCCATAGATTGATATGAGGACATGAGAATCCTTCAATTACATTAACCAGTCAATAAACTAGATACTGGCAACATGGTTTATAGACAGGGACTGACCAATGGCAACTATTGTTTTATTGTCTTTTATCAGCACAGATTCAGCGGTCTGATGTTACTTAGAAAATACATCTTTTATGCTGCTCATGTGAATCTATATTATATTAAGACATCCAATGCCGTTTCAGGGAAAGTTTGTTTAACGTCGGTTTGATATCGTCAGAAGTTTGAAGGTCAGAGGCAAGGCCAGAGGATGGTCTGATGTTGTTAGTGTGTTTGTGGGGGCTCTTTGCACCATCACTGTCCCCAAACAAAGGAGAGTAACTTGAGTTGATTTATCTGACAGAAACAAGACTTGGGTCCTGGCCTGGTCAACATCACACTGCCCAGCCAAATATCTGACAACCAGACTTGAGCTTTCCAGCCACTTTGTATAAGCTCTTCGCTCATATGCTCAGGCATGCTCCAGCCGCCGCCCCCGGCCATCACCTCGATACTATAGCCTTCGCAATGTCTCCTCCACTACCTTTCTCAGAGCTTCAAGGCCTGCGAGATGAAAGGCATAAGCTGAAATATCAGCCTCAATTGTATTGAATTGTACAAAAAAAGACACATCGTCAGAATAGTATGGACTTGAATCTACAATTCGAATAGCCGAAACCGCTGACTCAGTGGGATTTTTTCTCTTTGTGAATAATCTTTTGTTGGGATTACAATAGTGCAATCTGTCACCGAAGGTATTTTTCTGTTATATTGACTCTTATATCGAATGAGTCAGGAATATGTTTTTACGGACAAAAATCCAAGATGATGCCAAAGTCCAAAAAGTTATAAATTATTTCTATACATTTCTGACCTGGAAAAGTATTACAAGAACTAACTGTTCAACATCACAGAATCAGACTCAGGGTACCCACCAGAGTCATTGATAGGATTGACCACAGAGTCAGAAGATCAATCACAGACCTAAGCATGAATAGAGAACTGTTTCACATGCATCACAAATATATTCAAAGGTAAATCCAAGTGTGGTACCAGTAATATAGTGAAGAAATGAAGACAAAACTCAGTTGGGCTCAGGCCTGTGGCTCAAGTCACCATTGTAATCTCCAAAAGAGCATTCATTTCAAATATAGAATGTTTTCTACAGTATACTAAAAGGTAACATCCCAGTGTTATATATACTAGTAATATAGTGACGAAATGAAGATAAAACTCTGTTAGGCTTGGTTGACAAGTTGGGTCTGCTGCTCAAGTCACCATTGTGACCTCCAAAAGAGCCATCATTTCCTCACAATGATCCCCAAGCCCCACATGTGCCTGGATATAACAGATCTGTTGGATATCTCATACCAGAACAGCTCAGAACTGAGAGAGATCTGTGTTGAAGAATTCCCTCAATTCCTTTCCAGACACTCCCTGACATTTGAACCTGTGAAATGATCTGCCATCCGCCTCAGATTTGAAGCAGCCAAATGGCCAGCTCAAATGTCAGCCAATCGGCGAATTGTGAGGCTTCGCGAGTAATGTTACGGAGGCAGATTAAAGTGATAGCCATAATGCCGCAATGGCATAAGCTCCTGAATCCATCATTTTTACACAGTTCTCTGTTCTCTCTCAATGAAGAATGGTATGAATTCTGAATACATCCGGTTTTAAAATTCACCAATGAAGATGATACTGGTGTTACAAGTAAATTTGGTGTCCACCAGATTCAAAGTGTCTATTGCATTTAATTAATTGATAATGAAGATGAAACTGGATTCTTACGTATTCTCAAATTTGAATCGATCTTTCTCAGCAAGTTCTAACACATGTTTAAACAAATTATGATACAATTTGTATTATCCAAAGCAATGCAGTCATTCTGAATACCATCAAAATCTTCCACACAGAGTACACACCTAATTATTACGAACCTTGTATTCTCATTTTACACCAATTCTCAATCAGCCTACCGGATACAGTTTAACGCAGATTAATGAACACAACATCAAATTTCAATTTGTCATATTTGTGTGATTATCAATCTCTAGCTTGGAAGCAAGTAAAAACGTGATGTTTTCAACACTTTCGCAGTTCATTATCAAGTTCAGTATACTTTTATATTAAAACTTTGAAATTACTTAAACTTTAGCATGAAACTATATTGAGACTATGTTTCCAAATTACGAACATGTTATCAACTTGCCAGTTTCCAATTATGCTTCATTTTGGATCATGTTATAGTCTAATTACAACCACGAAACAGGGATATAAGTATAGAATAGAGTAAAAATGGATATTAATAGAAAGATTCTAAAATACAAGGAAAAGTTGATGACAGAGAAGACTAGAGGGATAAAGGCAAAGTCTAAAATGGTAGAGCGTTTCTAGTTTTCAGACTCAGGCCAGTGGCAAATCATACCAGAGAAATGGATAGTGAAAGAGTGTCCTTTATTTATGCACTATATATAGGAAGTCATATTAGGTTTGTTAAGACAGGAGGAGGACACAGCAACAAGGTGATGCAGAATTATAGACGAACATGAAAGTTCAAAGATGGATGGATGATTGGAGCTCAACATCCTGTATTTATGCACCCGGTAGGCTAATTAGGACAGGAGGTGGACAAAGCAATGAGGTGAAGGATGATTTAAACAGCCGTCCAACACAGGCCAAGGTGGACCGATAAGAGCTCAATTCTAACCCTGGACCTTTGAAAGAACAATCCAGTAGAATATACCGGAATATTATAACAACAATACCATGATTCAGAGGCCATATTTGAGTGCTTCCAAGAAAGAATTGGGTCAGGCCATTGTGTCACAGCCATCCACTCAGCATGGGCTAAGCACAGGTCTAATTGATTGATGGCAGCAGCAATTAACTCTCCAACTGACCCACAAAGATGCAAAGCATTGCCATTCACATCACAGCACACCAAGTAAAGTCAACATGAAACAGTAATCACCTAAAAGCAAGAACATGTGTGAAGCTTGATGTTACTGACGACTTAGATAAAAGTGGCAAGAAAGAGGGCGGAACATCCATTTTTATTAACCCATTGTCAAATTTTCCATTTTGAACATGATCCTAAACTCGCTTTACATGACTGTGATATTAATAGTACATAGACACTTAGTTTGCGTTCCTAAGTGATGGTACTCTAACTTTATTTTCCATATCTCTTTTCTGCTCTGTAGACTTATCTGACTAGTTACATCATAATGTTGGAAGTTGCTCATAATGATCTAAATATCACAGATCTTGACAAATCAATCATGTAGGCTACCAATAGATCCTTTCACCTTCCTCATATACATAACATATTCAGATGAGGACTGGATCTACAGATGGTCAGATACAACATTTCAACTTAAAGCTTGGACAGCAAGCAATTTCGAAGCTGAAAACATCTGCCCCACCATTGAGGATCACTTTAAAAGCATTTTCAAGTGAGCTAAAGCATTAGTCAATCACTTAAGATGACTAAGTTGTCACTTAAGCATCTTTGGTCAGCATGGTTTTGGCATTAGTCAGGCAGCTGCAACATAAATCAGCTGTATATTGCAAAATGGACAGGCTAAAAGAGATGTTGAAAGCATTTGGGATTGGGCGGGGGGGGGGGCATGCTGGAGACAGAGACTCAAAGAAGAGACCTGCAAATATGGAGAGAATGTCACATGTGTAAGCAATCCATATTCCATAATCCCTATCAATTTTAAATGTTAAATTTAACCAAATGTCAACTAAATGACCATTTCAATTTTTAAAGGATAATTCAGGAGTTTATGAAAGATGAAATGATATTAAAAGATTGATATCATCATTGAAGACTCTTGAAAGTATCAATTTTGAACATATTATAATAACAGGCATTTGTGTGAATGTGATCGGATGTGTCACTGAGATAAATCACTTCAAAATAAGAAGGAAATATACATTTGAAATGCACCGTATTGCATTATAGATAGATAGATAGATAAATAGATAGATAGATAGATAGATAGATAGATAGATAGATAGATAGATAGATAGATAGATAGATAGATAGATATAAACTCAGCATCATTAAAAACGCACACTTTTAAAAAGGCTAAAAAATAGTACTTGTTCTATAGATATCAAGATGAAAATTTTCCACATCTAGAAGTTGCCATCAGGTATATCCACGAAAAATTTCAAATCTCTAAGTGCAGTACTTTTGTGTCAATTTAAGTTGTCGTGGTCACTGTCGAAAAATGGAAGTCACAAACTGCACTTTAACACAAAACGCACAATTGGAAATATTGGTTTTGTGGCATACTGGATGGGATTAATCTTATGAAATTTTCACATAACAGGCACAAGACTTCCAAAAGAGGTCCCGGAGAAATTTTTGAAAAAAAAAGTCAATGATAAAGCAGATTTTGAATTAAAAACTCAAAATTTACGAGTTCACATCTTCAAATGAAGCATGTGAACCAGAACTATTAAATAATGGGGGTTTTATGCATGCCCAAGGTAGAAACACACACACAGACAATCATTCCATATCAATTGCCTCAAAAATCTGAATAAAACATCATTTTTTAAGGTTTTGACAAAAGGCTCCAGTAGGGGGCGTGTCAGCATTGACACTTAATTTTTATTAAATTCATCCTCTTTAATTGTGGTTGGGTCAGATATCCCTTTTCGCTAACTCATCAAGGAAGGAAAATTATAAACTTTCCTGGCTTATCAAAAAAGTTTGTAGAAAGAACAGCTAAGTTGTTGAAATTAATGATCAGAGGAAATTGAAGTTTTGTGACTTCCATTTTCGACAGTGACCACGACAATTTAATTTGACAAAAAAGTACTGCACTTAGAGATTTGAAAGTTTTCGTGGATATACCTGATGGCAACTTCTAGAAGTGGGCAAATTTTCATCTTGATATCTTAAGAGGAAGTACTATTTTTAGCCTTTTTAAAAGTGTGCGTTTTTAATGTTGCTGAGTTTATATGGTAAGTGCAGCCCTCTAAGCCCAGTTCTGGGCGCTCACGAGGGTTGATTGATGAGATGAGAGAGAGAGCGGGAGTCCTCAACATGTTACACATTTACCCATGTGAGGGATCTTTTACTTGCCCAGCACAGACACTGATACAAGGGGCCGCCAATTTAACGTCTCATCCGAACGACATTACACTATTGCCAGTATCAGACAAAGAGCTATATTAGTCCAATGTCTTTCCTGAGAATCAGAGCCACTCCTTAGCCGTAATATGTGTGTATGTCTTAAATCTAGTACTCACCGTTTTTTTTTGCCTTCTTTTAAATTACCTGTCAATTGCTCTTACCTATTTATAGGACACTGTTTCATTCATCAAATTCCCAAATGATGGAAAATACACAAAACACATATACGCCTAGCTATGTCAGGGACAAAGCTATTAGGGCAAGGCCGGTGTCAGTAAGGTCAATTGCGGGTCGCATGCGGGTCATTTGTGGGTCGTTTCGCAGGACATTTGTGGGACATTTAAGCAGAGGAAGGTCAGTGGAAGCAGGTGTGGTCAGAGTGGACCTCCCTGCTGTCCTTTGATGAATGGCCATTGCCTCACCAAGTGAAAGAATCCTATCTACTGCTCATCTATTATTCACACAAATTGTGCTACGATGAATAACACCATTTGCTCACAGTATTTGCTCACAGCATTGCTGGGGCTCACACAATGATACAATGTTGTGATACCATGTGGTACTTCTTTGTGGCATTGTTCAACATATCAATGATATTGTGTGGGAGTTATCAATCAGGTTTATACCTATAGTGCCAGCAATATGTACACATACAGGTACAGCAAGGTGATTCTGAAAATTTCTGAGTATAATTTATTGTAGTCTACAATTCTACTTTCATCATGCTGAAGTATATAATGACAATGATACAATCTTTAATGTGATGCAGCATTGGACAGGTTTATTGCTTGCCACAATACAACTACTTTTTTTGGCATCACAAATAATTATACGTTTCATCGATTTTAGCAAAGAAGAAAATAAATTTTTCACTCTATTGAGACCATTCCCAGCAGGTCATTTCACATAAAGAAGAGTCAAATCTTAACACATATCAAAGATCATTCTTCTATTTCACCTCTCACCAAATATATAGACATATTCTTGCCTTATATAGATCTCTGTAACAAACACAAGCACAACATCTTTGGATTAGATGCACGACTCGCGTCCGGTCCTCCCAGCTGGCAGTCCCACTTAAGGTGAACCCTGGGGCACTGTGGGGCAGGGGAGGCTTAATCTTAACTGCAGGATCTAATCAAGGAGGCCTCGCTCAGGATTCCCTTGGGTCAGACTGACCACTAGACTGACCGCTCCAATATACCTCACATCCCATTCAATGCTCCGCTCTCTTCTCTTCATTGTTATGCACTGCTTTTAAGGCTCGGAGTGCGCAGGCCGGCTGGTCTGTGATGCAGTGTGGTGTTAACTCTACAGGCTACAGTGGACTGGCTGGCCAGTAGTTTTTCATGCGACTCAACAGTGTGAAAATTCACAAGGGTTGATTGATGAGATGGGAGAGAGGGAGTCCTCAACATGTTACACATTTACCGCATGCGAGCGAGCTTCTACTTGCCCAGCACAGACACTGATACAAGGGACCGCCAATTTCAATGACTCATCCGAACCACATCTACACATTTCATCACTGCTTAGTGGAAGAAACATATACTGCAATTTAAAAGGTTGTTATAATGTGGTTTATAACTAAATACATGAAGCAAGCTACGCTTAAAATTGAATTTGTTCAAATGCCAACAAGCCAGCAACAGGTTATCATCTACAATGATAGACTGTTGCATAAGACATTATATTAATGATGATGCACTAATGCGTAAGTCGGACAAATAAATCCCATCCAAAAATACTAAACCCCCTTAGGTGAAAGCAATGGAGACTTACAAGAAAGTGGAGGCAACCCAAGGTCAAAAGAAGAAAGGAAAAGAACGGCCAGAAGGAGAAGCCAGAGAGAGGTCAAAAGGAGAGGTCGTAGAGAGAGGGGTAATCCCCTTTTCCAGCTGGGACTTGGCGCTCGTCTTAACCCCCCAAGAGGTCGAGCCTTTCTGGGAAACCCCTTTCATCTGAACCCCAAGGTAGCAAAACTAATCTGGGTCAACCAATGCCATTCATATAGCTTTCTATTTCCTTTTGTGGCTTTCTGCTGCAAGGTGCTATTTTCGTCTCATGTGATTCTCATGTGATTTGCTGGGTTCTATGTGGCGGTCCCATGGGACCACCGTGCTATTGGTGAATGATATTTACTAATGTTCACGGATGTCATGAGCATAAGGGGAAGTGAAATGACATTGGTGGATCTTGTTCAGAAGCATATTCAGAGAAAAGGAGAAAGAGAGAGAGAGAAAATTAGCATGGCTTTGTGTCTTTTCTGTGACCTAAATGATCTGCCTGTCAATATTACTATACTTGTCAATTTCCTTTGACTAACTATCTATCTATCTATCTATCTATCTATCTACATATCTATCTATCATCTATCTATCTGTTCCCTTTTTCCAACATTGTGCTAATACCTAATGCTATCGCTGCCAATCCATCCGCCGTTCCTCATGACATAAATTTGTCAAGTAACGTGATTGCTTTCTTGGAGGATAAATTGTGTTACGCTAATGTTATATGATTCAAGGTTGGCCTAAAAACATGACAGGAATTCTGTCTATGGCTGTGCTAGCAGAGTGAGCGACTGAGCACTTCAATTGTAGGCGTACAAGAAGACACTATGGTAAGCGACACATGGTTCTCTGTGTCGTTTTAGTAAGAATTAGGCCATCTTAAGGTTCTGATATCATGTTTAATTAAATCACTTGCTTTTAATAAAATGGGAGAGGCATAAAATATTAAAATTTATTTATCATTGGAACAATATATTTCCCATAACAAATTTTCTTTTTAATGCATACATATCATCACTCTTGTGGGATGGATGAATGATTGAGGATTTGCATCCTACTCTTTGGACAGCTAATTCAGAATTGAGGGGGAAACATTGCTCAATGAAATCAAGGACAATTGAAACTGTTGTCCCACTTCGATCGCGATGATTGGCCCAGAGCTGGAATTGAACCCGAGAGCCAGTTAATACAAACCAGATCACTACATACACTCTTAGTGCAAAAGGTTCTTGATGGTATATATAAAGAACCCACAGCCATAAAAAGGTTCTAAATTTTGTTAAGGGTTCAACTGAATTGAAAACGTTCAATACTGATGGGAAGGCCCTATGATGGAATGCTATGCTCCCAACTTGAGAGAAAGGGGTTCCATTGTAACAGTTGGGAGTTCAGTACAGCTGGATTATCTAAGCATTGTTTCTGTTGGCTGTTGGAACCTTTTTAAAAGTTAAATGATGAACCTTTTAGGTTTCCTTATCTATACCAGCTTACCAAACCCTTGAAAGTTCCATATAAAACCTTTTTTTTTAAAAGAGTGTACTGAGCCAACACAGCTGCCCTTCGCTCCAAGAGGAAGGCGAATACTCTTTCAGGAGGACTAAACAGTGACTGCTGCAGTACTTCATGTCTAACACTGAACAGGGCATCCTTATATGGACATAATGTGTAGAAATATGAAAGCTGACGATATCTATACTCATGCACATGTGCACTACTGCAAAGTCATTATGATGCAGTGAAGACAAGATCATATCAGCCATATCACTGGTTATCTTGGTGAAACTAAATTAAGATATGTATCACATTGATTTACAGAGTAGGGGTCAATACTAACTGGTTGTACCACAAGTCCACAACCTTTTGGCATATACCAGATGGCCTAGCTATGATAGGGTACCAGCTATTTCATTTGTATTGATGGTAGTACATTTATATTTGTTAAGCTGTATGATGTACTACGTGGAAAATGCATCTCCACTGTAAAAGCAGTTTTGAAAGGCATTTGCAGGTCAACAACTGGGCTTAAAGTCAACGACTGACGAGTACTTACATTCAGCTGACAGTGGACATTGATGACCTCACAAAAGGCCCTATCCATTGCATTGAAATGAACTGTCAATTTGTCATTGAGTAACTTGTGACCTCATTGATACTCAGTTGGTGACTTCTTTTGATATCATTGAAATTGTAGGATATGACCTCACAAATTGCTCACAAGTAGTAGATAATAACTTGCCATAAACACAATATGAAACATTCCAGTCCATTTCTGTAAGCACTTGATATTCATTAGCTGTAAATGTACTGAATGATTTCTCAATTGAACTTATTAAAAAGCAGACTTTTTATTTATTTATTGAAGTCAATCTGATCTCTTCAAAACAATGTAGCATAAATTAAAAGTTAAATAAGTAATTTACATTTACATTTGACACAATTTACCTTTCAAGTTAAGTAACTAGCTACATGTGCAATAGTAACTGGATTCCAAATCGATAGCCTTACCAAATACTGACGACCGAGTTGTGTTCTAAGTGATTTTTGGGCTGTATCGACAAACGCCACCGAGTACAAAGTCACCCTTAACTGCTCGAGTAAACATATGGATCACCAGGAATTAATTACAGGTGGGTAGATTGATTATCGATTATCGACCCTAGATTCAGGTGATTTTTCAGTGATTTTCCCAGTGATTTGACAATGTGATTTGGCGGTGATGTCCGCAATTTAAATCAATCGACAGGAGCATGGAGAATAATGTTTTGGTGACAGTAAATATTGAGAAAATCAAATAGTAACCAATCAACAGAAGCAGATTTAGTTTGATGAGGAATAATACATGCCCAGACAACAGTCAAAGCATGAAATAGCTTCTAATGTACAAATATTGACTGTGGCCATGGAAGGTGTTTTCTACTGCATGGTGTGTGTTTAGTTGGGACAGTGACAGGAATAAATGTTATTTTGGCAATGCATTAAATACAAGAGAATTTAAAATGTGTTTACTAATTGTGATAAAAAACATACAGCAATTCAAGAAGAGTTTAGAAGACCTTCTTAATAAAAGAGAGACTGAAGAATACTTTAAATCAATAAAAAAAACAAGAATAAAAAATAAAATTAAGATAAAAACAATCACAAACAAGCAATAATGCGATAAGAAACTATTTTTACTCTGACAAAATATTATGCATTATGAAATCTTCTATATCCACTTTCATAGAATTCCATTTCTCATTTCAGCACCATTTCTAACCACCACATGCAGTATAAAACAGTTTGTACCAGCTACTGATTACAAAATCAAATAATAAATCGATTATTACTCCCCCACAAATCGATCAAAATCAATCAAATTTGAAATCAACAATTAATAACACTCGACGAAAAATCTGCTGAAATCCAAACCGAACAAATTAAAACCAATACCACTGAGTGATCGATCAATCACTCCAACATTAAACTTCAATTTGTCAATTTACGAATGATTATCAATCACAACCAGAATCTTGAATAGAGGCTGAGCAAATCTAAATCATTGTAATGAGATTGTAATGATGTGATGTATTAGACTACTCCAGATTTTGATGTAAGTTAATTGTTTAATGTATTTCTATGCATGTTACATCTTATATCCCACAATAGGCAGTGAAGTTCTGGCAAAAAACCATGTGATTCACACCATGTGGTTCATCGTTGTGAGCCACATGCATCTCATTATCTGACATTGTTATGTAAACAATGGGCAGTGAAGTGATGATGTCACAATGTTTTGACGCTCTGATTGGTCGGCGTGGTTGCTAGGGATCTTTTTGCGGCCATTCAAACAAAATAGTGCCTCTTGAAATTATTAATTATTTTTACTGGAGGTCTATTTTTATTGTGGGATATAAATAAAACTTAATGGGAGTGTGGTTCACAGCAATGAACCTCACTCATGTCAGGTCTGCTGCAGAATAAACACTCGTCCTTCGGACTCGTGTTGTATTCTTCCGCGACCTGACATTCATGAGGTTCATTGCTGTGAACCACACTCCCATTACGAGGGGCGTTCAGAAAGTTCGAGGCTTTTTTTCATATGGATGCTTATTTTCAATCTGGAACTATGAATTTTTCAGAGGATAAAATTCAGCATATTTGGAATGTATTTCCAAAATTTTGGACAATTTGGACATTTTTAAGTCATTCTGTGGTTGCCATGGAAACTGAAAGTTCAGCTTCTTGGGGCAGGTAATACTGAAACCAAGAATGCCAAGAAATTGTGACTGTGACAGACTTCTCTCTGTCACTTGTATTAGTGAGATTGACAATATCTGACACAAGAAATATGGTATTAGCTTCTAAATATACTTTTAAGCACACCAAATGTGTGTATTCTTACACTGAATCCATGTAGGAAAGCACTCCTGCACGCCAGATTTGGTGAGGGAAATTCAGGAGGCAAAGGTGCATTTCTCTGACTACATAAGGACTTGTGAAAGCATTGATTCACTAGTATGAACACGAGACCAAAATGGACAGCATTATTAATCCTAGCTATTCCTGTGACATGTTGCTTTACATAAGTCCCGATTTTCCCTTACTTTAGTCCATGGGGGCTAGTTTCAGGCACTGGAGGAGAAAAGGCTTTGGATGACCGAAATTCTTTCACACAATTTTGTTTGGAGGACTTCTAGGAACATTTACTTCAATGGGTCAGGTGTATAAATCAATGCTTTTGGTGAGCTTGGGAGTATATTTTAAGGCTAATATTATATTTCTTGTGTCAAATATTGTCAATCTCACTAATGCAAGTGATAGAGAGAGGTCGCTCACAGCCAAAATTCATTGGTTTTAGTAGTTTCAGTATTATCTGCCCCAAGAAACTGAACTTTCAGTTTACATGGCAACCACTGAATGACTTAAAAATGTACAAATTGTCCGAAATTTTGGAAATCCATTCCAAATATGGTGAATTTTATCCTGTGAAAAATTCATAATTCTAGATTGAAAATAAGGGTCAATATAAATAAAAGCCTCGAACTTTCTGAATGTCCCTCGTAAGTTTTATTATAATATTTACTGGGGTAGGCTATAGATTACCCTGGAAATTTGCCATCAATGTTGCAGTGGTAAAAAGGGACATTGAAAAGAATTTTGTCCCACACCATGCATGTTTTGAATATAATATTTATATATATATGTCACAAACACTAAAGATGTGATGTCGCTGAATCTTTAGCATTTTGTGATTTTTGTCACACCAATACTGGTGGACTGGGCATAATACGTTCCATGAAGTGTAAAAGAGACTTTTAACAATCACTGAAGTATAGTAGTCAAAGGAACCACCAGGCGTAACCAGTGTATCGAACTATTAGAAGTTGCAGACATTTTATTCGATTTCAAGTCCGAGTTTCTTCCGTCAACTTCGCAAAAAGTAAAAACTTCTTGAACAGCACTTAAATTGATGCGGTTACGACAGTTTTATACTTATTTTTTGTGAAGACATCCTTTATGCATGGCAATATCAACATCAATGTCATGTTTCATTTAAACCGTTAAAAAGTAAACAATGTGAATCACAAATCACCATTGCTAAGGGCTGGACGCTCATTTAACTTCACGCTCTCGGACAATGCGGACCTCATAAACAAATCGGAAACACATTGGAACCACACAAATCAGACTTGAAGCGAAATGATTAGCCTGAAATGAAGATGTCCTGTCTGCTGTTGCCGCTGCTGCTGCTGATAGCGCAGCATCATCCATCACTCTGGATGCGGAAACGTGCCCCTCCGGTCACATCCCAATTCACGGTCCGTCGCACACAAGAACACACAAATGCCTCTAGTGCCAAAAACAAGAGATAAAAACTCCCTCAGCTGTCAACAGCTGGGTGGAGCAATCTGTCCTTGCTGCTGCATTTGCAGGATTTGGGCTGAATTGAATTTGATCAAAATTGAGTTTATGGTTGGATTTTTGAAAGAGAATTGTTGAAGATGAGCTATAAAGAAGAAGGTGAGGACAGGGGAGAGATACTCTAAAATAATTACTGAAGATCAGTTATGAGAAAACAATGGGTTTTTGAGTTTGGAAGTGGACTTTAAAGGCTGGTATACTGGCTCAGCAGAGAGTATATGGAAAGAAACATATAGACATAGATAATTTGTTTGTTTGTTTGTGTTTTACGCCTCTGCAGCACCTTAGTGGGCTATATCGAGGCAGACGATCGCCGTATGATGATGAGATGAGAAGACTGTGAGTCTGGCACATACCCTATTAATTCAGGGATGCCCAGGGTCTTTCAGTTGCCCCAGCATAGAATACTGGATACAACCTGCCTCCATTTAATGTCCCATGGGCGGACTAAAGTGAGTTCCCGGGATTAGATTTGAACCCACTCCCTCAAAGCCAGCTGACAAGCCCACTTACCAATTAGGCCACGGGGGGTCGGGGGAACTTAAGACATAGATAATAGATGATAGGATAAGAAGTCGGAATAAGAAGTTAGAACAGATAGGAAGATAAATGAATTAAAACAAAATGAGGAAGTATGCTATATCGCAGTGAATCAGTGAACTTCTATCTTCTAGAGTTGGCCAAAGGACAACTGAGAAACAGATTTTCCATAGATAGACAGAGAGAAAGTAGAACAGACAGAAAGACAGATACCAAAGTGTTGAAGCCTTTCTAAAACCCTTGATCTCAGATCTTTCACTGTGTTTCTATGTTATACCTGAAAGGTTGGAACACTAAAAGAGTTTGTGTCTTGAGGGCAGTTGAGCCTCATTCTGGACACGTCCATTGTGACGTCACTTCCTGTCTGAAAGCGAGGCTGCAGATAACGTGTTTATAGGGCCCGGTCTTGCGGATTAGCCAGTTATTTTATTTACAACCGTGTCACGTTTTCCCACCATCTAGCTGGCTATAATATCAATTTTCCCCACTCTAGCCGAATAAATCACCCCCTGCCAGCAGCCAGGCCTTCTTGGGGTAAAAACCCCCATAAAATAAGCACCAGTATGCTGTCAACACCCTCCAGACCCCAAGCAATATTTCATGCAAGCACCAATAAAATATTTGCAATTCACAGCTGTTTTACTACCCCCAGTGTGTAATCTGCTTATTGCTATTAATGTAATTTCACCTGTGGGATTTCTGATACTGAATGATGTTTACATCTGACTGACTTGTATGATGGCTGATTTACTAACTGGCTGGCTGACTCCTGGATTAACTGACTCCTGTATAACAGGCTGACTTACTGGCTAATTGACTGACTTGCTAACTGACTGACTGACATACTTACTGACGGACTGCCCAAGTGACTGAGAGAGTGAATGAGAGAGTGAGTGAGTGAGTGAGTGAGTCATCAAATAATTTTCTTGAACATGATAATCCAGAATAATGGAAACAAAACTCTGAACTTTAGGTTTACCTTTATGTTTTGCCAATACCACTTGTCATTATGATTTGTCAGTGTTGTTGACCAGTTGTCAGTACAATTTACCTAAGTGCTGAATGCTGTTTACTGTGATAATAACCCGCAGCATGGGGACTGCCTGCAGTACCAACTAAAGTGATTGTTTAGTGTGATAGATCGCATTGTTAAGGCTAGGCAAGTTGTTTGTAGTCTTGCATTATCAATCTATGTACTGGTCAGTAAGTTAGTAGAAGCAGTTTTTAGTGACTTAGCCAGTTCATTAGATAACTAGTGAGTCAGTGTATTGTTTAATCTATCTATCTATTTATCTATCTACTGCTCTATCTCTATCTATCTATCTATCTATCTATCTATCTATCTATCTGTCTATCTATCTATCTATCTATCTATCTATCTATCTATCTATCTATCTATCTATCTATCTATCTATCTATCTATCTATCAAGCAACATTCTTCCAATATGCATCCCTCCAACAGTTGCACTCTTCCTATATTCACTGCATACATACATACAGCTGCGGCAGTGTCAATGTGTAACAGGTCGGCCAATGCCATTCTGCTGTTGTCAGTGTTGCAAACTTTGCTATTAGTTCTGTTTGTGTAGCCTTTTCATACAGAGGAGCAGAGAAAAGCAATAACACTCGCAACAGCCCCACTAACCTTAAATGAACCTCTCTGTAGCGTTTTGCCTGGATTGCCTAGCCTTTTGCACCTTAATCGATTTATTATGACTGCATGCTGACTCAGAACCTCACACAGTCCAAGCATTGGCCAACAATACTCAAATGAATTAATTCTGTAATTGCTTGACTTATTCCTCAAAAAGAATCAGAGTTCAGCTAAAAATTTGGGTAATGAATTATGTGTTGTGGATAGGTTGATCAAAATAATTTTTGCTGACCACTGACCAGTAATAACTGTTCTGTAGTGGTAAAAATGTACTAGGCCTAATTGTCTTAGTGTCTATGTCAGTAGCTGTTTGTAGCTTTCAGTCTGTCTGTCTAGCTGTCCAGCTGTATGTCAGTCAGTCTGCAAACAGCAACCACGACAGCAATCAAATAATAACAGCCGAACAGCAATCCATTAAAAACTAAATATCCCCCATAATCATCATCAACAAACAATACAAGAGAACATTGTTCTTCTACACCTAAACAAAACATCTCTTCCCATTCCCTATAATAATAATTCATATTGCACTGCATCATGTAACATGCAAAATGTGATTGTAACAATATGTGACAATTTTGACAATATGTGACAATTTATGGCAGTTTGCATTGCATGTGGTCTTAAATAAGTAATCAGTCCCACGGACCAGTACAATCAAATGAGTGCATATCATACAAGGCTGCAATTTTAGTGTATGGTGTAGTATTGTACTACTGTTACATTGCATCAACTTTTCTAAAATACTCCAACTGTATTCCATCACACAAAGTGCTCCTTGTTTCTATGACTACCAGACTCCTCCTTGGCAGTCTAAATACTTCCTTTGATATCACAAGCATAAACCTGATATCAACAATGTTAATTGCCAATATCAATATGATAGGCCCATTGCCAATATTAATTTGATATTGCCAATCCCCACCTAAAGGATGTAATGCCTCCATTCCACCTGACACCCAAATTCACCAGATCCAACCCATTGAGGCCGTGAGGCTGAGGAGATCATTGAGTCTACTATTTCACTGCTCACGTTTCAAATGGAGTGCCACAGGGAGTCATTTGTAATGTGGGTCATGATTTCAACAAATTCTTATTCTGCGCATGTGGAAATTCTGTGGCATCAACAGAATATATAATAATGGAAATGTTGAATGACAAGAATTTATTCACTCATAACAGATATTTAGTAAAATGATATTTCCAACAGATTCAATTAGTCAAAGTCAGACAATTGTAAGGTTTCACTTAAGAGGATTACAAATCTAATTAGCATGAGTTTACCAAAAGCAAAGAATTTTCTTCCATAATTTGATTACTAAAGCCAAAATATTCTAGTTTTTAGTCTGACTGGTATCTAGAAGCAGAGTCAATGTTCTGCCCCAATATCAAATCCACCTACTAGCATCTATCTGATGTATCTATGTATCTATGTATCTATCTATGTATCTATGTATCTATCTATCTATCTATCTATCTATCTATCTATCTATCTATCTATCTATCTATCTATCTATCTATCTATCTACAATGTAAACCCAACTGCCGGTAGTTACCATTAAATCAACAGAACATGCCGTAAAAACAATGGTTTTCTATATCGTAAAGTGGCAATTTTATATATATTCATTATGGTAGCTGCCGTTAAAGTAACGCTGCAGGTTTTACAGTGTGTCTTTCTATCTGTCTATCTATCTCATCCATTTATCTTTCTATACTTGCTTACTGATGTATCTTCATTTCCATATCAGTTGTAAATATCACACAAATAACTCAGAGACAGTGTATAGCAATCTTTGACTGGCACCTCACAGCTATCCCTTTCCTGACGGGTCCCCTGACACTTGTGTTCTTGTTAAGTATTCCATGGGGCAGGTCACGTGACCCTGCTGTCAGCACCCCTTTGTCAATAGCGCCATCTGGGTCAGCGGGGAGCAACTAGTGACACACATCAGTCCCTGATTTCCATAAATGGGCCATAACCTCCAAACTGTTTATACTCTCAAGGATACCACAACAGTTTCTTAAGAAGTTAGCGATAGAAGATAATGTTAGTCCGGTATAAATTTATGGATGATAAAATTTAGTGGATGGATGATATTGTTATGATAGATAGACAGAGACATAGAGACGGAAACATAATATGGGAATGTCTAGATCACAGAAGTTGGTATAAACAAAAGGCTTTCACAATTTATCTAAACACCTGATTCCGTGATGCATAGCTGCACCATCAGCTCATTGGCTATCAGGCTGTGATCCTGTGCATGTAGGGGCTATCCCTGACCAAATTTTCACTCTGACATTGTGTTGAAACTGTGATGCACAGTTGAGGTGGATTCCCATTGGCTAAAAGCGAGGGAACCCGACCACGTACAAGAATAAATCACAGCTTGTAGCTATTTTGCACATATTGCAATGCTAAGAAATTGGGATGTCAACTGTGACACTGAGTCTCCACATGATATCACACATCCACAGCATGGAAAACAACTTGGATACCGTATAAATATGGCAGGGACAGTAACCTGTGAAAAGCTTGATGCCAACTGACAATGGTGTATGTTAGTGCCCAGCTACAGAGCATTGCATAAAGAGACAAAATCACACAATTTTAGGGACAATGCGTTAATCACTTGCTGCAGACAATCTCTAAATCGTGCCCAATTTTACAATCAGGCATGGCTATTTCTCCTATTGGCAAACTATTTCAACTATTGGCAGCCTATTTCTCCTTTGGGCAAAATCGTACTACTTTTCCCAAAGGAGCAATTTGCTATTCTAACTATTGGCAAACTATTGTAACTATTGGCAAACTTTGCCAAAAGGAGCAATAAGCTATTCTAACTATTGGCACAGTATTGTTCCTATTGGCAAAATTTGCCCATCTCTAAATATCTTTTCGGGCCACTTAGAACATTAACAAATAGTTAAATCGTGCCCATTCCTGCAATTATCGCCCACTTTTGACATTAAAATGCGGGGCTTGGCAGCGGAAATCCCGCAAATGCGGGATTCAGTTTTTTGCGATTTGCGCAACTTCCGGTAAAGATACAGACTTCATTTTTTCACCATTATATGCGGCTTGAAATTAGCTATTTTTTGACATCAGATTTATCTCTGTAGCTTGTCTAGAAAATTTCCGAGAATTTTCTAGTTAGTGTCCTAACCATTATTTTTTTTCTTTATTTATTTGCCTTTATATCATCAAATTCCAATCTAAATACCCAATGGACAGCTCCACGTGATTTAGAAATTAATCTATAGAAGTGTAAGCCTATGAAAAAAAAACAAAAAAACTGGTATTTCAAATTCTGGTTGTTTGCCCAAACCCTGAGCTTCCCACTCAGGGGCATGCACATAAGAAACTTGATAACTTGATTAAGTTATATAATTAAAAAGTTTAATAGGGTTGGCCCAGTCAATATCATATTTTAATTGATATTTTTTTTATAAAGCTATAGCTGTAACCAAGCCAATTGAACCAATCTCACCAAAACAAATCTAACAGTGAAAAATTTACGATCCTATCATTTCTAGAAGTGCTTCAAATGAAGAAAGACCAGACAGGCACTTCCAAGGCCTAATTAAAAAGAAAAATAAGAATCCCGCGATCCCGCATCCCGCAACGGCGTCCCGTATTTCATTCAATGGGCGATATTTCGGGAATAGGCAAAAAGATTGGCGATTTGTGAATGTACTAAGTGGTCCAAAAAGACATGTAGTGAGCGATAATTGCAGAGATGGGCATGACCTTTTCTTTGCCAATATCTAAATCAAGTCTTTTTGACTATTTGAGATATTTGGAGATTGACAATTTAGAGATTGGCTGACGCATCACTATTTGAAGATTTTAAAAATAGTCCAAGTTATATAGACACCTCCTTCTTCGGGTTCTTGCATGCGTTTTCATGAGTTAGATCCCTCTGTCCGGTCATATTATAACCCTCAAAATCTGTGCCTTACTACCATTTATTTATTAACCGCAAACTACAGTATATTTTTTACTTTCTACTGATTTGTTATGTCATAAGTTGACAGTACAACACATGTGAGTATATAATTATGGTCCATTTTCAAATCTATGTAGTGGACAATAATGTCTAAAAGGATAATACAATAGACTCACAATATATAGTCTATAGAGACATGGCCAACCAAAAATGTCTATGTAGTTGATATCAAGAGTGAAAACCTACAAGTACTCTGTTAGCTATTTTGTGAGGTTTCTAAGTAGCAGCTTTAAGGTTTTCTAAGTAATGAGTTATCCTCTTTACTTGGGCAATTACTTTGAAACTACTTTCTCTCTTCCTTTGATGGTATTAGCTGTTGTAAGATTAAAGGAAGGCTCCAGGCAATGCTTTGCTCATAACACATTCCTGAAAGTTTACAGCTCTGCCAACTCTCAATGTTAAGTTTCAATGTTGTGTTTGGCCCTCAGAGAGAGAGTGAAGTTTCCAAATTTTTAAAACTAATTCTGAACAGTAATTATTTCAAGAAATAACTGAAGTAATAAAGTCAAATGTCATCCCAAAATATTAGGAAAGGCAACTGCAAATAACTCTTGATTCTGGTTTCATTAAAGTTGTTTCCATTTCTTACAATTTTATGTTTCAATGTTCTGTCTAGCTTTTATAATGAGTGAAGTTACCAAAATATTACTGTGATTCTGAACAGTAATAATTCAAAGAAATATAATTGAGGCAATAAAGTCAAATTTCACAAAATATCTGAAAAGGCAACTTTTATTCTCAATCTTTGTTTCTGTCTACTTTTGAAAGATGAGTATAAACTTTCCATGAAGAACACAACTTTAAATATTTAGTCCAGTACAAAACTCAGCATAAAAGCAGTTCAAATACTTACTATTTTCAAACTCAAAAAGGAAAATGGCTATCTTTCTCTTCTGTGAGGACTATTGTAAATAAAACAAGAATTTGAGTATGATGACTTCCAATTCCAAATTCAGGTCCCGAAGGATAAGAACATTCATCTTGAATACAACTTTCAATCTTTCGACACCAAAATTTTCTATAAAAAGTAATTTAATAACATAAGAATTATGACAAGTTTTTAAAATCTATTGAATATGAAAACTCATTTACAAACAAGCCATCATTCGCGTATCCTCAAATATTACTGGTATAGCAGAACAATCAAACCTTCGAAAAAGCTCTACGGGCAGGCCTATATCCACAACCATTAACAAATCAACAAATCCAAAAGGTGAACAGTCAAGACTCCAAATGATTAAATAAAAATATATTAAATGCGACTTACTTGCTGGAATCATGGTGTCTACACAATTGGTGGTTGTTGTTAGCATGGCTTGTTGCTCTGACTTTTTTAGCATGGTTTTTCCCTTGGTAATGTTGTTGTGCTTGTTTCGGAGAGTTAAAAGACACCCCACATATTTTGCAGTAGACCTCTGCTTTGATTTCTGCTGTTGGGGTGGTGCCATTTGTCGTACTTGAGGTCTGCAAAGAAACGAAGGACAAATGTCAGACTAATTAGTTAATTCAAATACAATTTTGTATTATGTGGAATCGGTTGCAGATTAATCTCAAACACGTCTGCAAAGAATCGACGAAAGACCGATGCACTGAAGATAATATGACACAAACTTGGTGAGTTAAACATTACATAAATATTTTATAAGAGGAGTCCAATTTCTTTGTTCAGCTGTTAGTTTGACTTGTTGTCTATCTTGTCTGTCCATCAGGTCCATGTCTATCTTTGCCTGTCTTTGAGATTATCTCTGTCTGTCTGTATCTTCCCTATCACCCCTCTTTCTACTCCCTTCCAATCTTCCATTTTCCTCCAAATGCAAGAATCCAAAACTCAAACGAAGCACACCCAATAATAGCAAAATACTACAATATGCAAATATTTCTGAGAGCTAATAATAGCTAGTATTATATAGCTAATTTTCCTTGGATATTGCCACAAATAGATGTAGCTAATTTGATTCAATAGCCAATTAGACCATGATTCTCCAACAGGCACATATAGGCCTATTCAATGCATTTCAATACAGCCAATATTCTCCTACAGCTAAAGCAAGTAGCAGTAGCATTGAAATTGGGAACTATAACAAAACCTGTAGTGACAAGCAATGACAAATTACTTCAATAAGCAGCCTGATAATTGTCTAATTACTGCCACCTCCGAGTGCCTCTTGTATCACTGATAAGCTGCCTCTATCTCATGGTTTTCATCCATGTGGTTTCATTCATGTGGTTCACATGGAATCACGTGGTTTCAAGATAATATCAAATGGTGATGTCACAATGTGATATAATGTGATGTATAGCTAGGAAATTCCATGAGATATTGATATTTTAGAAATATAAGAGTTCGACTTAGAGTGCTATTAGAGGGGTTTACAAGCAAGACA
Source organism: Platynereis dumerilii (assembly GCA_026936325.1). Lineage (NCBI taxonomy): Eukaryota > Metazoa > Annelida > Polychaeta > Phyllodocida > Nereididae > Platynereis > Platynereis dumerilii. The sequence goes on from JAPTHN010000120.1 coordinate 115,213, forward strand.
ACAGATACAACAAGTTTTATTTTCAATCGGTCTTTACAACATAAAACATTAGCTCACAGAGCTATTATGACCGATTATAACAGGGAGAAATATTTAACAACATGAAAATAATAATAATTCAAATACAAGTATCTAAAAAAGTTACTAATTGAGATATTAATCGGTTCATTGATCCTTCCTGCACCAATCATAATTTACATATGTATACTGAAAACTTTGTTGTGGTGGAAAATTGAAGTGTTTGGCAACACGTGTGTTGTCCACTTTGTTTTTCAACGTATGTAACTCGATGTTGCAAGTCGTAAATTAGCAAAGCGCATGAGTCGTACTCAGAAGAAGTGATGTTTGACACTGCGCATGAAAACCTCAAAAAACGACGGATGTCATACACAAGACAACACACTGTTTTTCATGGAAAAGGTAAGAGTGACAGTAGAAAGGATTTTTCATTTCGGTAAAACTAGATGCGTGGTTTTACCAGCACTACTAGCCTCCCGCTTCAGCGAATGAAGCAATCATCTCCCTTCCCTCGCCATGTTTATCTTTTATATTTTGCTTCCTGTGAGGTCACGCTGCAATCGGAACTCTCCAATAAATCTCCACTCTCCAACGTTGGAGGTAATAACCATAAGAGCACGTGCATTGTGACCTGGCACGTGCAGCAAAAATGGGTCAAGGTCACTAACTATTGTGCTCCAATACAGGAGAGCTGCATTACAATGTGACACATTCCAGGATCTAGAGTTCTGAGCCTGTAGTTAAATCAGATATTGACTTTATGGCAAGCTCAGTGGTAACATGTTGAGCTGCTAACCTGTGGCATCCAGGTTCGATTATTGTTCTGGGCAACCAATGTTAGACAGATGTTTCATCCTGTGCCTAGAGTTCTCCTGGTCATTACTGTAGTCCCTGCCTGTCCTAATAAGCCTAATCAGTAAGTAAATACAGGACATCAAGTCCCATCACCGAGCTGCATGGAATACCAGCCATAGGAAATTTTAGAGTTCCAGTCAGAGTGGATCAAGCATCGTGGCCAGCATCACGAGGTCCCAGATTCAATTTCCAGCTGAGGAACACTTTATTGATTGACTTTCATGGACAACATTCCCACTGGCATGCCATTTCAGAAACATCAATCAAATTAGCGGCTAAACTATCAATGTCGTGGCCACAGGTTTCTATCTATCAGATTCTATCAGTGACTCACTTCTGCATAAGGCTTGTAGCATGGTATTGTGTACATTGGCTTTTTTTCAGACTGGAAAGCTTATTATTTCAACATGATATGTTATTTGGACATGGCATGTATCTGATTGACTAGAGGAGAATGTGTAGTTTTCAGAAATATATGGTTTGATATGTGTTGGTTGATTTTCCTATCACCATAAATCAAAATTCGGCTCAAAAAACACATTTTTTGCCTTGTTTATAGCTCATTCACAAATAGTATTGCTTATAAATGGTGATGACTTTGATATTTTGACGATTTTCAAAATGAAATAATTGGTTCAGTATCACAGACTGAAACACAAAGAACATATTTAGCAAAAAAAATTAAGGTTTTACAGTGTTAGGGTTCACCAGGGGAATTTTTTACTTGGAGATGTCACTTAGTTTGAAAACCATTAATTTTCTTACATGCACTTTTGATCTCTCCTGGAATATAATATACTATATATCTGGAATATTCGTAATGGCTGTGTGGAAGCCCCATAGTATCCCTCTTTCAGACCAACACTTCTTCAGTTCCTGAGACCATTATAAGAGCACATTTAGGATACTTTTGCATTGCTTATGCAAATGTTCACAAGTACGTCGCGTTTTACAAATTCGTAGGTCTAGGTGTCAAAGTTTTAGAGGTAAAGTTGAAATTTTTTTACAGATATTTATGTATCAAACTGCAATATAGGACAAAATATTAAGTCTCTAATAATTATATTGAACTTGTTAGAGCTGATCTTAGTGTGTTCACAAGTACGTCGCGCTTTAAGAAACGGACACTTCCTGCTGCTACGTCACCACGGTCGTGTCAATAGCATGGATACTTGTGAATAATCATTAGAATACACATTTAAGAAGCAAAAAAAAAAATTTGAGAGAAATCTGAACTCAATTATGTGCAAAATTAGCATATTTCTAAAAATATGATAAATGTCAAAAAACATATTTTTCCCCTTAATTATGCTATAGACAGGTATTTCTTGATTAAATCCAATATCAATAATGCCAATTTTAATTATTTTCTTCAATGGACCATGCATATATTTGAAAATGAAAATAAGTAGGGCTATTTTGAGGAGAGTCAAAAATCTGCTATTAACTTGGAACAAAACCCAAGACCCAACATCCTAAATCAAATGCTATGTCTAATAATTAGGTTCCCTAGAACTATAACTAACTGATTTAGAATAGAATTTCCTTATTTTGATGCCTTCATCTCTATATTATATCACATGATTTCTTGTTAATTTCAGGGAATTTATCTTATTGCAATATTGAAGTGTTTAATCATTATTTACCAATTTTAAAAGGTTATATTGATTTTCCACTATGTTTTAACTATGTTCATTATTCATTTCATATTACTAGATCCCCAATTTGGTTTTTTGTGCTGTTATTAATAATTTATTTTCAACCGAAAATGACACTGAAATTGACTTTGGCTTGGTTTTTGTTGAGTATAGTTAATGCTATTATGACTATGGTTACCATTTTTTCCAAAGTTAGTCAACACTATATCATGAACGTTTCCTGCTGGTTTGGTGGCTTTAATACTTATACTTTTTGTGGCAAAAGTGTTTTGACCAGGTGTGGAGAATTCAATTTTTTGCAGGGCGAAGCTTAAGAAGCAGCTCCTCACTGCCTGCAGTTAGAAATATAAAACCCCATCAAAATATACTCCAGTATGGTTATTATAAGTGTTCCAAAATTTAACTTCCTGGATTAAGTTGAAGTAGTTATTTTTTTTAATGAAATAAACCGTATTCCGGTTCCGTCATGATTCATCCCAGTGTACCGATTCACCCCATATTACGGAACAACGAAAGCTCATTAAGCTCAATCCTTTTGGATTTAGTTTCCCTAATATATTAGCTATCAAAATATAAGAAGTAGTTAATTGTGCTATAACTTTCATTTTTCATCATCGGTGGCCAAAATGTGTACACGATAGTGTGCTACAAGCCATAAATGTCTCTATTGCATTCATTTCTTTTGTCTGGATGTCTATTCTTTCTCAGGAAAATGGTATAGAGTACTCAGCAACAAATCCTCGTGTAGTTTTCACACTATTCTCCAGCCCAGCACATCCTCAGTATAGTCCTATAAACATGATATCGCTGCTCCAGTGAGCCGAAAAGCTTAGCATCAACAACATCGCATCAAGGCTGCTTTGGCAGCAGAATTATCGTCCCAATCTCCGCATCACTAGCTAATTGAGATCATAGCATCCTCACTGCTTCATCAGCATCAATAGATCCAGCAATATCTAAAGCCCTGACCTTATGTCTCAGTGCAGCCCATTTAAAAAGAATCAAGAGTTATTGAGCCGTAACATCGACGTACAAGCTCTACAAACAGTGCAAGGTGATTATGAATCGAGATGTGAAACTCGTTGTAAAAGGAGATATTGGACAAAGAGGTCAGGAAGGGGGGTGGGAGATAAGGCTTTACGTCCTGTTTTTATGTCCTGACTAGGCGTAACAGGACAGGCAAGGACCATGGTAATGAGGCGAGATGCACTCTTGGCACAGGATGAAACATCTGTCTAGCATAGGTTGCCTGCACCAATAATCAAACTCTTGTCCCAGATGTCAGCATATTTGTAATAACTCATACCACCATGCAATGTCCAGGGCCCATACAAAAAATGTAACAGTCAGGATAGATATTTACATATATAGATAGATACATATATAGATAGAATAGTACAAAGGACCTCAGCATAACATGCAGACTCAAATAGAAGGATTTAGAAGGACAGACAGATCTAAAACAACTCTCAGGAGTTAGGACTGTTCCTTACTTCATCAAAACATGTCGAAAACATTGGCAAAAAAATGCAAAAGTTGACAGTTTGTGTATGCAAGATTTTGAAGGAGTGCCTGGGCCTGACATATCAGAATTACATCTGAATTGGATTTCATTTGGAATGCAGTGGAAGTGCAAATTAGATTTGACTGCCGCTTTTGAAATGTCATGACTATATAGAAGTTGTAGGTAATTTGGCTTTACATCCTGTGTTTTTACACTGACTTTTGGCTAAGAAGGACAGGCAGGGACTGCAGTAATGAGGCGAGGAGCACTTTTGGCACAGGTTTCTGGGACCCGGAATCAAACCCATATCCAGAGGTTACAGACTAAATTAAATGTACTTATTGGGAAAGCCCTATGATGGAGCCCTATGCTCCCAACTTGAGAGACAACGGTTCCATTGTGGGAGTTCAGTGCAGCTGGATTATCTAAGTGTTGTTTTTGCTTGGTGTTGGAACATTTTTAAAAGTTAAATAATGAACCTTCTAGGGATCCTTATCTATACCAGCTTATAGAACCCTTAAAGGTTCCATATAACACGTTTTTGTTAGGAGTGTAATGTGCTGCCACAGAGTTAGGCCATAGACCTTGAAATATCAGAGTTATTAGGGACAAAATAATATCTTTACGAAAATATAGATCATTGGGTTAAACGGTCAAATCAGAGAGAATGTTAGCTATTGTTTTCTGACGAATTTTAACTTGGGACCTTCAGAGGACCAAAACAAATGCAGCACCTTTCCAATTGGGCCAATGAGCATGTGAACAAAATTCACACAGCCTTAATAGTGACAAGAACCAGCAATAGAAGTCTGTATTTGCCTCATTTTGTACATTCATCATAGATTCCCAGCATTCAAACGTTATCTCAGACTCCCACTGGTAACAAATTAGAGTTATTGCTCTCAATTAGAAGAGAGGCATCAGTAAATTAGCTTTTAAAAATAATCGATTTATCAATACCCATCAATCACTCATCAATTATTAACTGCCAGCTGATTATTAGTATCGATCTGAAATCAGTGTTAGGCATTTGTGGGGAATTTCACTTTAAGAATAGCTTTAAATCCATTCCAATAGCAAAACAGAGTTATTAGTGGAGTAGTCAACATCCAAGTTTATTACAGCTGCTAATTCTGCACACACATGCCAAGAGCTCATGAAGTTTTTTTTCTTCTGGATTTTATTTGTTGTTAGTTAGCTCAATGGTAAAGATGCTAATTGCTGTCTTTCATGCAAGTCCTGGGTTCAGATAATTACATCTATGTTATGATTTTGTGGTAATGTAGTTGATTTGACCCCTATAACAAATATATATACATTATATTGCATTCCATTGTAAAACAAATGTAGTGGCCAATTACAGTACTGATTCTAGGGAAAATTTCTACAAAAACTCTTACTTCCAAAACCCCAACCATCGTTTCCTTTTAATTATTGACCAGCAATTTAGCTCACAGGCACATGAAACCTCTTTCTAAAGGGTAATAAAACCAAACTGAACCTCATTGGCTGACCTGTGTTGATGTTTAGGGTGAATTAGATCATTTAGTCCTATCAATAAAATGACCCCTAAAGGACCTTTAAACTTGGGGTGATATAACTGCCATGGGAGAGAATAGGAGACAAGAGCAGAGCTTAACAGAGGAAAGCAAGGGGAAGCAGAGGAGAGCAGAGGAAAGCAGAGGGAAGTAGAGGAACGGAGATGTAAGCAGAGGGCAGCAATGCAGTGGGGAGCAGAGGAAAGCAGAGGATGAAGATAACATAGAGGATAGCAGAGAATAGCAGAGGATAGCAGAGCAGAACAGATCTGAGGAAAGCAGAGTGGAGGGAAGCAGAGTATGGCAGAGCAGAGGAGAACAGTGGAGAGCAGAGCATAGGAGAGCAGATCGAGCAGAGGAAAGAAGAGGGAAACAGAAGAGAGCAGAGCATATCAGAGGAGAGGAGAACAAAGGAGAGGAGAGCACAGTAAGGCAGAGGAAAGCAGAGCAGAGGAAAGCAGAGCAGAGGAAAACAGAGGGATACGGAGGAGTGCAGAAGAGTGCAGAGCACATCCGAGGAGAGACACCGATGTGGTAAAAGATGAGACAATGAGGATATGAGGGTACAAGAAGAAACAAGAAACAATAAAGAAACAAAGAGGAAGCAGGGGAGAAGAGAAGAAGAGAAGAAGATGGAAAGAAGGGACACTATCATGACAATAAGGAAAGATCATTTTATGTTTGTAACATGGTAAAAATAAAACAACAATATAGTTTTACCTCCTCTTCATCTTCCCTTACTATTTAATGCAAGAGGTTTATAAGGTTCTGTGGTGAAATGTAGGTCAAGCGGGGTTCTATGATAACCCATAAAGAAGCCAATTACTTAAAGGCTATTAACAGAAGATCAAGGGCCTGCACAGAGTATTGATAAGGCCGGATCAATTAGGGTGGCGAGATTTACTGATATCTTTCTGCATATTTTATGAGGTTTATAGGTCTGTATGGAGTGTGAGGGATCTTGGGTGATTTATTTCCTAAAATTGATATCAAGAGATTAATACAGACAGGTGAGAGGTGATAGGGTTCTACATCCTGTATTTGTGTCCTGGTTAGGCTTAGTAGGACAGGCAGGGATTGTGGTAATGAAGTAAGGAGCACTCTTAGCATGGGATGGATGGATGATTGGGGCTTTATGTCCTGAATTTATGCACTTGGTAGGCTAATCAGGAAAAGAGGAGGAACTGTCATAAAAGTAATGCAGCTGGTTTTACATTGTGGGACAAAACAATGAATACCTATTGTTAAGATATGGCTTGTATCTATCTCTCTATCTCTATCTATCCGTGTATGTATGTATGTATGTATGTATGTATGTATGTATGTATGTATGTATGTATGTATGTATGTATGTATGTATGTATGTATGTATGTATGTATCTATCTATCTATCTATCTATCTATCTATATATATATCCATTTATTTGTCTATCTACACTCTAGCTACCATAATGAATAAAAAAACTTGCCATTATACGGCAGAAAACCGTTGTTTTACTGTAACTCCTGTAACAGAAACGTATCCGGTTTTACAGTGTGTCTATCTATCTATCCATCCATTTATCTGCATCTCACTTCTAGGGACCAGGGACCATGCAAGGTCCTCCTGCAAGTGACCATTTCTCACACTCTGCCTCTGACTGCCAGAGGGAAATTGCCCTGGGATTGGAGAGGCACTCAACTCCTGAGTTTTCCCACTGAGTACTTCCCCTGAGTATATCTGAGTACTTCTGAGTAGCTCTTGGGCCCTAAAGCCAAATATGGTCATCTGATTCATCTCATATACAGGTCTGGTTGGCCTTGGTATGTTGGGAATAAGGGCAATGACCTTCAACTTGGACAAAGGATAGGATTACTGTTCAAAAGTTCATCAAACCTCATAACCTTGTAAAACTAAAACTGCAATAGTTGATCAAGTTCTGAAAATATGAAATGTCAGTGACATTTAAAGAAGACAAAATGTCATCTTTTGATTTTAAATTCAAAGAAAATGACAGCAAATTTCGTATTTTTAAGTTGGTTGAGAAAAAAAAGCCAAAAAAATCACTTTTAGTAATCACTACTTAACATAGACAATATACTGAAATTCTAAATACAGTGGTACCTGCATTGTAAGGCCCCTGTTGTAAGACCGACTTGCCTGATGTGACCACCTTTCTTATGCACTAAGTATTATTTTTAGTGCATTTTGTATCTCGACAAGAAACCGCAAACCCATGAGAGACTGCTTCATGACTGCAGAAGGGCGGTCTTATAATGCAGGGACCACTGCATAACCTCATCCACAATCAAAACATATGATCTCAATACAACAAAAATCTCCCGAAAAACCCACAGGTCTAAAATATCACCAGGTGAAAAGGAGGCCCTTGCAAGAGTACTAGCTTGATGCCATTCCATCCTTAGCTTAATTAGCTTCATGCCTGTTGCCCAACCAGCTCTTAATCACAACTGATCATGTTTTCTGTCTTCCATATCTCCATCACTTACAATAACATCATGGGAAGTAGCAGATTTGGCAGTGGAAGAAGCAGAAGAGGTATGGTAGTGGTTGTTAGACCGATAAGTTGTGCGATTTCCATAAAATGTTTATATGAGAATCAGAGCGTTTTGCAGATCGAATGTACAGTTAAAGATTAAATTGATTTAATATATGGGCAAGGCTTCGGTGTCATGACATTTTTGGTTACATCATCAGACATCATGTTTTTTGCTGATTTTAAGGGGTTTCTGATGTAACAACTTCCATGGTTTCAACTAACATGCAATGTCTTCCCTCCATTTTATAATTTCATTGTGTTTTAAGTGCATAGTATGTATGCGTACTCGGAAAATTGCAGTGAAAGTGTTCAGGTAGGTGGACATTCGTGGTGTCCTACTGCTACTTTTGGGTATTATTATTTTTATGCTAACTGTAAAATAGGCCCTATAATGCGGTTCTGGCAGGTTTTAGTTACTGAACAATCATGAGATGATAATGAATGACTTTCCACAGCCCATTGGTGGTGATGTTGGTAATCAGAACGAAATGAATTTTTACCCATTTTTCGTGTCTTTTCCGTTACATCATCAGTCACTGTCAATTGCTCCCAGATACCTTGGCACAATCAAAGCATGAACAAGTTCAGTTTTAGCACAATTAGCATGGAAATTAACTGGAGTGACTTAAAATGGGACATACTCCCTTCAATAATCAAAATAACCCTTTCATATAGTTGATGTTGTAACTAAGCCAAAATGTTACATCATAAGACGGATATCAATTTTTGATATAATTTCATTCTCAAACATTTTGCAAGTAAATTTGAAGAAGTTTTGTGACATTTGATCATAATTGCTGACTTTTGATTTAGAATGGCTGTATTTGGCTAGATGAGTAAGAGCCAGGGAATCAAAATTGTTACTGCCCAAGTGGCTCTTTTCTTTGGTTACATCATAAGATATTCTCATACTTGACGGTTTACAGTAGGTTTTTCTCAGTGCACACTATCAGACACAGTTCATTGTGTGCAAGGATCAATGAGGAAAGGACAAATTTACCGGATTTCTCTACTTTTGTTGGAAATGTTAAATGTGGATATTATAAAAATGCATTGAACGTTCAGTCTGTTACAATACTTTGGTGTCATGTTACATCATCAGATTAATATTCCTGTTTGTCTGTTATGGTCTGTTCCAATGTCGTTCCGCATGAGGCACATAACAGAAATGGAAACAAGTATAGTGTATATCCGTTTTATCATTCATAAGTTAAATAACTTCCTTGATTTCTGGATATTCTTTCTTATTATGTAACATGGACACAATTCCATGATTGGCTGTTTTGTGTCATGGTTATATCATAAGGAAATATTACCGTTTTCCTGGGAAGACTACACTTCCGGGAAGTACTTAATTTTTCTAAGAGACGAATTATGAGATTGATATCTGGCATAGCTTTTTCATAAAGCTCCTGGAGGCAGATACATCTGAAATGTCTTTTATAAATTTTCTTATGAGGTAACAAAGACACCATAAAACCAGGTTATGATCTACAGATTCTTCTTTGAGCATCATTGCCACAGCTAAATTATGATATAAGTTTTAAAATCAAAGCTCATCCCAATGCGGTCCATGTCTTTTATTATCTGGACAAAATTCAGGCAGTTTCGATGGATTGTTTCTTTAAAAAAACTAAATTTGCATAATACTTTCTGTGCTGATGATGTAACTTAGACACAAAAATTTTAAAATTGAAAATTAACCATGATGCTGTGACAATAAAAAGTCTGTTTCAAAATAGAAAATATCTGCAGGTGCTACTTTAATAAAAAACAGCAGTAGCAAGTCATATTCAGTCCTAGATGAAGACACAGAAGCAAAATAAAATGGGTTTCGTGTCCTCGTTACGCTTTGCAACTTCTAACCTTCTTATACAGAAGGATAATACGATTTTAATAAAACTTGGATGTTGCTTTCGTAAAAACTCCCATACCCTATCAATTCAGACGCTAATTTGTAATATTAAAATGGTATTTATACTAAAAAATATGGCTTTAAGTTGAAATTTGTGTTCTCGTTACATCATAAAAAATTTTGCTAAATTTTAATTTTACTTCTCTTCCAGTACATGTTCAGCCAAAGTGACGATGTGAAAAAATGCCCAATTCTATAATTATTGGCATCATGCAAAAACAAAATTGATGTTTGCTACTTTAAATTACAAAAATGTTGAATTTTGAGGTCTTATGATGTAACCAAAAATGTCATGACACCGAAGCCTTGCCCATATGAGGAATAGGAACGTGCTATCTGATAATCACACCCACAAACTTTCAATTGTAACATAGTTTCAATGACAAATTGGTGTATTCATATCCACAAGCCAGATGCTCGAAGAACCCTCACATAATCAATTATAAACAAGCTCTGAAACAAAATATGCATTTTGGGAATATGCATCCCAACAGCATGAAGAAGACAACGATTTATTAAATAATTCGTAACTCTAAAGATACCATGTCTCTCACAATGCAAAAGTGGCTGAAACAGCAATGGGCTAGCCAGTTTGTCGACCCAATCATCAACAGTATCGGTTTAATCCAAACAATCACCTTCGTAATCCCCATTCTCCTCTTCATATACCCCTTCCCCCACAACTCTTCGACAACCCCCCCCCCTCTCAATGGACCCCTCATGGTGACGTGACAAAGCTGATGATGTCATCAACATTCAAGTCATACACAGAAAAGCTCATCTCACCTCAGACAACTCATCAAGGGGGCTTAGGGGCAAAGATGGAAAGATAGTGTGTCAATTGGGAGGGGGGGGGGGGGTAGCAGTGGATATCAGGGAAGCGGGCTGTCATCAATATAACAGATATGGTAAATGCAGCCCTCTAAACCAAGTTCTTTGCACTCACGAGGGTTGGTTGATGAGAAGGAGCAGGAGTTCTAAACATGTTACACATTAACCTCATGTGAGGGATCTTTCACTTGCCAAGCACAGACACTATTATAAGGGGCCACCATTTTAATGTTTCATCACTCAGCAAAGATTTTTCTCATGAAGGTACACTTCACCACATATTCATTTGCTGATTAGAGGAAAATTAAGCTAGAGGAACGAAAAGGTTTCAAAAATAAATGTAAGTAAGATGAGTCGACAGTTTTGTGACTGATGAATTTGCATGTCAACAATCCATTTTAAATGTGTGACAGCAGCAGTTAACAAAATTTATCATGTAAGCATAATTTTTTCTAAATTTACGCAAAATAAAAGCAACTGGCTTGCGATGTATGCCAAATGGCAACATACAAAGAACCAAATAGCAGTTACAATGAGAAAATTTAATGTTCATATGTTATTTCGATAATTGATGAAATGCGAAACAATATTCTCCAATATTATTCCAGCATAATTGCTACTTGTACAAAAAGAAAGCAGCTCAAATATCTTGACCCACATTTCAAACAGCACCTCGTGGCACTCCATTTGAAACCTGAGGAGTGAAATAGCAGACTCAATGGTCCTCAACATCATGACCCAAATTGATTAAATTTAGGTTGGATCAGGTGAGTTTGGCTGTGAGGTAGATGTGAAGCATCATGCCTGGAGGTGGGTTTTGGCAGTATCAAATAAATATTGGCAATAGACCTATCACATTGTTATTGGCAATTAATATTGTTGATATAAGGTTTATGCTTGTGATATCAAAGGAGGTCTTTGAATTGCCAGAGAGGAATCAGATGATCTTTGCATCTGATATTATACTGTTCAATATTTCAAGATATCAGTCAGACTAAAGTGATAAAAAATTTGATGAATTTAATCACACATAACATTCCTCCCAAACAAATGCTAATTAAATTTATAAACCTGATAACCTGATACATAAAACCTTAAAGCGGTCCAATTTCAGTTAATCGAATCTATGCAAAATATCTTTTTAGTATCTGTTACAAATTCTTGAAATTCATTCAATCTACAGCATTATTGTGTGTTTATTATGTGAATGCCATGGAATTTCTGTATGCGCAGAATAAGAATTTGTTGAAATCATGACCTACATTACAAACGACTCCCTGTGGCACTCCATTTGAAACATGAGCAGTGAAATAGTAGAAGCAATGATCTCCTCAGCCTCATGGAGTCATGGCCTCAATGGGTTGGATCTGGTGAATTTGGGTGTCAGGTGGAATGGAGATATTATTTCACAAGAGTGAGGATTGGCAATATCACATTAATGTTGGGAAATACCTGCGTTGTCCTGATAAACTGTGTTACATTTAGATTATATAGGAATGCTGGAAATACATGCTGAGTAACCAGACTTGGAGTAATATAAGGTGACGATTGGCAGGATCAAATTTATATCTGAAAATACTTAATATATCTCAAATGGAGTGGCATGTAATATACCCAGGATGAGCACTGGAATAGCAGGACAGTTTATTTAGTCTAGATTTTAGAGGCGAAAAATGGCACACACCTATGGAATAGACAGAGCATTATGGATACTTTAGCATAGAATGGTCAAATCCTCTTTGCTGGAGAGAAATGATTGGTATCCAATTGCATTAGATCTTTCAAAAGCCTATAAGAGGCACTTATCAATTTACAAAGGGGCTCAATTATAATAGGAACGTAAATTATTGTAACATCAGCAGAAAAGGTAACCAGCAAATTCAGATTTGTGTCAACTTGGCTATGAATGAAATTGAGTCTTAATAAGAATATATCACAACTCCTTCTCTGGCACAAGCAACCTTGGTGACCTTCAGATGGTACAAAGGCTTAAATGTGCATGACCAAAGTGCAGACCCAAGGCATACTAGCATCTATAATTGAGGAAATACATACATGTATATACATTTGCTTAAGGTCCTTTTAGGGCATATATACATTTTGCAGCTGCGTATGGCCTCAAAACGTCTTTTCTCTGCAGCTTACTAGAGAAAATCGCCAGCCTACAGCTGAGCAGGTTGCAGTGGAACATTAGGTCTACTGATCTAGGGGAACAGCACCTGCATTTCCAGGCTTTATAGCTTCTCAGCACACAGCTGAAACACTACTGCATGATTTATGACGTTGTGACGTGCTTGTCGTACGTTATGACGCGTCAGACGTGCTCAGGACGGTGCGTCTTGACGTCCCCTGATGCGTCATGACGACGCCTGATGTGTCGTGACATGCTCTGACAGAGTCTTTTGCAGCTGACCAGCTCAGCGGTGTCCACATTCAACACCAACGGCATACTGATATAATATATATCTACAGCACATGTATATGACTCCAGCCAGGCCACTCCTTATACCCAATACAGCTGCTGCTGTATAACCTAGCTCTGCATGGTCGAAAAAAAAAACAACAACTTTGCAGTGAATGCAAGCATGATTTCATTGCCTTTTCTCTTTTTTTTTTCTTCTCCATAGCTGTGAACTGCCTGCGACAGCAATGGAATTGTTGTGCAAGTTAAAGGTTTTTTCACAGAAAAATAAAATTGGGTAAATAATGTGAAAATCACAGACTGAAAATATCTTAATGAAAGTCAAGTCAAATAACAAAATTATATATGACAATTTCACTCCTAAATATTTTATAATGCTGTTACCTTTATTTTTATCTTACAGACAGATTTTTTTGTTGCATCACTTTCTCCACAGTATCATGACAACATAATTGATCAAGACACCTGTAGGGCACTTAAGCAACATATCATCATGTAACTTGCAACTTAATTAATATGTGTAGCCCTTAAGGCATTTTCTCTCATACATATATGCATGCCAGTAATACATCTTGCAAGAAAATACTTTGCTTCCTAAAATGTCTCAAAATGGCTTGCTGCCTTTGTTTGAGTTTATTTTTAGATATTAAAGTACACATTTTGCAAAGACTGTAATTGAAAACACCTTAATTTAAAGGTGATTGTGTGATATACAATTAGGAACCCATAGCTCTAGTGCTTTATTGATTGCATGTGTTAACCAGAGCATAGAAATACCAGCCCAAGTGGCTATTGCTACTCCTACCATTGATAAAATGGCAATAATAAAGGGCAAAAGTAGCAATAGTTATTTGATCCGAAATACCAAGCTAAACATAGCCAAATTGACTTTATCTCAACATTGCAACTCTGCATGGTTGCGGCTGGTAAAGGATAGCACTAGTGTTGCAAGACACACAATTTGTCAAATGTGATGACATGCATGGTAAATTTGCATCGTGTATTTTCCAGTCAATTAAACCATATGACTCCACTTTTATGGATATTTACTGTGTCAATGCATTTCAAGTATCTCCCATTTGAATACTCAGGTACAATATTGTAACATTTATAAGAATGCACGCCAACAAGCAAAGTTAGATTTTGCTGACTTCACAAAGAACAAAAAAATAAAAAATATGATATCACATGTCTTCCTATTGCTCAAGCATCCTTGGCTAACCTTCAAGGAGTATAAAGACTTAAATGTACAAGCTTAAAGTGTATACCCAGGGCGTACTAGCAGCTATAATTGAGAAAATATCATGTATGTTTCCTTAAGGCATATTTTGCAGCTGCACACGGCCTTAAAACCATCTTTTCTCTGCCGTTTTCTTGAGAAAATCTCTAGCCTATAGCTTAGCAGGTTGCAGTGGAATATTAGGTCTACTGATCTAGGGGAACAGCACCTGCATTTCCAGGCTTTATAGCTTCTCAGCAGAAGTGTGCACACAGCTGAAACACTACTGCATGATTTATGACGTTGTGACGTGCTTGTCGTACGTTATGACGCGTCAGACGTGCTCAGGACGGTGCGTCTTGACATCGCCTGGTGTGTTGTGACATGCTCTGACTGAGTCTTTTGCAGCTCAGCGATGTCAGCATTCAACACCAGTGACATACTGATAAAATAGATATCGACAGCACATATGACTCCAGCCGAGCCACTCCTTACCCAATACAGCTGCTATTGTATAACCCAGCTCTGCATGGTAGAAAACAACTTTGAATTAAACCAATGATTTCATTGATTTCTCTTCTTGTTTTATCAAATATTACAGGCCATACTAGGTGCATACATTCCTGTCTAGGTAGATCTACTGATAAGTATATACATACTACTAGGCGTGTCTAGCCAGATAGATGGATAGATTATCATACTTATTCAGATGGATATATTCTGTTTTTCACAGAAGAAGAAAAATGGGTAAATAGTGTGAAAATCACAAAACTGAAAAAATCGCAAAGAAAGACAAGTCATATGAGATTAAAATATATCTATTTAACTCTTAAACATTTTATTAAGCCAACACCTTTATTTTCCTGTCCCAGATAGATGTTTTTTTGTTGCATTATGTTCTTTGCAGTGTCATGACAAAATAATAGATCAAGACACCTGCAGGGCACTTAAGCAACAAATCATTCAATGTAACTTGAAACTTAATTAATATGTGCAGCCTTTAAGGCATCTTCTCTCATACATATATGCATGCCAGTAGTTTATCTTACTAGAAAATACTTTGTTTCCTGAACTATCTAAAAATAGCTTGCTGCCTTTGTTTGAGTTTATTTTTAGATATTAAAGTACACATTTTGCAAAGACTGTAATTGAAAACACCTTAATTTAAAGGTGATTGTGTGATATACAATTAGGAACCCATAGCTCTAGTGCTTTATTGATTGCATGTGTTAACCAGAGCATAGAAATACCAAGCTAAACATAGCCAAATTGACTTTATCTCAACATTGCAACTCTGCATGGTTGCGGCTGGTAAAGGAGAGCACTAGTGTTGCATGACACACAATTTGTCAAATGTGTTGATAACCATGACATGCAAGGTAAATTTGTATCATGTATTTCCGAGTAAGGTTTATGACTCCACTTTTATGGATATTTACTGTGTCAATGCATTTCAAGTATCTGTCATCTTAGATGTTTAACTACGTATATACATGTTATTTTTTAAATTAAAAAAAATTATGTTACTCTTTGAAAATCATGTTGTATCTATCTATCTTTTCGTTTGATTATCTTGGTCAATACTTGTTAATGATGAGGGTGATTGACAGAAGGAGAGTCCGCCATAATTATGGAAGATATTTATCCCATGTTTGGAGTCTTTCAGCAGCCTAGGAAGGAAACTGATGTGGTGGAGCTCAGATATGAATACTCAGTTACACTTTTTGTAATATAAGCATACACGCTAACAAGCAAAGTGAGATCTTGTTGACTTCGCAAATAACAAAAAATAAAAAATATATATATATCACATGTCTTCCTTCTGCCCAAGCATCTTTGGCTAACCTTAAAGAAGTATAGAGAATTAAATGTACAAGCTTAAAGTGTATACCCAAGGCATACTAGCAGCTATAATTGAGGAAATATCATGTATGTTTCCTTAAGGCACACTTAGTGCATATTTTGCAGCTGTGTATGGCTTTAAAACGTCTTTTCTCTGCAGCCTACTAGAGAAAATCTCTAGCCTACAGCTGAGAAGGTTGCAGTGGAACATTAGGTCTACTGATCTAGGGGAACAGCGCCTGCATTTCCAGGCTTTATAGCTTCTCAGCAGAAGTGTGCACACCGCTGAAACACTACTGCATGATTTATGACGTTGTGACGTGCCTGGCGTACGTTATGACGCGTCAGACATGCTCAGGACAGTGCGTCTTGACGTCACCTGATGCGTCTTGACGTTGCCTGAAGTGTCATGACATGCTCTGACAGATTCTTTTGCAGCTCACCAGCTCAGCGGTGTCCACATTCAACACCAATGACATACTGATAAAACAGATATCTACAGCACATATGACTCCAGCCGAGCCACTCCTTACCCAGTACAGCAGAATGTGCTGCTGCTGTGTAGATATCTCTGGTAGAAAACAACTTCGCAGTGAATAAAAGCATGATTCCATTGCATTCTCTCCTATTATAGGCAACGATAGGTGCATGTACACCCGGATAGATAGATCTATACTGATTTATAAGTAGATACATAAAGTTAAAACATGCACTGTACAATAGCGAACATGAAGCCATGGATGGCTAGATAGATAGTTCATCAAATTTATTTAGATAGATAGCTCGAGTAATAGACAGATGAAGACAGATAAATAGATAAACTGAAAGAACACAAGTAGAAGTAGAAAAAAAATAATATCTAAGTTTCTTTTATTTTCTTCAGTTTCTTTCATTTTCTTTAAGTAACACAAAGTAAGAAGAAAGCTGCATTATAGAACCTAGATCTCAGAAGATGCTTTAAAGCTGGAAGCTAGAAACTTCTCCCAGTGCTGTAAATTGCCTACGACAGGAATGGACTGGTTTTTAAAGTTAAGAGCTTTTCCCCAAAAATATAATTTTGGCTAAATAATTTGAAATTCACATACGAAAACATCTCAATGAAATGTTTATGACGAAGCTACCTTTATTTTTATCTTACAGAGAGATGTTTTTTGTTGCATTATTTTCCTCACAGTATCATGACAACAAATTGATCGAGACACCTGTAGGGCACTTAAGCAACAAATCATCCAATGTAACTTGAAACTTAATTTGTGTAGCCCTCAAGGCATATTCTCTCATACATATATGCATGCCAGTAGTTTATCTTACAAGAAAATACTTTGTTTCGAAAAAATATCTAAAAAAAACTTGTTGCTTTATTTGTGCATATTTTTAGATTTTAAATTACACATTTTCAAGTCATTCTGCAAAGACTGCAATTGAAACCACCTTAATTTAAAGGTGGTTGTGTGGCATAAAAATTAGGAACCCGTAGCTTCAGTGCTTTATTGATTGCATGTGTGAGCCAGAGCATAGATGTACCTACCTAAACATACTCAAATTGACTTTCAACATTTCAACTTTGCATAGCTGCGGTTGGTAAAGTAGAGCACTAGTGTTGCATGAAACACAATTTGTCAAATGTGTTGATAACCATGACATACATGGTAAGTTTGTATGGTGTATTTTTAAGTCAATAAAACCATATGACTCCACTTTTATGGATATTTATTTTGTATTGCAAAATTTAATGAAAGTTCAGTTCTGTCATTTATCCATCTCATCTATCTATTTATCTATCTTCATATCTATCCCACATTCTGTCAATAGAAATTCTGTGATTCAATCTATATTCACTTTATAACATTTATCTGATAACTGCCAAGTAAAATAGCTAGATACCTACTCAATTAATCTCTCTAATGACATTGCCCCATCCCCCATACATGCATTATCATAGTGAGCACAAATGCAACATAAAATCTGCCCTCCATCAATTCCCTCCACATGAATTTCCACATGCATCAATTTGCGGCTAGCATCAATTTATGGAATTGTGCCTCCTCTTCCCTCTAAAGTCTCTAATGTAGATTGTGATGTAAATTCATCTCTTGCCACTTGGGACCCCTTTGCCTTTCAACGCTGTGTCTCTGTTTTGATGAATTGCAATTGACATAAAATTTGAACGGCAGATGAAAATAACACATGAAAACCACTGATGAAACAGCAGTGCTTATTGTGTGTGCAATCTCTCACCACATAGTGCATACTGCACATATTGCACACAGATAGTGCCTGGATTCTATATTGCGCACATAAAATCAAACATGTCAAAAACATATTGTGCATAAATAGTTATTTCGGAAGGAACACGTCAATGTATTGAAGTTCTCTCTTGTCTGATATATAAATAGACATTTTCTGGTATGAAACCGCACATGGCTGAGACATAAATCGCACAATAATCAATCGACGTGTTCTAAACATTCTTAACATTCATACAAGATACAAGATAGAAAACTTCATTTAATGTCGGGGGTAGAAGAGTAAACAATAGCTTGGAAAAAAAGCTATTTTGATTGAGTAAAAAAAAAAGTCATAAAATAGGGCAACAAATAGCATTGTTAAGAACTTGCCATGGGGTTCAATTTTCAGATCATACATTTGGGTCTTATCTTAGCCTTGAGGCTGATTGTCAAAAATGTAAGCTCGATTGATTTTGCAATCATGCTTTGTCTCAGTTTTACCGATCTTGTCTCTCTTCACATTTTCCAATGGTTCTGAAATACTGATGCACCATAAATGGATGGATGAATGGATGATTAGACCTTTTCGTCCTTTATTCATGCACTTGGTAGGCTAATTAGGTAGGACAGGAGGTGGACATGGTAATGAGGCGAAGGATGATTGAAACAGCTGTCCAACATAGGCCCACGTGACCCTGCACGCTGCAAGAGCAAGATTCGAACCCGGGACCCAGCGATTGGCAGCCCAGCATGCATGAGCTAACCCACAATCCCTATCTACCTTAACCTGTTAAAAAATCAAATTTTGCTGCTGATGCTGTTGCCTGTGGTCCCTCTCAGATTCTGTGTGGTGATGGTGCTAGTGTGCAAATTGATATTTAGCATCTCTACACTGATATTGCATTAGGCAGCAGCCTCCCAGTATCCCCACCCTGCCCCAGCCTCAGCCAGTAACTTCAACATGAGCCAGAAATCCATGTTAGGAGCCCATCGCACATGCAATAAACATGTCATAAGCAATCGCTCTAATTGCCCGCTCGCATGAGCGCAAATGGGCAGCGTTTTAAGAGATACTGAGCAAGGACTTTTAAACGGATAGAATGATAACGCTAGAGGGGATAGAAGGGCAGGAGGATAGGAAGAAAGGAGAATAAGAGGACAGGAGGTAAGAAGGGCAGAAGGATAGGAGGATGATGGATAGAAGGAGAGAAAGATAGAAGGATAGGAGGATAGAATGATAATAGTTGAGGGTATAGATGGATAGAAGGAAATTAGAATGGATGAATAGAATTAAGGAAAGGAGACAAAGTTCCTTGACAGGACAGAGTTGAATGCAATCACGCTTGGACACTGGACAGGTACAAAAGGATTATGAAAATAAAGCTGGCAAGGCCCTTCAGAAATGGATAGAATGCAAACAGTAAAAATGGCAGAATGATTGAAGGATAGTAAGACATGGGTACAGGATGATAAGGATGGTTTGAATGAAGGAGGGATTGAAGAATAAAACAGAGGAGGATAGAATGCTGGAAGAATAGAAATGTAGACTGAATGATAGAATGGCAGAATGTCAAAATGATAAAATGACAGAATGAAGGAATGATAGAGGGCAGAATGGTAGAATGATAAAAGGATGGAAATATAAATAGATAGAAGGACAGAATGATAGGACTATGGAATGGTAAAAGGATAGAAGGATAGAAAGATAGAAGGACAGAAAGGTATGAGGTGCCTGGATAGACAAGAGAACAAGCACAGCTTGGACAGGCACTAATAGAGTGGGATTGCTTTTGTCTGGTGCCAGAGTTGTATGCAATACAAGGAAAGAGAAAAACAACAAAAGGAAGGGAAAACAAAGAAAAACAATTGAGAAGAAAACACTGGTAAACAATGAGACGACAATCAGTGTTGGACTGTTGGTGCTGGGCAAGTAGAAATTCCCTCACATGTAGGAACATCTGCTTTTAATAAATTATATTTGATTCTTATATTTACTTCACTCAGACGTATACACATTTCTTTATCACCTGTACTTTCCTGCTATGCCTTGGAAAATGATTTTATTGCAGTAACAGCAAAATGAACTTGCAGAATTCCATATTTGTATGATATGGGAAATGGATAATTTGTATTTTTGGGAACATCATATTTTTCATGCAACATCACTCAATAATGTAGATACTCAAGCACTTTACCGGAAAATATGGAATAAACTAACAGAGACAATGCAACAAAGAAATTTACTGTATACCTTTAAAAAAAGGGCTTAAAATACATTAATTCAGAATCTACTTCTACTATCAATAGTTCAGGGACCTTATTGAATAAGGGCTGACAAGCTATGAACAAGGCTCACGAAAAAAAGGTATGTACATCTGAGAGAAGTAAATACAAGAATTAAATACTATTCATGAAAAGAAGACATCCCTTTAAAATACAAACCTTTCCATGCCAACAGCTTTATGCAAATGACATATATTGCAATTCTACATGCACATAGTGCAGTTTTTGCATGGAATGAAATCAATTTCCAGAGGCAATGCCTAAGTACAGACACATGAGCTCTGGTCATGCAAGGCATGAATCTATGTTTGGCAGAAAGCTGTGTCAATTCCAATGACCCACATAAAAATGTAATGCTGTTTGGAGTTAATGCTTAATTGAATGTAAGTAATACTGCAAGGTAAATGTACATTGGAAAATTTGTTTGGCAAGCTTTTGCTGAAGGAGTCGAAGTTGTACCTGAATATGGCATGACATGAAGTCTGTATGTACAAGTTTGTATTTTGACAACTTACCTGTATATTGTAAGATTGAATGAAGTTAAATCCATGCATTATATATACTTATTTATTGTACATACAAGTTTGGGAGTATGACAAAAGGTACTAAGAATAGTAAGAGTGTATTTAGAGTAATAACAATGGCGGATCAGGGAGGGGGGGGGCTAGGGCACAGTCCCCTCCCCTCTAGACCACGTCTATGGAATAAAACATTTTCAAGAAAATATGTGGCGACACCCGCAGTTGCCGAAACAATGCTCTGGCCTCTCGATGCCTGGCCTCACCTGGACTATCCTGCCTGGTTCTACCAAAGCATAGATCATCATAGATGTAAAACTTTGGCATGAAAATTTATATTTGCTGTCACAGAAGTAGGGGGGGGACTTAATCCTACTTATATATGTATACCGGCTCAAAATGTGCCATTAGGTGAGTTATGAACATAAAAAAAAAATTTTGAAAATCGGAGCACCGCTACCCCCCTTGACATAGGCCTTGAAGTTTTCAGGATATATCCCGCTTCCGCAAAGTCGCGAATTGCGATATCTTCGATCCTATTAAAGCTAGAAGAATGGGGATAACATATTTGGATTCTCTGGAAAATTTCCTTTAAAATGAGTACCTGGAAGCCATATATCCGATAAACAAAAGACGCTGCCATTCCGGACAATTTTTAATGTCAAACACTTCTGGCATTCATATTTCATAAGCAAGAGTTACCAATTATGTACTTTTTTTTTCCCAAACAGGATTCTTGCCAAGAGTCTTGGTCTTGAAAAATAAATTGATTTTACACATTTTGTGCTTAATATACATTTAGGAATGGAAATAATAATTTACTTGGTATTTCTTTTTTACTATGAATGTTATGGTCGGCGTGCCATAAAGCGTTTGTATGGCACTGAAAAAAAGACAAGTAAGAATGACATCAACTGTTAATAAGCTTCCTATGTGTGGTTGAAGGGTCCTGACTTATTTATCTAAAGCCTGACCCTTCTGGCTCACAAGAAGATTGTCCAAGAGACTCCCAAGTACACAACACTTTGATAAATTAATGATATCCCACAAATCATTGAAATAATCATAATGCTAGTATCATTAGTTGTATTGTGCTTTCATAAAGTTTAACTGTAATGAGGCTAAATGCTACCAGGCAAAGAATAAGCTCATGGACTATGTACAATAATAAAATAATTCTAATGTATATATATACTGCACCAAATAGATGCCATGGATAATTATTAATATTTATAAGGTAATCATGCGAAATTAGGTCAACATTTCATCTACATGGGTAGATCATATATATCATATACATGAAACTGTATGCATAGTATACTTCCTAAGACAGCCATGATAATTTATTTATTACTTAGGTTTCAGTATCAACAGACCATTCATATGTCATGAAAGATTAGTAACATAACTTTGACTAAGTAATTCCGTCCATATTTTTAAAACTATTTAGTTGACTTTGGATGATCAATTTGAGGTGTTAGTTCAGGGATTTCTGAGTCTATGGAATAATTATATCATTTTGCAAAATGTAAAGCCTACTTAAGTTGCTAGTCATGATTTCTGGGCAAGGAAGGTCTGATCTCACTGCTGACACAACAAGCATCAATGTTTTCAGACTTCCAAATTTCCTGTTTATTGAATATTGATATTTATAGTATCCACATTACCAGGGCTACATTAAGTCTCAATCAGAGTAGGCAATACTATCTTGCTCATTCATGGATGGCCTGATCTTGAAATAGCTATGCTGTCATTCACATGAATATATTATTCTATAAATAAGTTTTGGAACATTTCATTTATCATAACTTCAATATTTCTGAACAGATTGCCTGACACAGCAGTGTATTATAATTTTATTATACTTCCAGATTATTAAATTAATTGCAGGATAATAATTATCAAAATTGTGATAGGCTATTTTCTGTTAGCCTGCCTCAAAGAATTCATTTCTATGAATTGCATAAAATCATTATGGACTCGTAAGTGAATGAATCAGCAAAAGTTGTGCGAATAAAAGCAGTAGCATCTCTAAATAAAGCAAAGACAAGTTTTCAAATGGTTAACCCATAAAATATGTTCAGATGCCAAATTAATATTCAAAAACAGTTGTGCTTGTTATTAGATATTTCACTTAAACATTTGGGCTTTCTAATTTATCAAAGTTGTTTGAACTTTTTGAAGTTAAGTTGAAAGTGCTACTTGCTGCAATTTACAGTAACATTTCCTGATAACTGTGACAACAAATATCATAGTAGACCCATCATGTTGGTACTCATTTTAAAGCTCTTGACAAGAGGAATCCATTGGTACTATTTGTTTTGTCATATGTCTAATAGCCACTCAACGCGGTAGACGTAAATGTACTCGCGAGCGTTTTAAATCACCAAAACTTCAAGGCATATGTCAAGGGGGGTAGCACTTGTCAGATTTCCAAAAAAATGGGTTTTTGTTAATGGGGGACCCAATGGCACAAATCTGGCTGGTATACATATTGAATTTCCTGAAAAAGCAAATTAAGTCCCCCCCCTCACAGAAGAGAATTTTGCCATATGCACTCAATTTCAGACAGTAGAAATTCAATTTTCACTTGAAGTGACAGCCTCTGTGCACTGCAATCTGCATTTGAAGACTGGTGTAGAAACCACTGCAGTGATATAGAATTACCTCAATCAAATAGCCATATGCTGTATGTCTCCACACTGCAATTTCTAAGCACAAATGCAACTCTCTTACACTTACATTTGGCATGCGATGTCATTTCATTGTTATGTGCATAGTCTCTCCGCAACATATTTTGATGCAACATGTGATATTTTATGTGCACAATCCAGAATCCCAGCGCTATTTTTTGTGCAATATGCACAATGTGGTGAGAGATTGCACATGCAATATGCACTGTTGTTTCATCAGTGGTTTTCATGTGTTGTTTTCATCTGCCGTTCACATTTTATGTCAATTGCAATTCATCAAAACAGAGACACAGTGTTGAAAGGCAAAGGGGTCCCAAGTGGCAAGAGATGAATTTACATCACAATCTACATTAGAGACATTAGAGGGAAGAGGAGGCACAATTCCATAAATTGATGCTGGCCACAAATTGATGCATGGGCAAATTCATGTGGAGTGAATTGATGGACGGCAGATTTCATGTGGCGTTTATGCATCACAATGATATGCAGCTTTAGAGGACAGGACAATGTCATCAGATAGATTAGCAATGATTCAATGTCATATATAAGGTAGATAATTAGACAAAGAGGCAGATTATGCAGATAATGAAAAACACAGATAGATAGATGTAGAAATAGACAGCAATAGAACAGCCAGAGACAGCTAAAGTGTCTATAGCAAGAGATAGACAGAGAAACATAGTTTTATATAGACAGACAGACCTGGATATTGAGCTGTTGAGACATAAGCAGAGAAATTGAGACAGACACAGCGACAATACCCGGACAGATGATCACCGGGTATATTCCAAATCACTTCCCAGTTTGCAATGGATTTTTGAGAAACATAAATAACATGAAGGTGAACCAAAATAAGTAAGAGCTATGTGCTACTGAAAATGTTTCCCCATTCTTGATTTTTCAAGCTGCAACATTCCATTCATCCGCCATAGCAAGTGCACAAAGAGTAGATGTATTTGCAACACCTGTAGAAATCACACATGCACAACTTATTATACACACTCAGTGGTTTGCCTACTCACAAAATACAATTCCTATAAATCTTGTGTTTATAGGAATAGACAGAAACATGTGTGCGACAACTGTGAGGCACAAATCATAGCACCTGAGAAACAGGTCTCAAATTTAGTCGACCAAATAGTCATAGTTTTGGCAAATATTTAGGGTTTACATGTTTATACAAAATCACCTATGGATGCTGAAATAAATGGGAATCAAAACTTTGACCTGAAAGGATCCTCGTCTTAAATTTGTTTTCTTCAAACTTTAAAAATGGTTCAAGTGCAACAACACAATGTCAGACAATATATTCATAATGATAAATTCGATCATAATTTGATGATGAAAAGACTCAATTTGTAATGCTTAACAGGTGCCAAAATATCAGGATGTGAATTTGTGAAACAAATCTAACTTGCCCATGCCAATAACTAGATTATGTGTTACAAAACCATACTTGGTAGCCCTTCTTCAAGTTACATTAAGAAAAATATATATCATGATATATAAATATATATCATGACATAATAATGACTCATATAAATCTCCATCTGTAGAACAGTAGGTGTGCAGAATTTCTTAGTATTGCCTTTTTAGGAGTGTGCATTTATTACTTAGAGGCACATTTCCCCAGATAACAGGCTAGTTTATGGCTCTGAGACCCACATTCTGCTACATTATGCATATATTCATTGTGCACACAGGTCCCAGTATACACTCTAAAAAATTTCAGACAAAATTGGTTTTTTAGATTCAAAATGGTTTTTTGAAAAACCAAATTTCAATGCAAAAAACCAACATGGATTTTTTTAAAAATCCATGTTGGTTTTGCATTGAAATTTGGTTTTTCAAAAAACCATTTTGAATCTAAAGAACCAATTTTGTCCTGAAATTTTTTAGAGTGTATACTCTTAGCAAAGAAGGGAAAGCAAAAGTAATATTCTGTGCCTATTCACCCCACTGCATTCTACTTACATCTACTTATGGAGAATGATGATTTGGGTGGGTATTGTGATGTCATAGGAGGGCAAGATGATTGGGTGTGCTAGGAATGGTTGAGCTAGGATTGGTTCATAAGGCTAGTATCTTGATGTCATACAGTGTAAGAGGGCAAGAAATTGGTGTTTTCGATTGGCTCAGAAAGATCAGTTAGTTGGTTGGTGTGTTTTTGTTTGGTGGGATGATTGGTTGTCAGTTACTGGTTGGTGTGGGCTATCTGTGAAATGTATGCATGGCGGTGAGCATTTCAAAAACTTATAAATGCCTTTTAAGCGAAAATGACAGAAATTTATATAACTGAATAATACATGGAAGATAGATAACACACAGAATTGGATGAAGTAATGAAGAGTGCTGCATTTGCTAAATCTCCTCCTTCAAAGACACATTAGATAGACTGATAGATTGACAGAAATGAGCTAGATATATAGACTAACTGATGAAACATTAATTTTGTACTGTATTTTATCCATTATAGTGGTACATGTACATTGTACAAGTAATAAAGATAGAATATAAATGCACAACTGTGCATAAGATCAAATTCAAAGGCTGCTTTTAAAAAGCCGCATAACACATTAAAATACATGCAAATGTAACAAAATCAAATGTCATCCCTTGTAAAACAAAATCCAGCCAAATAGCACAGAGCAGAATAGAATCTATCATTTAAATCCACCTTTAGAGGGCAATCACTAATTCATGGGACCCTCCAAGGTTTCATTTTAATGCTGAGCCTGTAATCTCATTTCGGCCTTTACTTTCTGCTGAATTATTCAAGTGTCACAGCATTGACAATAAGGACATGTTGAAAAGGGGAAGATGTAAGTTAATGGAACTGAGCAGTAGGAAGCAACAATATTATGATTTTTCAAAATGGATATCAGATACTCAGATAGAGAATGAAAAAAACATCAAAGTAAAAAGGAGGTGGATTAAGAGCTAGATAATCAGTTGATCAGGTAGACAAGACACTCTGCTAAATTTCAAATTCCAAATTATTTTTTGTTCTAATGAATTTTTAAAAATTGCATTGTGACCTTCTCTTATTATATATATATAGAATACACTGAATCTGAAATAATAGTATATTCAACAGAATTTTTTTTCCATATATATATATGCCTTTATATAGATAAAAGGGTGGCCCTCTGCAGCGACAAACAAGTCTTTGAGAGGTCTCCCTTCCCATTTTACTACAATAATTGAAAATAATTGATTAATATTGTAAATTATATATATGGGAAAATAAACGAAATCTGAATCTGAATCTGAATCTGATGATCAGCTTGATGGTCTTAATGCAAGACAAAGTACTAGCTACTTTAAGGTAGAAAAATAATCAGCTAATCTGCTAGACAGGTATCATCAATACTCTCACCTTTTACACAATACAATGTATATCAGTGAGTAATCGACTTGATAGATGGCTAGACAGTAGGCCAGACAGCTGACCTACCAGACAGACTAGAAGAAATAGACAGATAATCTCCTAAATGCCTAGACAGGTAAGTGTCTAGACTCTCAGTCTGACAATCGGCCAGTCAACGTACCAGACATATTACTAGCCAGGTACCAAATCACCTAAGCATATTGACATCTAGACATTCAACTAGAAGGTTCGCTATGGTGTCAACCCTCTAGACAGATTACAAGCTAGACAGATAATCGCCTAATCACCTAAACAGATTATCGTCTAGACTAGATTGTCGGCTATGGTGTCAACCTGGTATACAGATTACTAAACAGATCATCATCTAGACATTCAGCTAGACGGCTTGCTCATGAATCAAACTGCTAGACTGATTACTAGCTAGACAGATAATTACCTAATCACCTAAACAGATCATCATCTAGACATTCAACTAGATGGTAGGCTAGAGTGTCAACCTGGTAGACAGAATAAATTATTACACTAGCTAGACAAATAATTGGCGTATTGGCTAGATAAACCATCATCTAGACACTCGACTAGACAATCAATCAGGTAGAGAACCTACCAGACAGATACCCATTTACCTAATTTAGACATATTTCTAAAAACTGGGACAGGTAATCATCCCCAAAAAAAAAGAAAAAAGAAACATTAGCTGCTTCAGATGCAGAGTGCAGACATATGGAATTCTCTCTCACAAATAGGCCTTTCGGAAAAGGGCTTTAATCCGGGGCTTTAATCTCAGCGTACAAAGCTTTGTCTCTATATCAAAGGTGTTGAGATAAATGAAAATCCATCTAAAAAGCCCAGAAGCATTAAGTGTATGTTATGAGGATTCTTTGATAATTCTTGCATGGAAAATATCAGCACTTATGGAGAAACCTAAAGAGATTAGTCAGCTCAAAATTAGCCATTAGATCTACAATGTGATAAAGGTACAGATAGTGAAGATACCCAAGTGACTTAAAAAAAGAAAGAAAAGAAAAGTAGCAGTTAATGGAATCAAATAATTTGAAGAGATATATAAAATTTAATATAAAAAACATAGGCTGCGCAGCAGCAAACCTTCAGCGAATAACACCTTTAGAAGATTACAATAATATCATAAAATTGGTGTGTTCCCGAAATTGCTTATAGGTATGCAATAGCGGTCGAGTAGTGGCCTTCCATTATCTCTATTTTTCCAATGATGTGTTATACGCATCAAAAAGCACTGCTAAATGAATCGCATAGGTGATTTGTTTAGAAAAATGCATTACTGTATATGCAATAGTGGGGAAGTTTTGGCCCCGAAATAAAAAAATTCTTTTAAATATTTTTTCTCAATATTACAAAAACTATAGAATAGCCATCTGTCAGACCATGAAAAGGCACAACTAGACCATACAAGCCATATGTGTACTAAACTTCATCCATGTATATGGAATAGTGACCGGATGTTGGGCCAGAAACAAAAATAATAATTTTTATGTTTTTTTCAATATTTGAAAAAGTATATAATATTTTCCATCAGACCTTTCAAAAGGCACAACTAGACCATATTGACCATATGTGTACCAAAGTTTATCCATGTACATGCAATAGTGAGCGAGTCTTAGCCCAAAAAAAAAAAAAAAAAGTTTTTATGTCTTTTCTCATTTTTTCAGAAAGTATAGAATATGTGTCAATGAGACCATCAAAAGGCACAACTAGACCATATAGGCCACGTGTGTACCAAATTTCATCCATGCACATGCAATAGTGACCGAGCCTTGGCCCGGAAACGAAAAAAAATTATTTTTATATTTTGTTAATTATTTCAAAAAGTATTTAAGATCTATTCATCAGACCATCAAAAGGCACAACTAGACCATACAGGCTAGATGTGTACCAAATTTCATCCCCATACTTTCAGTATTTATGAAGGTATGACCAAGTTTTAATAGAAAAGAAAAAGATTGTGGTAATAAGGCAAGGCGCACTTTTTGCAAAAGATGGAACACCTGTCTAAAATAGGTTGCCTGGATGGGAATCAAACTCGGGTCCCAAAGATTTGCAGCTTAGCCAGTACCCTACCTTTGAGCTAGAGGCCCAACACCCTTGCCTCAATATTACAGATGTCTATATAGAATACCAGATATCCATACGCCACTTAAAGTAGCCTTGCCGATATGTCAAGGTCACAATATTTTGAAGGTCTCTCTTATTTATAAAGTGCAGTACTAACTTCCAGCCATCAAAATAGTAACTGAAGCATACCAATTCACTAGAAACAGCATGTGCCTAATGGAGTCTGCATTTAGCAAAACATCAAAGAGGAAAGGCAGTAAATCAGGTGTAATTTAGTGCTGGATCCATTGGAGCCTGTTTAATATGTTGTTGTTCAAATAAATGCTTGGCTGAGTGATGACAGAAGTTAACTAAGCAGAAACTGAACACAGAACATGAATTAAGGTGGGTGGGGTGGAGGCATAGGACTGTGTGGTGGGTAGATGCAGTGTAGATCTATGCCTACCTGACACTGTAGTCTAGAACATGCTAATTGTTTGATATTTACTACTGTGTGAGATCTTTCACTATTTTGCACAGACAGTGATACTCAATTGTAACAGCAGTGTAACTGTAAATTCACTGCCATAGATGATTGACATTTGTAGATGTAGGTTTGAAATCCTAAATTAAATAATTGAAACTGATAAGGTGGCATGTGTCTTGAGCTATTCAATCAAAGCAAAGTTATTCAACTTGAAAGTGAAAAAAACCGAGAGCTATAAAAAAATATATCTCATACAAAAATCCTGATTGGTCTTTGGGCCTGTCCTCCATATTATTCCAATTTGGATTTGTAGAAATACCATACATTTGTGTTGTCATGAATGGTATTGGTTTTTGGAAAACCAAACATCTATGCAAAAACCATTTGGTATTTCAACAAACCAACCGGGTCCTACATTTTTTTAAATTGCATTATAGGCTATTTCAAATGCTAAATCAGTAGGAAACTTCCGTACATAACTTTTGGTCTGGTAATACGCTACTTATACCCCAATAAAATTAATATATTCGACACCTTGAGTAAAACGTAAATGCTAAAATTCAACCGTATAAGCACACAAGAGCAAAATCACAGCTCCTGACCATTGCCAACCTTCCAAAGTAACAATTACCATGATGTATTGTTCTGCCTGAACAATTGGCAATAGAGCCTCGTTCTGAAGACAATGAGTGCTCCCAGAAGGAGGCTGACCAGACTAAGGTGGGATTGTCCTATTACCAGTCTATTTTACCCAAGATGCACTGCACTTCCTCCTCCATAGGCTAAAGTGAGCTTTATTGGTCTGTGCAAGAATACAGGTAGGCTTGGTTGTGAAGGATGAATAGGTCTATTTTGTACAGTTGGGTTTCAGTGGGATGACCAAAATAAGTGGGAACACAATTGCTCAATTATTGATTATTATTCATAAATCTCCAAATCCCACAAGTTCCGTAATCAAGAGATTAAAGCGATTGATTGTGCAACATACAGTAACACACTTTAATGATAATGCATCCAGTGGAAGGGAAAGATCCCATGGGGCACACAACACAATGTTGCTAATTAGTCACGTAGAAATGTGTGGTAGAAATTAGGTTGCCACAATCTGAACACAACATTGTTGTTTTTGCACATCATTGTGAATAGTTGCCACAACGTTGGTTGCTAACGTCATATCTTTGACGTTGCTTCACAATATTGTGACATTATAATGTGCCCATTCAGATGATTGCCATAGGAACTGCAATACATAGACCGTCCAATGTAATAAAACACTATTGATATGAACTTGGAAATATTGTAGTGCCCAACATATTTTCTTTGGCTATGTTGTACCTGAATAATTCTTGCTAAGCCAGAAGTAGATCTTAAAAGAGAAATGATTCAATTCCAGATTTGTTCAACTGGCATGTCCACAAAGGAAACTTTCAAAATTGAAAGCTGATCTTGACAGAAATTATTTTAAAAAATTGACAATGGATACAGACCTATTACAGGTGGAGGAAAAGAAGATGAGAAAAATGGAACAGAGAATGTTAAAAAGAAAATGTCCATTAACTCATTGTCCCTAGAACGCTTCTACACTTTGCACTCTGTTCGCGAAATTAATGGGCGTAACGATACATTACGTGCCTGTCAAAAATGGAGGTTGTCATCAATAAATTTCAAAGGGCCATTACCCCAAAGAGTATCTTGAAAAGAGGGCTTGCATTAGGGGATTTTAACCCATTTTTAGAACCCACTATGCTTCCAAAATGCTTCCAAAATGCTTCCAAAAAGCTTCCAAAGGGTAGCTTTGAAGAAATTCTTGAAAGATTTTTGTTGGGTTGAAAATGTAAGATAATGATCTCTCAATCTCAGAAAGTATCAGCTAAAACTAATGCACAAAGTGTACCTAAGAAGCAGCATTAGGGGATTTAACCCATTTTTATAACCCACTTCTGCATCCAAAATGCTTCCAAACCTGCATCAATAGGGCAGCTTTGAAGAAATTCTTGAAAGGTTGTTGTTGAGTTGAAATATTGGAAAATGATCCCTCAATTCCAGAAAGTATCAATTAGTAGAAAAGATTGCAAAAACATATTCAGAAAGAATTAGAGCAAATAAAAGATTTCAGCAACCTTCATTTCTGTCCCCCTCCCTTCAAAAATTGATGAATTACAGCAATGAAATATCACCAAAATGCAAGAGCATGAATAAATTGTGCAACAATTGAATCAAATGACAACTTTGTTTCAACATTTTTTTAATCAATAGATCATGTCAGTATATGTATCAGTATAAACCAATTTCAATCTGAAATCGCTTCACTTTAAAATCTTAAACTAGAAAGCACATTCGCATAAAATTTCATTCGATTCCGATAAAATTTCATATAATTCAGGTAATCCGCTCCAATGATGAACAACCATACTCAAACAACCAACCAGTTATAGCCCAACTCCCCTATCTGCAGATATGATTAATTGCCTAATAATCATTTATGACAATTTCTGCGAAATGTCCAACAGTGATGAACCTTGACAGTTTCAATATCACAAATCATTTCAATCACCTCATCACAAATTTAGTAATTTTCCATCAATTTCCTATCAATTAGCGATTAATGCAAACTTGATTTTACCTGATTCAAAATTAAACAAATTAAAATGTTTATAACATTCTCTAGCAATTCAATGGCAATTCAATGGCAATTCTATGGTCACAAGTGTTTTATGTTAAAACAAACATCATTGTGTGCCAAATGTTGAATAGAACTATTTAGAACAGTCCTGTTTACACTGCTTCTAGGAACTCTTTTATTTAGTGAAAGTATTGAATTTCTCTTCTTCTGTTTGTTTTTCTCTTCAATTAATGTCCTACTCCCAACCAACCCACAAGAGAATTCAGTTCATGATAATAACTGCAAGTTCTTTCACATTTCCTCACATTTGCTCAAATTCCATCAGAGACATCACACTCCAAGAGATGTTCATTAGAAATGACAACTCCCATCACGTCAGCCGACAAGTGGATGGAAAATTTAGAAAAAGTTTTGTCTGAAATTCAAATTAGACTGGTCAATACTCCGCCAGGAACAAGAGATACCTCCAAATAGATTGATAGACAGATAAATAGACAGATCGGTATGTAGACTGAATGGCTGTGTGATAAATTGTTCATGTACCTTGTAGGTACTTCATTTCGGGACCGTCAATTTAACATTCCTGAGCCTATATGATCAGTAGATTAAAGATAATGCATATTTCATGAATTGGTTTCTTTCAGCCTTAAGTTACACCTAAAAAGATAATTGAACAAACAAAAAAAGTGCAATTCTAGAAGGGTGGTAACCTCAGCAACACTTCCGTAAACAGAACAGAACAAAATGGAAGTCATGCATTTGACATGAAATGACAAATAAAGATTTTTTGGCACCTATGAAAGAATGCATAAAAATGATGTGGATATCAAACAAACAGGATTGCATTGCTGCAGCGTAGATGCACCCATTGGGATGCTGACCCATGGTCAATTTAATAAAAGACTATTGTCATCATCATCATAGTACTCCAAGTGCAACATCATATTTGATGACTTAATGGAATGAAATTACAAATATGTTTCGCCATATTATATTTTTTCTTTGCACATCAGTAATTCTCGCCAATCCAGAAATATGTGTTGAAGAGAAAATATTCAATTCCAGATTTGTTCAACTGCCATGTCCACAAAGGAAACTTTCAAAATTGACAGCTGCTCTTGAATTACAGAAATTCTTTTAAAAAAGTGACAATGGATACAGGCCTATTACAGGTGGAGGAAAAGAAGCAGAATAAAAAATAACGTGCAAGCACTTTAAGCTGCGTCAAAGACTCTCCCTCCATTATATGCCCCCCCCCCCCTCGGCCACTTCTAGATATGTCCCTGCTATCATTCCTTATCAACAACCACTATTGTTCCGTCAGGCATTTTAATTTTCAATATATTCTGCCTTTTATGTTATCTTTTATTATCATGTTTTACCCCATTATTGCTATGTACTGACTGTGATATATTTTTCCCATCTTTGGGGGCTCAATAAAAAAATAAAATATAGTCACTTGGCTCTTGATTGGTATTGAACTATCAAGTGCGATTCTGAAGTGCAATTAGTGAATTACCCTTCAGTAATTGATAAGATGTAATTCTGGCTGCCTCAACTGATCCCTGAAACAGAATTGCTATTGAACATCCCCTGTTTAAAATTCAATTATATCAAGTTAGAGCCTGTGGTTCTTGGGGTTACCAGACACCCATGGCTCCAGAAGCTCTTGACAGCTATCAGCTAACTGGACTGGTGAAGTTCAATCCAATTGAACCCAGGATGTTGAGGGCCTTGATTGCAATGACTGTAGAAGTGCCATGCTTCCGTTAATTGCAATTTGACTTCACAAATGTCCCAGCAAGTGAACATAGTTACCAAAGGTGTAATCATTAATGGCAATTTGCAACTATGTACTTTACTTTGAAGATAACATGGGCTCCAGATTAAAATTACTCCGGAGAATGTCATTCACATCTATGGGGTGACCAGGGGTTTCTAAAGAACATTACTTCAGGAGAGTCTTGCGATGATACAACAAGCAAAGGCCAGAGTCATTCCGAAATGTTTTGTGACAATATACGGACAACTGTGTTATACATTTTTAAGATCTTCCAGCTTCAAAAAAATAAGGAAATATTTGGTTGTGGAACATAAAATTACATGGTATTTTAGACAAAATATATATGTACAATATGAGGCAAGTTGGACAGGCATCTGAGAAACTCAAAAACTGGGACCCCATTTTCTCACCTTCAGATTCTTAGCCATAATTATACTCAAGAGAATTCTTTATGACGTTTCAAGCCTGCTTATTACGAATGATTTCATAATTCTATAGACACTTGTGGTAGAAAATACAACATTGTTCCTGCAATTTTCATTGGTCGAGAGATGGCATGACACCAATGATTGCTTAATGCAAAACAATTCTCTGGCTCGATTTGCATTGGTTGTGATTTTGCTTTTTCAACTAAATGTGGCCTAATCTCAATGTTCTTCATTGATCCTTTAAGTTACAAAATTTCATGGCCATGTATTACTCCGATTAGAAGTCAGGTTTTGAGTGTGCGTTTTTAAAAGTGTGAGCAGTTTAGATATACCTGGAATCTGGATAATAGGATATATAGATAGATAGATTGATAGATTGATAGACAGATAGATCAAGGATAGTATACATAGGCATTGAACTCACACAAGGTTGTGATGTAAATTTTAGTTTGAGACAGAAAATTGCATAAAATAAACTCAATGACAAATAAGGTTGATTATCCATTAAAACGAACATGAATATTGAGAATTAAAGTTTCTGTAGAGATAGAACATGACTTCGGCTTTCTAAAAAGTGGTCTGCCGTTTCTGTATCTCAAAAGGTTGTATAGACACAGATTGAATCATTTGAATGGTCAGCTGATGTCATACCACGTAGTTTACCAAACGAAAGTGCCACGCCCACTTTTAGCTTGGCCCGATGCGCACGCATCTGTGATAGCTTGACCCTTGACCCCCAAATAAACAGTCTATTTGCTTTCTTTATTAATTTTTTTGTTATGGTTGGCCACCAAAATCGACTGGGCTTTAGGAAAAAATCCATTGAGACTGTATTTTAAGTTTGAATGAGATTGGTGAGAGAGGGCGATCGTGACAGTGCTAACAAGATTTGAGCAAAATGCTAGGGGTAAGAGCTGCTTGACGCAGCTAAAAAGGGAACAGAGAATGTTAAAAAGAAAATTTCCGTTAACTCATTGTCCCCAGAACGCTTCTACACTTTGCACTCCGTTCACGAAATTAATGGGCGTAACGATACATTATGTGCCTGTCAAAAATGGAGGCTGTCATCAATAAATTTCAAAGGGCCATTACCCCAAAGAGTATCTTGAAAAGAGGGCTTGCATTAGGGGATTTTAACCCATTTTTAGAACCCACTATGCTTCCAAAATGCTTCCAAACATGCATCAATAGGGCAGCTTTGAAGAAATTCTTGAAAGATTTTTTCTGGGTTGAAAATGTAAGATAATGATCTCTCAATCTGAAAGTATCAGCTAAAAATAATGCACAAAGTGTACCTAAGAAGCAGCATAATATATGTTAGGGGATTTAACCCATTTTTTATAACCCACTTCTGCATCCAAAATACTTCCAAACCTGCATCAATAGGGCAGCTTTGAAGGAATACTTGAAAGGCTGTTGAGTTGAAATATTGGAAAATGATCCCTCAATTCCAGAAAGTATCAATTAGTAGAAAAGATTGCAAAAACATATTCAGAAAGAATTAGAGCAAATAAAAGATTTCAGCAAGCCACAAACTAATCAGACCAGGTGTACAGTACTGATAACAAAGATTTGCTTTGAAATTAGCCATTTCCCCGGCCTCTGCCTTCATTTCTGTCCCCCTCCCTTCAAAAATTGATGAATTACAGCAATGAAATATCACCAAAATGCAAGAGCACCTATTTGAGCAACGATGGAAGCAGATGACAAATTTATTCCACATACTATTTTAGATATAGAGATTATGTCAGCATATATCTGCAGGGCAATAAACCAATTTCAACCTAAAATCATTTCAGTTCAAAATGCTAAAACTATAAGAGCATATTTTGAAACAGGCGTCCCACACGAACATTTTTTGGAGGGCGAGTGGCATTTGCAAGAACTTCGTGATCCAGATTTCATATATAATTTTTAATGAAAATTGCCGGGAAACCACTGAAGTTTATACTATTACCCTTATCTCAGATGATTAAAGTAATGTGAAGTTTATTCCAATGACATTAATTATTTTACTGCATCCATCGCAGAGACAATACTCAAACAACCATATACTCGAATAACCAACCAGTAATAGCCAAAGTCCCCTATCTAACTAACTAATTGCCTAATGATCATTTAAGAGAATTTCTGCAAAATTTCCATCTGTGACGAACCTTGACAGTTTCAATATCACAAATCATTTCAATCACCTCATCACAAATTTAGTAATTTTCCATCAATTTCCTATCAATTAGCGATTAATGCAAACTTGATTATGTCTCATTCTAAAATTAAACAAACTAAAACGATGCATGGTTTATAACCTTCTTTAGCAATTGAATGGCAATTCAAAAACCACAAATGTTTTGTGTTAAAACAAACACCAGTTTGTGCCGAATGTTGAATAGAACTATTTAGAACAGTCCTATTTACACTGCTTCTAGGAACTCTTTTATTCAGAAATTGTGAAAGTATTGAATTTCTCTTCTTGTGTTTGTTTTTCTCTTCAATTAATGTCCTACTCTCAACCAACACACAAGAGAATTCAGTTCGTGATGATAACTGCAAGTTCTTTCACATTTTCTCAAATTCCATCAGTGACATCACACTCCAAGAAATGTTCATTAGAAATGACAACTCCCATCATGTCAGCAGACAAGTGGAAAATTTAGAAAAAGTTTGTCTGAAAGTCAAATTAGACTGGTAAATACACAGCAAGAAACAAGACAGACCTCCAAATAGATAGATAGACGAACAAATAGACAGGTTGGCATATAAACTGAATAACAGTCTGATAAATTATATAATTATTATGTACCTGGAAGGTACTTTATTTCTGGACTAATAACTTAACATACATCTCAAGGGTCACGCAATATTGCTAATTGGTGGAGGATTCATCTGTTGTCACATGTAAATGTATGGTAGAAATTATGTTGCCACTATATTGCCTTATAATCATTTACGACAATTTCTGCGAAATTTCCAACAGTGATGAACCTTGACAGTTTCAATATCACAAATCATTTCAATCACCTCATCACAAATTTAGTAATTTTCCATCAATTTCCTATCAATTAGTGATTAATGCAAACTTGATTTTGCCTGATTCAAAATTAAACAAATTAAAATGTTTATAACATTCTCTAGCAATTCAATGGCAATTCTATGGTCACAAGTGTTTTATGTTAAAACAAACATCATTGTGTGCCAAATGTTGAATAGAACTATTTAGAACAGTCCTGTTTACACTACTTCTAGGAACTCTTTTATTCAGAAATTGTGAAAGTATTGAATTTCTCTTCTTCTGTTTGTTTTTCTCTTCAATTAATGTCCTACTCTCAACCAACACACAAGAGAATTCAGATCGTGATAATAACTGCAAGTTCTTTTACATTTCCTCACTTTTTCTCAAATTCCATCAGTGACATCACACTCCAAGAGATGTCCATTACAAATGACAAGTCCCATCATGTCAGCAGACAAGTGGAAAATTTAGAAAAAGTTTTGTTTGAAAGTCAAACTAGATTGGTAAATACACAGCTAGAAACAAGACAGCTCGCAAAGATAGACAAATAGACAGATCGGTATTTAGACTGAATGACTGAATGATAAATTATATAATCATTATGTGCCTGGAAGACACTTTATTTCTGGATTAACAATTTAACATTCCTTAATCTATATTCTCATTATAACATAATTAGGCCTACACTGGACAAAACGGACAGACTTAATGGCACAACTTTATCAGGCAAATATGGCAGTGAACATATCTAAAAGAAAACAAATAACAATGTCGATATAATGGCTAGGCATTATCCTACTTTAGCCCCCTCAGGGGTCTAAACATTTAGGCCCTTTTTTCATGGGAAATAGTGGTGGTAATCTTTACTGTATAAGCGTCATTGTGTTTATACAGAAGATGACGCTTATACAGTCAATGTAACAAAGAAATAAATGTCTAACTATTTATCAAAAAACTGTCTTATTATACTCCTGCTTTAGCCCCCTTTTCCATTGACAGTACCATTGAAAAGGGGGCTAAAGCAGGAGTATATATAAGACAGTAGGATATATAAAATACTGTCTTATATATACTCCTGCTTTAGCCCCCTTTTCAATGGTTTTGTCAATGGAAAAGGGGGCTAAAGCAGGAGTATATATAAGACAGTATTTTTTTTTAGAAAGAGAAAAGTTTTTCTTTGTTACATTGACTGTATAAACGCCATATTTTGTAAACACAATGACGCTTATACAGTAGAAATACCACCAAAAAAGAGACAAGCTTTTTCGTTGTTACAATAACTGTATAAACGCCATATTGTGTATAAACACAATGACGCTTATACAGTAGAAATGCCACCAAAATATAGCAAAATTCTGTCTATATATACTCCTGCTTTAGCCCCCTTTTCAATGGTACTGTCAATGGAAAAGGGGGCTAAAGCAGGAGTATAATAAGACAGTTTTTGCTATATCCAACTGTCTATATATACTCCTGCTTTAGCCCCCTTTTCAATGGTACAGTCAATGGAAAAGGGGGCTAAAGCAGGAGTATAATAAGACAGTTTTTGCTATATCCAACTGTCTATATATACTCCTGCTTTAGCCCCCTTTTCAATGGTCCTGTCCATGGAAAAGGGGGCTAAAGCAGGAGTATAATAAGACAGTTTTTGCTATATCCTACTGTCTATATATATTCCTACATTAGCCCCCTTTTCAATGGTTCAGTCAATGGGAAAGGGGGCTAAAGTGGGAGTATATATAAGACAGTATTTTGCAATATATCACACATCAGTTTGAATGTTTTAAGAAACATATAACTGTGAGTATTCTTGGTAATGATCTCCTTCACACTTTTACAGTATTTATTCTGTGATATACAGGCTGGAAACATAATTGAGTTATTTTTCAGTTTCAGTTTTTGTTGATCAATATCTATGGAAATTCCCTTAAAATGTTTAAACCCTCAAGGGGGCTAAAGTAGGATAATGCCAATGGCTATACACATTTTATGAGTTGGTTTCTATCACCCTTAAAAAGACAACTGAACAAACAAAAAGGCACAACTGTAAAAGGGTGTAGCCTTGGCAACACTTCCGCAAACAAAATAGAACAAAATGGAAGTCATGCATTTGACATGAAATGACAAATAAAGGTTTTTTGGCACCTTTGAAGATTGCATAAAAAGGACTGAAATCAAACAAATAAGATTTAAAACGGCCTGAAAATTAATCAGACACCAATTCATTCTCAATGACATTACTGAGAATGGCCAAATAATTCAGAATGTGACAATGACTTGGAAACTTTATTTAGCAAGATGCATTTAATTTAGTGGTTCAAGCCTTCTGGGGATAAGCCCAAAAATATGTTATGCCAAATAGTTTGTCATCACAACATATATTAGATAGGTACTAAGATCTAGATGATATGCCATTGTTAATAATTACAATTCCCACATTGACCACAAATTTATTCTCAGAAAGAAATTATTTAAAAAAAAGTTCTTATCAAGACGCAAGTACATGTATGTCGAAGAAAGAGAATTAGAGACAAATCACATTCAGAGAAAATGGAAACTTATACATCTCTTATTCTAAATCCTCATGCAACGTTTCACATATCAGGCAGCTATAAGTTTTCAATTTCATTTCATTCGTGCAAGTCTACTTTGACCTTTGATTGTAGAATTTCAATTATCAAGGCACAAGATGCATAAAAAAATTGAAATACGTCTTTCGATTGAAACGTGAAATAAGGGCAGATTCAGTGCATTTCTTCCATGAGTATATGGTATAATCATGCAGACTATTATGCAGACCTCAGACAAAAACACAGTTGAATAAATAATAAATCATATTGTATCGTGTGTATTTGTACGACGAAACAAAAAACGGTTGTTAAAATACAGATTACGAAAGTTTGAATTCATCATCGTTATGACTTCACTGCAGATTTTGTTCTTCACAAAGGGCGGATGCAATAATGAATCACCATGATTTTGAGATCACTACAACTTCTAAAATGCCAGTTCCAAAATGAGACTTCCCCGGTACATGTCTCAATTCCCTGTTAAGATAGCAGGAACATACATACTCACACATCCTTCTTACATCTTTCTCAACTTTTTTCAGTTTTCCATATTTTTCAAAAACCCACCTGAAAAGACAAAAAGGAACATATTAGAATCTACAAACACAAATCGACACATGATATTATATATAAAACTTTATGAAGGTAAGTTGTTTATGGCTTTGTTTTGGTACAATTACTATTCTAGCACAGTTTCCAAGAGTCTGTCAGGCATCTTTATTGAAAGAACATTGTTTTATTTATAAACACAAACTATTCCAAGAAATGAAACTTTCCTATAATTTTAAATAATTTTTCATATAAAGCATTTATTCAAAATAATAATTTCTATTTCAACATTCATATAGTAAAACATCTTTTTAAAAACAATCCTGCCTTATTAAGTTAGTGACTACTACCATTTAGGCATTTATGTGTGTGATTTGTGTACTCACTGCTCTCAATATAATTATGCCAAAATACAGCAACATGTTTCTTCACTATCCTGGCAATTAGCCTTTCTACAGTAGTCTCTATCTAAACATGGGACAATAACTCCATAAAACAGCTGACAACAAAATTTAGCAGCAACATTTTTGAAGCAAGCTCTTTATTGATTTTTTTATTGAGGCAATAGGGACCCTTGACTCATTGACTGCCATAAACATCGATTTTGTCACAACACTAATCCTTTATAAATTATGCAAAGCAAATCACAGACTAGCAGTAAAGTTGGTGAAGTCCACAGCTACTATTAGAATAGTATTTGATAGATTTTCAGTTAGATACTATCAGAAACAGTGTCAGGAATGTACTCCAGAAAGTGTCGTGACAAGCTGTAATAGTTTGACAACAATTTTGTATCGCAAGATAGTTTCGAGTTTTAATAACCACCGGATTTTTGTCTTATATAAGAAAAAGGCACACTTTGTAATAATTTTATTTAACAAACTTAGTTGGTTGCCTAATTCAACTTCCGAACTAAGTACTACGCTTTGTCAAAAATCTCAGTCCTATTTTGTCTGAATACGAAAATTAGAGGTGGATTTTTACATATATATTCTTTCTACTGAGAGCATGTCATTTATTAACAATAACACATTTAATTCTCATTTCCCTCAATCAACCAATTATTTTGGCAATCAGCACACCAACAATTTGTCTGGTACACCAAACAAACCTCAGAAATAACATTTTTTTCTATCCATTAAAAAAACAATGTTCCTCCTGCTACCTGCTGCTCTTTTCCATTAACTTACATCTTTCCCTTTTCAACATGTCCCTATTGCCAATGCTGTGACACTTGAATAATTCAGCGCAGAGCAAAGATTTGTAGAAAGCAAATTTGAGATTTTTGCCGTCAACCTTGTGCTCTTCTTGGAAGGTAAAGGCCGAAATGAGATTACAGGCTCAGCATTAAAATGAAACCTTGGAAGGTCCTCATGAATTAGTAATTGCCCTGTAAAAGCTGATTCAAATGATAGATTCCATTCTCCCCTATGCTAAAATGTTATTTGTTTTGTCAATCTACAGTACTTAATATTCTTCAGGAAGTCTGTTAAATCATCTAGGGAAGGGAGGGGGATAACTACGTTTATAAGTTCTTGATGTTATATAGTGTATAGTTGCAAAACATACAAGGAAAATGCTACAAAATTACCCTATCCTTATTTTGAGCGTACACTACTAAAATGACATCGTCTGTGTATACAATGACATGTCACAGATAAATACATAAATTTGATTGCAGGTGTAAGGATAAAATCAAGAACTAGGAAAACAGGAAATATATTTCACGTAAGGATACATTGCATATGAAAAAAAAAAATCACGCAATTTCAAGCTAATATCATAAAAAGAAAAATAAATTTGAAATTTTAAACTGGTCAATGTTACCCTCCTTCTGAAAAAAAGAATTAAAAAAAAAACTATATGTGCTTGTTGTTTGGTTATTTGCTGTCCACTGCTTTCCTTCAGTCCAGTCTTGTTACTGTCACTTAATAGGCCCAAGCCTGTCCATCTAATAGGCCAAAGCATCTAATAGGCCTAAACTACTGAAGAAGCTTTCCTCAAATGTCAGGCTTCAGACAATCTGTGTGGCTCAATTAAGAGGCTCATGGACTCACCATTCACCAACCAGATTGTAGCTAAGGCAGATACTTGTACAGGAGCGCACTTCCACTACAGGTCCATTTTCACGTTGTATATATCATATGTAATAAAATTCTGATATTTCACAATGAATTATATTGTCCAGTCATAAGATAAATATAGATGGACATAATATACTATAGATAGGGATCTACAGATAGATAGATAGATAGATAGATAGATAGACAGATAGATAGATAGATAGATAGATAGATAGATAGATTGATGACTTGATTGATGGACTAACTGACTGATTGATTGATTGATGAAGAATACTTGATAATTTTGGATACAGGTAGCTACTAGTTCTGGCTGCTGCCTGGATGTGTCGATATACAATAATATACTAACCCTAAGGTCTACTAAATTTAAATAGTGCACAGTCCTGGATAGAAATAGTGTATTGTAGTACAAAAGAAACTCTTAAGACATAAATATGTCTTATCCTATCAACCCAGATACATTTGCACCTATTTCCAAGATGTCTGAAATGTACACTAAAATGTATCGGCTGCCAAATGTCATACCTGGAGGCACCACACAGAATGTGTATTCTTTTCTATTATGTTTTATGACAAATAAAAACAAAGAAATACATCTCTGCAAATGCTGAAATATCATATGAATGTCATGTCCATCAGTACACATACATCTCAAATATCATGTATTTCAATGCAAATGCCTCATACATATCAAGATGAATCCTTCTTAGA
Organism: Platynereis dumerilii; assembly: GCA_026936325.1. NCBI lineage: Eukaryota > Metazoa > Annelida > Polychaeta > Phyllodocida > Nereididae > Platynereis > Platynereis dumerilii. The sequence continues at coordinate 158,983 of JAPTHN010000120.1, forward strand.
CATATCTTCTAGACATATCATTCAATTTACCGAATTACATCAATTTAGATGGATACTTTTCAACCTGTGTGGCATAAAGTAATCCAAGCTATGCTAATAATCTATTTAGAAGAATCTTAGAAAAAGCTAAAGATGAAAACAAACTAAAAGAAAACTCAAAGCAAACTGAGACCTACAAAGCAGTTCTCTTCTTGATTTATGTCTTGATTTATGATTATGTTGAGGAGTGCTCTACAAGCTCTTTTATCGCCCAGGACGATAATACAAGAAATAAAGATATCATATCTGCTGGTGATGAAAAGAATGCTACTTAGGAACTACTGGCGCCATCTATAGAGGTTATTGAAAGATGATTTATTACAAATGAGGAGTTTCACAAAGAAGATGTGCAGAAGTTATGGAATAAGACATAAATTGCTGTCAGATTATCTCAGGTGTTTGGGATAATCCAATTTATATAAATACACAAAATTATAGAGTAATATAAACAATTGGAAGTACATTATATTTAACAAAAAGGAATAAAAAACTGAACAAAAAGATACACCACGAAAGAAATTTTAAAGCAAGATGGTTGCAGCAAAGTTGAAGTACACGCTAAAATTATCACTTATAAATGCTTGACAAAAGTACCATCCCAGGGCACCAAACATTTAGTCAATCGGTCAATAAATTAGCCTATATATTAGATCCCAGAACACTTGAATTAAAGCTTTTGGTTAGGAAAATTTTGACATTCATTTTCATTTCTCTAGCAGATCACTATTACTACAGTCATCTTCAAATGTTTCAATTGTTGTTATTTTCATGAAAACTTCACCGGTAACACAAGTTCTGCCTTCTTTATCTCTTTCCATCCCACCTATCCTTTCTATCTGTGGAATTGGACATGTTGACAGACAAGGTGTCCTAGTTGACAGGACCTGCCACCAGAGGAGCTGCTCATAAGTCACGTGATAGAAGGAATTCCGTGACGTCATCACTCATCCGTCTGCACCCTCCCACAACCCAGTTCAATCCACATATTCAGCAACACCCTTGGTTCACACTTCAAGAAAACCCCCCTAGATGAAGAGATTTCAAGACACTAGGTTCTGACATAGCCAGTTCAGATATGATTTTATCTAGAATGTTATCTGGCAGACATCTTGAATACAAAGAGTTCCAGTGAGGTAGATAGACAGACTGATATCTATAGATATCTCTAGGCCTAAAGAAACTAACTGACAGGCTGCAACAAAGAACCGAACACAGTGGCAGATCCAGACAGGGTAGTCTAGTGGGGGCCCGGGCGTCGTTTCAGCATTCGTGGGCCTGCTTTGCTTCATATTTTCTTCAATATATGTTATTTCCAACCCAGTGGCCGGCTCTGGTACCGCCACTGTACCAGATATAATTGACAATCAGCCAGCCAGCCAGACAGATGTCAACAAAAGCATGATAGACAAAGAAATATTTCTTCTACTTCACTAGCTATACACCTGTAATACCTCACTTGCGTAAAGTTTGAAATAGTTCTGGATTCACCTGGATGTCCTGAACTTTAATTCACCTGTTATTCCTCAAGTACAAGTTTAGGCTCTTCGTTTTTAACGGATCACTGGACAGAAATCCAAGACGAAACCAAAAATATCAAGATGTGCCAAGTCGGAGAACGGATGTATTTCAATATCATTCCAATCCAAGCATGGGTGAGAGGCGTTGAACTTCCACTCTTTGATTCCAAAGGTTTGTTTACCTAAATCTAGTGTGGGGTTTTACTTTTGCTTGAAAGGCGAATGCAAACCACTGGAAAGTCGTGGAAGGCTAGGCAACCAGGGGAAACTGCAGGCTAAACCAGTGGAAAACACAGGCTGAACTAATCGAAAGTCCAGACTAAACTAGTGGAATCACAGGCTAAACCAGCGGAATCGCAGAGTAGTGCGAAATGTTTTAAAAGGTGGGGAATTCAACGTGTTTTCTGCTTGGTCGCTTGGAAAATTGAGCGTCATGCATTACCATGTGGAAAATCTGTTGCTTGTAGTCGTTACCTTATCTGCTTGATGTGATGAGATGTTTGAGTAGATATATACACAGCTTATCATGTGCAGATGCCTAAAATATCCCTTTTTGGCATGCATATAGCAGACTTATTGTAGAATGTGAAGACACTAGACATATGTTGGTTATGAATTTATGTTGAAGAATGAATATTAAAAAAATTATTGGTATCTCTTTACAGTTCTGTGATCAATTTCAACAAAATATGTAAGTAACATTACAAAATTTTAACAATAGCTCATATAGCCCTGTCCATAAGCGTAGTTAGAGGTTTGGAAGGGGGGGGGGTTACATTGCTGGTCTGATTTATCCTGGCTCGTATAAAAGCGTTCGACACCAAGGAATATATTCGCTTTATGTTCTCTATACATTATAACAATTGTATGCATGAGGAATTATATAACATATGGCAATAAGGCACTTACACATCCAAGACATAGTTTGAAGTTCCTTACTGCACTTAACAAAAAAACTGCAATTTATGGCCCTGATTTCGACTGAAACTATACGGTAAGCCTGCTCACTGATCTTCAGGCATGTGAGTTCAAAGATACGTGAGTTTAGGTTTACGTAAACCATTCCAATGGCTTTACAAGCTGTACACCAAAGCCTCAACTAACTCCCTGCTCAGCTGCCAAAGATAATCTCAGTTACTGCTGTTGTTTTAAACCAACAGTTAATGTTTTGCAAAATTCCTGAAGCAAAGGCAATACAAGACTTCAGTTTAGAGCTCAATTCCTTCCCTAGGGGCACATTGGGTACATTGGACCTTGGGGTATTTCTAAAAAGGGTGAAAATTGGTTCCTTTTTGCCCTACAGCTAGACTCAACAAATATAGATAAAACAAAGTGTATACTAAGGTTTATTTGCAGAAGTTTCAGTTTATTTATGAGAGAAATATTTAAGAAAAAGTTGTTGAAAATTGATAGTTTACTATATATTTTTCACTTCAAAAGATATGAATAGTAACAGGTTATGGGTTTGGTTCAAAACTTGCTCACAAGGGTGTTAGCCCCGTGCTTTTCCTGGGACCAAAATTCAATTAGCCGCAAGGCAAATTTTCAGTGAAATGCTTAGATGTGTGGCTAATTTGAATGCAAATATTATGCAATTTTCATTAGCCACATGGAGGATGCATTAGCCAATGCTAATGTGGCTAATGGCTAGGAAAAGCACTGGTTAGCCTACTACATGTGTAAGTGATAGTGTCACATTTTGTTTTATTTTATAAGGAATTTTAAGATCCACCTGCTGTCAAACCTTTCCAAGAAACGCAGGTGTATCTTAAAGTTTTGCAGTTAGTTCTTTAATCTTAGATTACCTGTATTCAGGGCAAGAGTATAGGTCCTTGGCTAACTCCATTGCAACAGTTAACATGCAAAGTGTACATTAATGAAAACATGTTAAAATAGCCAAAAGAATTATAAAAGAAATAAGGATGAATGAACACAATGGACAGACACAATGGTGGCCAAGATAGACAGGAATTGAATCTGAAGTCAGGCAAATCATCAATTAGTCTGTGAGCTTTATTGAAAAAAACTTAATTTTGTAAAGTCAATTTAGAGTTTCATTTAGTCAAAAATACCTGCAGTGCTTGTCATAATGAACATGGATAAGAGTATTTATCTGAGTTGTAGGATAATTCTACTTGAAGTATTTATTATGTGGTTCATGCAACAGGTATCCTCCACTTTTCAGACAGTTCTCCCTATTCCTACCCTTCACCTCCCTTATTTATCTCTCTATCTAATCCATCTAGAGCATATTACCACTTTACAGTAGCTTTCCATTAGCAATGTCATCCATTTGTTGGTTTTGACTTCTTTGCTTAAGACTTTTTCCTTATTATTTTTCTTATTTAGTTACTTTGGCTGTTTTTCTTGGGCAGATTTCAAACACATGCCTGACAGCTATGAATGATTGTGTATTCCAAGAGGCTTTTTTTCTTCCCTCTTTGCCTTTTCTTTGATTTTATTCTATTCTCCATGATTCTGTTGCTGTTTTATCCACTTTCAGTAACTTCTTTGTAACTTCAGACATGAAATTTGTTAAAGTAGTTAATATTTAAACACCTGTGTCTTAATCACATGAAGATGCTTGCCATTTTCTAAGATTTTCTTAAAAATAAAGTTCAGCTTCTGCCAGAATTCTTCAGAATCAAACCATGTGTTTCAAAGTTCTTTTTCAATCTCAAAGCTTCTTTTTCGAACTTTTTGCATCCTTTTTTGTGAGTTTTAACTTCTTTTCTGCTTCCCAACTTCTTTTCTATCTCCTGACTTCTTTTGCACCTTCTTTGAACTTCTCCCAATCCTCACACCTGGCATGTTTAGAACACCTGTTCAGACGTTTTTCTCTTCCAAGTTTTCATTGTTTATTTCCACTTAGTGGCAAGATAAACTGAAAAGAGTCAAAGTTGAAATTTGTTAGTATTTGTTAGGACTGCCTGGAGTGCTCCTGAGCAACTTCTTCTTCTGACCTTTCTGATATATAACACACCTTTTGCTAAACTTTAGTAAAAGAGCTAAAAAGATTGCAGTTTCACCTGAAGAGAATGCAATAGAATGGAATAAGTAGAAGAGAATGTGATGAATACGTAAATATAATGGATGGGTGGATGATTGGGACTTTACATCCTGTATTCACTACTTCTAGTTCTACTTCTATATATATGTATTGTGCCTGCGCAATGAGGCGAAGGAAAATTGAATGAAATGCTGTCAAACATCGATCCAGGTAACTCGACCAGAGCTGTAATCAAACCCAGGACCATGTTTAGATGTTAGAGCACTTCCCCAACAGAAAACGAACTAAGAGAAGACAGATTGAATATGATAGAAAGGAATATGACAGATTGAAAACAATATCTTTTTCACATTATTCTATATATAAGAAAACTAAACTGAAATGTAATGTCGATTCCACCGAACAACACAAAATTATAGATAATATAATTGACATTTCCAAAACAAAATATTTAACAGATACATATTCCACAAAATGCATCATCATTCTAATTGAACGCAATAGAAGAAATTGCTTCTGAAACGCATCGAAAACGGTTGCCAAGAGCAACGGCTTGAAGTGCTTATTGTAGAGAGGCATGAAGCACTTTCAGAACGAGTCTGAATGAAGCAGAATGAACCACAACGAGGCTGAATAATGGGAGAATTCAGGGCACGTTTGGAGGTTTGATACATTCACCTTTTGTCACTCATCATCTTGCCATCATCACCAATTCACTGGGAGGCAAATCACCTAAAAGCAGCAGATGCATCTTAAAGCTAGGAGCTGGGGGAGTAGGTTTAGTGTGAAGGATATGAATGTGATGAGGTTGAAACTGTGAAAGGGTAGCCCCAGAAGACAGATAGATAGACAGATAGACAGGAATGTATTGATAAGTAGACAAATACTTCTTCTTGTTCTTCCAAACAAGACCATACGACTTGTGTATTAGATGTGCATACTTTTCACAGACAGATGTACAGTCGGAGAGTCCAGGATTGTTCCATATCTTGGACCTATATATCCTCACAACCCAGATCTTACTTCATTCATGTTAACTCTATTACATGCAGTTAGCAACTTTTTATGAGTAGACATGACAGAATTACATAAATTGGGAGTAGCCGAGGCCATCTTCTAACCCCCTCCCTCCTGAAGGGGTGTTATGGTTAGATCATAAGATGTGAAGGAGGGTGAAAAAAAGGAAAAGAAACTTGTTTGATGCAGTATGGGGTGGTTAGTCTTCCTTTCATGTTGGTTATCTTATAAAACCCCTGCATGTTGGAGGCTGTTTGAGGTGTACCTGTGCTCACAACTGCTTAGATCTGTTATGATGGGTAACTCCGAGCTATTGCTCTAATAACTGACATTTTGAAAAGGGGTAGTTACCTCCATACCCCCTGTGAGCTGGTTATCAAAGCAATCTATCAACTTCACTAGCTCCTAACCCCTGTCAATAAATACCTGTGTTCACAGGTTCATTTCCCCTCACATCAAAGAATACAGGTAAAATATAACCACAAGGTGGGCATCTGTCTGTTGTATTATGATGCCACACTAATGTGATGTGCTCGGGATAAATGCGATCTCATACTACTATCTTTCTGTGTTATTTAGTGAATCAAAGTTGTGTTATTTTGCAGTTACTGTACTATCATGATCCACTGATCCAGTTCTCTCTGCTAACCCACTGGTAACCCGGCAAAACAGCATTCTCATTGGAACCATTTTGAATTTAAAAGACAAAAAGTTGGGTCTTGGTCAACACATCAAACTTTTTCCGCCCTTTTTGTACCTTCTCATACATCTTATGATCTAGCAGAACATCCTTTCATGAGGGAGGGGGTTAGGATGGGCCTTGGCTACTCCCAATTTATGTGAAGCTGTCATATCCTCATAATAAGTTCATAGATGCATGCAATAGAGTTAACATGAATGAAGTAAGATCACAATATTTTGAGGTTACGTGTACCAAGAAGGTGATTTCGAACCCTGTATATTCCCTCAACAACCAGAACATTCAGCGCGAGAAATGTTTCAGTTATTAAAGATTGATCAATGATCAGTACTACAGTAGCATAGGATTTTTACAGGATCCTATCTTAAAATTATGCACCCATCATACCAATCATCACACTGTTAAATAATATCAAAAGTATTTCAATTGACGCAGAGCAATATGATTTGAAACTAAATCCATCCAACCACCACAAAACCCGAACACGTACACTCTAAGCCCAGACCACACACTTGACACAAATTGTTTAAGTTGAATCAACTATTTTTCTTTTTTTAAGCTGTGTCATCTTATATACTATTTGTCAGTATCAATGGATTGATATTTTAAGTCAACACAACACAATCGTTTTCAGCCATACTTGTGAACTTCTGAGACACAAACAGAATAAGTTTACTCAGCTTAATTCGCTTATGCCAGATTTGTTATGCCAATAGTTGAACATCCTATTTATGTTCGATTCATTGGACAAGCAAAAAATAACCTTGCCTTAGCTACTTACTCTGTGGCCACATGGGTTAGTGGTTTGTTTTGTAATCTGAAGGTGTTGGCTTCAAACCCAGTGAGATTTAGATATTTCTCGTTACACCTTATATTTATGATACAATTTATGGTACAAAGGTTGGAGCAAAGGTCAACAAATTTCAATATTTTGATTTGTTTATCATTGTGGACCCTGGTTAGTGTCCTGTCCCACTATGCAGAATCTGAGTCAAATCACATATTCTGTTTTTCATAATCTATTTATAGAATTTTTGAGGAGACTAGGTGAAACAGCTTGTTGCATTTGCTTGACATCGTGGCCACATTGGTTAAGTGGCTGACCTTGTAATGCAAAGGTCTTGAGTTCAAATCTGGAACAGAGCGTCATTTTCTTAACAATGCAATCTGTCATTTAAAAAAATGACTTGAAGAAACAACCTGGTGTGTTGTGTGGACATTATGGCAACATTGGTTAAGTGACTGGTCTTGTAATCGAAAGGTCTTGGGTTCGAATCTGTAACAGAGTGATGTTTTCTAAATACCCTCTGTTATACAACTTATGAGAAGACTAGCAGAAACAACTTGATGTTTTCAGTGGACATTGTGGCAACATTGGTTAAGTGACTGGTCTTGTTATCAAAAGGTCTTGAGTTCAAATCTGTAACAGAGTGATGTTTTCTAAATACCCTCTGTTATACAACTTATGAGAAGACTAGCAGAAACAACTTGATGTGTTGAGTGGACATTTTGGCCACTTTGGTAGGGTGACTAGCCATGTAATAAAGAGGTCTTGAGTTCAAATCTGCGACAATTTGACATTTTCTTAATTATACTATGTCTTGCAGAATTAGTGAGAAGACTAGGAGAAATAACTTGGTGTGTTCATCGGACATTACGGCCACATTGGTTAAATGAGTAGTGTTGTGATACAGACTTCTTGAGTTCAAATCCCTGACAATTAGACATTTTCTGTATATCATGTAATTTATTGTAGAATTTCTGAAAATATCAATGGAAAGAATGTCAACTTGACATTGTGTATGTGGACATGTTGATCATCTGTGTGCATTGCCTTGACATATTTGCAGGTATTATGAGCAACAACTCCAAATGTTGTTATTTAATGGTATTTTTTCCAGCAGTTCAGTTGAACTTGGAGATATTTTAAAAAATTGCCTAACTGTAAGTAGGATCTAAATATTGAATTTTTCTTTTTCACACAATGCAGGGTGTATTACCACCATAACTTTTAATAATTACTTCAGGGAAAAAATATATATGTAATTATGCTTCTGTTGAAATACTTAATATTGGTTTGTGAGCGGCCTTGTAAAAATCTTTGAGCAAGCTGACCTGGGCTGCAGGCCATTATTTTATCTTAATTACAACCACAATGATATGATCTACAGATTAGAAAGATCACTAAATCATTACGATAAGTTGTTGTAATAAATGTGACTGTATATGAGTGTTTTTTTAAACATTGACTGGATATCTTGTTATAATATGTAAAGTGCTGACATCTATATGTAGAAAGTGGTGTTACCCACACTCCGGATGTTTTTAGCAGTTTTTCTTGTGATAATTCCTCTTGATGTTGTTAGCAGTTTTTCCTACAACCTCCAAGTGGCTTATTGCCTTAAGGACCATTTCTAACACCTTCAAGACTGTTAACTTGACACAGCAAAGCCATCCTATTGATTTCTCAAATTAGAAGAACTCAACATTTTTGAAGGTAAGAGAACTTGGATATTCTGTAGCAATTAATGCATTTGTCAATATTGAATACTTATTTCATTGTTATGAATATCAATAGAGCATGAACATGTACTTTTTTTAATACAAAAACTTGAAACTGTAATGTGAGATTCAGTATTAAACTATGGGGCATCATGATGTCAAACTAATTCAAAGCCAGAGATTAAAAACTAGCAAATGGAAAGCAATGTCATTATTGAAATATTATCTTAGTAGACATGAAATTGATAATGACAATTATGTTGTCTCTGACTGATAAGTGATTCATCTCAAATGCTAGACTATGGATAGTGTATACAGGCATTAAGGGGATGATTATTTAGTGTCGAGGGGGAGGGTTGGAGTTTTTATTTAAAAAAAAAAAAGTTCTTCATCGGTTTTGGTGAAATTGGTGAAATAAATAAATTCTTTTTGGCCAGACTTGAAATAGATAATTTCTTTTGGGGGTATTTTTTAACAAGGTGTTGTTAAATTTGATTTAGAAGTGAATATTTGGTGACTTTGCACACTCAACATTTATAATTGGTGCCGTTAGCCTGAAATAAAGAGGAAAACTCCAAGCCCCCTTGGAAATTAAATGGTCACCCTTTTCGTCTAGGCATTTTTATGATTAGCTGGCTGGCAACAAAGATAAGCATTCAAATAGCTACAGAAATATTATTTGATGTTCATAAGGTCCATTTGCACTCATTCATTAAAATGTTCATGATATATAGACAGAAAAATGCTGATGTGTCTCAAGCAGCCCTTAGGCTTCGTTTTGAGCCAGATTTTGTCAGAGTGCATAATTTACTAATAGTAATTATGTCCTAAAATGTGAAGATTATGAAGCCGAGCAATTGGACTAGTTATTGCATATTGCACTAAATTTAAACGGGCCATACACTTTGTTGTAAAACTCTATTCTCAGTCACACCTGTAGCATTCAGTTGGTTGGTGCAAGTAATTAGCATACTATTAAACTTAAATTTTTCTGGCATAATATAAATAAATATTTCGGACAAACTCAAAACACTCAAAATATTATCCAGTAATCAGGACTTCAAATTTATTGTTAATCATATTCCTAATTCCCAATGAATTTGCACATTAATTATATTATGTTTTATATAAATTGTGTGCTGCTTGAAAATGATATTGGTAAAATATTTTTCAGATTCACAAGCAGTATTCTTGACATGTCAACCAAAGGATATTTCACGGAGGCACCAGCTGAACTATCTAATTACATCGGATGCAGGAGACTCGAGAAAATTTGCCAGGTAATCATTGTAATACATGTTCTTGGGTTTCTGGTCTTAAAAAACTCAATTCTCGTAAATATACTTGTGTGGAAAGCAGAACATAACTGCACATGTTTATAAATTCCACCTCAGAACAGCTGTATCCTTTTGTTAGGTGACATGCTCAACGTAAAAAATGACTTTTTAGTCCCTCTGCGGGAATTATTTTTCCATACATGCTTGTTTGTCTGTCCACTTGTCTGTGTATTTACAACTGACATCATTCTATGTTGCTATCAAATGTTGCCAGATAGGGGAAGGGATACACATGTTGACCATTGGGACTTTTAATTGTTGGAATTTCAAAACTTTCGTCAATTTATGTTTGTTTCTTTCATATCTGCAGAAGAAAATGCATATGAGGCCTGTCACACCCGAGCAGCACTCCAATCATGCTACACTTCTTCAGGGATACAATCTGAGGTCAAAAGCACATTTTTTGCAGGTATGTACAATTCAGTCCATTAAATTAGCTTAAGTGTTCAGAAAAATTGGAGCAGCTTTCCTCTGTCGCAAGTAAATTTGAAAAAAAAGAAAAAGAAAAACATAAAACAATCCAAACAACAGTTGAAGAATGTCAACAATGATTAACAGAGATATCTTGAGATCTATGCTGATTGATGATCATTTGCCATGTTGGGTATCCTTTTTCAATTAGTGCTAGTGAGCCACTGGTCACATAAGGATGACAATACATTATGCCATTTAAAAAAATTAATAAGGTAAATGAATAATTCTGCAAAGGAACATAATGAATATTTTTGAGAGGAGAGAAAATTGATTTCTGCAAATATCTTAAAGCCACACAGTTAATATTGTTTGATAACATTATATCATCTACATGCAATACAATGTATGTTTTCTTTTTCAGGATGGAACTTCAAAGGCTACCTTGACTGAGCAACACTGACTTTGCTTTGTGAGGATCGCGACATTACAACCAACCTCAGTACTGTCACTTATCACACAAACTGTCCAAGAAATTGCTCAAACTTCCTCCTTGATTTCATCTTTAGACGAAAGAACATTTAACATGAAATTTTGAAATTTCTGATGTCCAAACAATGAACAGCATAAGTAACCGTACCTCAGGACGTTTGAAAATTTTTTCCCAATGACTTACCGATGGACAATTTGGTCATTGAAAATTATCCTTGCTAACTTTCTTTATGGAAAAATGACTAGTTGGCTTTGTTTAAAAATTGTTTGCTTGGGATTTTTGGTCACTAGAAATTTCAGATTTGTTGCAGTCACAAATTTGTATGGATATATGCACAACCTTTGTCAGGTTTTGCTTCAATAAATGATTTTTTATGCGTGAATAATGCAATGTATTTGTTCCTTGTAAAGATCTTACTTACGTACATTGTGTTTTTATGTTATGTCTTTCTATGTGTTTTTGTTGCTCAGGTATAATTTGTCATCCTTTTACTTCAAAATCTTGTGAATGACAAATCGTCTTTTATGTAAAATTAATGAAGTAACAGATTTATATTTTTCATTTATTGCCTCTCGGCATGATTGACCATTGATTTTATTGACTTCTTGTTTGCTTTATTGAAAATAAATGCCTTTTTAGACTTATCTCTGGCGCTTTATTTTATTTGTTCAATCTATCGGTCTAATTTCTAAGTTCTAACGGTAGGCTATTATTGATTAAAATTCATAGGGTGTCCCAAAGATGTCCAATTTCATCTTGGTCCAAAGCAATGATCAGTGGTTGTTTATCATCCGGTCACTTTTTCTACCAATTATGCTATATCTTGTTAATCACTTGAAAACAGCATAGTACAATCTATCCAGAATAATTTAATTTATTTGAGCAGGCTCATCCTTTTTTAATTTGGCAAAGGAAGTATAATTGAATCAATTCGGGTTAATCTAATTGATATAGGCTATGATAACACCTTTTTATCAGGTTAATCTCGCATAAAAGTATTTGTTTATATGAACTTAAATAAGATTTGCCATGTTTTCTCAAGTAATTCAGCATATTACAGCTTAATTAAAAAAAGTCATATTAACTTATTAACATTAAGTCACATTCAGTGACTTGATTGTGTTATTTCAGCCATTCTTGCTCAATTCAGATTCTCCTAATCACATTTTGCTAATATGCCTTATTTCTATTATGTGGTTATAAACTATAACTTTTTCATTTTATAGACTAAAATTGATTTAGTCAGTCAGCCTCAGCTGTGTTATGTCAGAGAAACTTAAAGCCTTTGTTAATTTTGGTTTGATTATATTGTACTAGCATGACCGATTTGCAGAATATTGTCTTGTCCAATTGAAAATTTGTTGTATCAACTCAATTCACTTTATGTGAAACACTGAATTCAGCTTATTTAATGTATGCCAGGCTAGTGTATCTCAGTTGAGTTCCAGCCCATTTTTTAATTTCTTTTAGTCAGGTAAACTCAATTCACTTAAAATTATTAACACTTAAACTGTGAAAATGTTGGCAAACTGAGAGATACAACTTCAAATGAGCAAGCTGAACTGACTCAATAAATATATTGCAGCACCGTTGCCCCAATTGAATTAAGTCAAGTCAGCTTGCTGGGGCTATGAGTGTACTCATCTTTCTTTTCAAACATTCAATTCTTTTCAAATCGTTTTGTTTAAATCTTTTCTTCAAATCTTTTGTTGCACTGTCTTGTTTCACCCTGTCTCCTCTCTCATTAGGCATCTGTTCTAACTCATCTGCCTCCTTCTTCATCAGGTCAAATATTAACTCTTGTCTTTTGGAGATTGTGTCAACAGCAGCCATTGCTCTTAACGGCATTGATTACGCCATTTGATGTCGCAAAATGGAGCATCTGAAGCCTGCATCATGTGATGATCATGTGGTGTTCTGGTGCTGCTGCAGTGATGTAGGAAAGGCTGGAAATGTGGGTATTTATCTTGATGTTTACCAGCATTAATTATTCCACAAATGACATTTTGTTGTGGGTTCTACGATGAGTCAGACACTGAGCACACAACATCGATTCTGTTAATGATTTCTGAAATGATTTGTTTTTTTGCATGCCATTTTGAACTTGAAATCATGGAATCTGGGGTCAGGATGCAAAGCAAGATATTACACCAAAAGTTAATATCAACTCTTAAATTTATCTGCCTATCTACAAACCCATGTATTCATCTGCTCAAATGCAAAGTGTGATAATACAACATAAGTGAATGTAAACTCCTTAATCTATCTATCTATCAACTCGGGTATTCAGGATTTTCTCAATGTTAAGCAAGATAACACTTCACAAGTCTGTGTCAACTCTTAAATCCATTTGTCTATCAACTCGCATATTCATTTGTCCCAAAGAAAAGCAAATAATTTGTCTCAAGTCTGTGTCAACTCTTTGATCTATCCATTTATCAACTCATAAATTCACCTATCTATCTGTTGAAGAACATAATATTATATTCTTTGGTCCAAATGCAAAGCATGATAATAACCCACAAGTATGTGTCGACTCCTTCATCTATCTATCAACTCACACATTCATCTGTCCCAATGAAGAGCAAGATAACACCCCACAAGCCAGTGCCAACTCTTAAATTCATCTACTGATCTCCCACATATTCATCTGTCCGAATGCAAATCAACTCACATATTTATCTGTTCAAATGCAAAGCAAGATAACACCCCACAAGCAGGGCCGTATTTCCACTCCCTGCCGCCCCTAGGCTAAAATTTATCGTGCCCCCCCCCCGGGCATTCCACTGCCGCTCGATAAAATAGGCCCATAAATATTTTTCTTATAAAAAATACAGATTTTCATATATATATGTATTGAGTATTGACTATTATTGTATGTATCCAAAATTCCAAATACAATCACAATGAATAAATTGAATTCAAAAATAGGATTTAGGCCTATCCTCTCTGAGCATGCTCACTGCTCATTTACTCCAAAGAGGGGTCCCTTTTTTATAGAATTTTGGTTTATTTTATTTTCTCTAAAATCGTGTGTCCTGGTCACCAAACATAGATCTTTTTTGCCAGCAACTTTTTGTTTCTGAATTGGGTTTCTTTAGCTTTTTAAGGTTCCCTGAAACCCTTGAGCAAAAACTTTGAAAGACTCCATAATTAGGCCTAATTTCAATAAAATCTATCAGATTTGGTGTCAAAAAGAATGACATTTTTTGTTCATCCTGATTATGTTTTCAGACCTTTCTTTCTTTCTATGTAAATCAAGCAGTGATTCCATACAGTGAAGATAAGTGCAAACTTATTTTGGGTCTTTCAGAAGAAATGTGATTGCATGCTGGCAACTCAGTATCAAAACCTCAAGGGTGCAGAGAAAAAAATCCAGGGCAATGCTAATATTAATTTTGAAAGATACTAGTCAATTGGTTGTGCTTTCTTGTGTAAGCCTCCAATGACTATAAATTTCGTGTATTTGCATTCTGAGACGGTCAGTCACACACACTAAACTATGCTACAGTTGGTAGGCCCAATGACCAAATATTGAAATGTGAATCACTTGCAATCAAGCATTCACCTGCGGATAAATAGAGAAGTTAAATACATACCATTTATTAAGGAGTTTAACATGTCCTGCTGGCCAAGTGAATGACAAGTGCAACTGTTTCTGAATATCACACAACAGAACCTCTTGGCCCTTCTTAATCCATGACATACTAAAACTTTGTGGTTAAGGGTTTGCCATGTCTTCGCAAAAGTAAAGGCTACAAAACACCAAAAAAGTTAGGGGAATGGTTGCAGAGTGCAGAGGTCAGAAATTGTTAAATTTGTCACATTTCTTGTTAGTTCACACATTTAGCATTTCTTCACTTCTTTTAGTGCGTTTTGGGGGTTTTTTTTCTCTCTTTTTTTCCTTTTTTTCTCTCTTTTTTTTCCTTTTTTTCTTGCCCTTAGCTGCCGCCCCTATGAGGCTGCCGCCCCTAGGCTCTAGCCTAGAATGCCTATATGGGAAATACGGCCCTGCCCACAAGTCAGTGTCAACTCTTAAATCCATCTGTCTATCATCCCGTATTCACTATTCACCTGTCCTCAACTCATATTCAATTGTCCAAATGCAAAGCAAGAAAATATACCACAAGTTCATATTAACTCCTTCATCTATATGTCTATCAACTCGCATATTAATCTGTCCAAATGCAGAGAACCTAAACACCCCACAAGTGTGACTGTGTCAACTCTTAAATTTGTCTGTCTATCAACCAGCATATTCATTCTTCTGTCCATACCAATTTATACTTAATCACCTAATAAACCAACTGGCTATATCAAATTTGGCCAATACACAAAATTGGCTATTTATATTGATAGAATAACCTAATAGCCTATTGAAAACTTATTGGCTAATTTGCTGTGGAATGATTAGTAATTATCTTGCCTATTTGTGTATCTTATGGATTGAGATAGCTCCCTCATATCTGGTGGATATCTAGGGTGATGGAAATGCAGCAAATTACTATTGATCATGTACTCAGGCCATATGAAAGAAGAAAGGAAGGAAGAAAGGGGGGGGGGAGGAAGGGAGGACAGAAGAAAAAAGGAAGTGAGGAAGGAAGAAAAGAGGGTAGACAGGAAGTAAGATAAGAAGGAAGGAAGGACGGAAGTAAGTAAGAGAGAAAGCACAAAGCGAAGGTAGGTTATTGATTAAGGAAAGAAGGAAGAAAGAAAGCAAGGCTTTCTTTTTTAATTTTGATACAAATCACACCAAAAAGAAAACGTAAGCAACTTGAAAGTTGTCAATTACCTTAGATAAATACACATTATTAACATCCTTCACCTCATTACTGGAATCATATAGACCTATGAACTAAATGACACCAGTTTTATTGCGGAGTACCTCAGGGGTCAGTTATCAAACCAAATCATACCACACATAAAGTAGAGATCAAGGAAATACCAGGAATTCATAATTCAGTTGAAAGAGGACTGGATCTTTGATGGGAATAGCTTGGAATGCACACCTCATGGAGGTATGGTATGAGTCTTTATGAGATGTGAAGATTGAAGGTTGGTTCATATCAGATCTGTAGGAAGATATGTGGTGTGCATTGTAGCTGTCAAGAGTATTTTCAATGCGAAATGAAATTATATACAGTAGATTAGGTGTGAATGCCACTTGTATCCAGTAGAAGGAAGGATGGAAAGATTGAAGGAAGGAAGGAAGGAAGGATGGGAAGAAGGATTGAAGGACAGCAGGAAGGAAGAACTGCACGAAGGAAGCGAGGAAGCAAGAAGAATGAAGGCAGGAAGGAGGAAAGATAGATAGATAGATAGATAGATAGATAGATAGATAGATAGATAGATAGATAGATAGATAGATAGATAGATAGAAAGATAGATAGATAGATAGATAGATAGATAGAAAGATAGATAGATAGATAGATAGATAGACATATCATGGATAGATGGATAGATAGATAGACTATGAGATAAATAGATAGATAGATAGATTGATAGATGGATAGATTATGAGATAAAATTATGAGATAAAATAGATATAAATCAAAGTCTATTCCTGAATACAAATTGAACCTGATACCTTTTGCACCACAACACCTTTACCACTGGACTTCAGTACCATTTGCAGTCCAATGAGCCCCACACATTACACCCTGTACATACATCCTGTGTTGATAAGAGCAACTTCTACTTGACTACATTTGTTATGTTTTTGTACAAGTGTTGCTGACAGGTTAGTCTTAGGGGTCAGTAGTCATCACATCACATAGATGAATAAACTGCACTTAATGCCAAGCTCAAGTTTGATCCGCGGTGTGAAAAAGTTTACGGTACAAGTACATACAACTCCTGATTTCGAGCTTCGATGGATTGTCTTTTTTTCTTCTTCACTACTATTTTGTTCTTTTTTGTCTCAGGTTTATCGTCCAAAAAATGCACTCATTTCCAATAAATTTCATGGATTTTTAATAAATATTTTGATGACTTTGCTGAACTCAGACAGAAGGTTTCTGCATTGGTATTCATAATTTAACCTGGAGAGCTATTCTTCCTTCACTTATACGATTTTAATGTGATTGACCCCTACCACAGATTATTCTTCTTGAACAATGTCTACACTCTTACTTGACAAAATAATATGTCAACAATAGACAAAGAACTATATAAAATAAGGGATTTAAGCAAAAGCATGTCGTAGGCTAATTAGTAAAGGAGGATGACATGGCAATGAGGCGAAGGGTGATTGACACAGCCATCCAACATATGCCCAGTTGACCGGGCAAGAGCTGGATGCGAACCCAGGTCCCAAAGATAGGCAGCCCAACACGCTACTACTGTGCTAACTCTCCCCGCTGCCTCAACAACATGAATTAAATCAGAACATATGAAGTAGAGTTTAATGAAAATGGAACTTGATATATATATATAAATCAGAAGAAGTAATCACATGAAATTGAATCAGCCACAATGGTTCTTGGAATCAAATTAATTCAGAATGTTGCTACGTGTCATGCACATATATTGCGAATCAAATTTCATATGTTAAACAAGAATATTTTTTGCAAAATCTGAATTTCATGATCGTGTCATTTTGCTTAAACATGTGTCCGGATTGATTTTTGGCCAAAATTAAGTTTCTTGAATATTCTGACTGTCAGCGACTGAATGAATTTCCATTTATTTGCATAACATCAATCTTACATGCCTCAAACGGGACATTTTAAAGTGAAGAGCAACAATAGCGAAAACAAACCACCGACAACGTGTTAATTAGACTATTTCACTTTAATTGAAACTGCACACGCCGAACACAGCTGCTGCTGCGGGGCTGCTATTGACCTAGTTAATTAGAAGCCCGGATGTTAAGCTTGCCTCTGATTGGCTGAAAATGAGGTCACGACCTCTTTCTCCAAGCAATTTGTCTCGCGCTTCACAATTGTTTTCCTCCCTCATTTTTCTGAGAAAGGGAAGTTCTTATTTTCCTAGTTGGAGAGAATTCAAAAAGAGAACCGGTTTAAAAGGCGCTTTCAACGTGTCGCCGGAAGTGCTTCGGAATAAAAGAAAGTTCTGGAAATTCAATTTGTTTGTCGCCTCCAGTTGATGTCCGTAGAGAGAAAGTGTGAAAAGAAAAAAAAAGAAATGAATTGAGTAACGGATGAACAGATTAAATTGACAGAGTGACAGAGTTGAATAGCAAAATGGAACGTCTAGCTGGTGCCTTCAGCAGGTTCAAGTCGGATAGTTACAGAACATCAAAGGCAGAATAAATCGAAATGATCAAATAATTTTAGGTTAATCAAGTGTGATGGATGCTTGAGATATTTTCCTTGTCATATTTTGATCTGTTATAGTATTCTACATTTTCAAGGCCTTTTAAAGTCAGTTTCAATATCCTTTCTTGAGGTAAATTACACCAAGGGTTACATAGCTCACATTGTACAATAAAACTGTATCATGGAAAATATGAGGTGACAGTTTGTGTATTCTGGGCGCTTTCAACCACTGGGTCCTGGATTCGGATCTGGCTCCTGTGATGTCACCTGGATCCATGTTGGATGGCAGTTTCAAATCTTCAATCATCATTTGCCTCATTACTTTGCTCTCTTTATTCCCTAATTAGCTATGCAAGTTCATGGACTCATGTGGAGGTGATAAAATCCATATCATCCATTTATCTATCTTAGCTTGGGACCGGAGTTGCCAAAGAGGGACAGGTCCTTTTTCTTACATCCGGCGAATGACAAGTGCTAACAGAATTGCACTGATATCATCCTTGTGAGGTCATATCCCTGTCCATGCCATGTTATTCTCTATTACTCATAAGCAATATGTGAGGTCATACCCTATACTTTCAATACTGTCAGGACAAGTCACCTACTGAGTCACAGCACTCGTCAATGCGGTCACAAGTTATTCAATTACAAATTGACAGTTCATCTCAATGCAATGGATAGGGCCTGTTGTGAGGTCATTGATGGCCACAACAGCTGAATGTAAGTACTCATCATTCTTCAACTGTAACATTTCCTTGGTATTATATTTGCACTGTAAGTCCACAATATCAACGACCTTGAGCACTTACTCCATACAAAGCTCTGCAACTATTCTCAGCATTCTGTTCCCGAAGGACCCATAAGAGGCTCTTCACAGCCCCACCTCTTGAACTGATGAACTGATCAAGGTCTTTTGGGGGTTTTGAGTGTGAACGATGTCAGGGCATCTGAGATGTCATCAGCCGAACCATCACAGATGTCATCCGGGCATCATCTGGGTCATGTGATGTCATCTGGGAGCCATCTGGGTGATATCTGGGTCAGGTGGTGCCATCTATGTCACGTGATGTCATCCAGGACATTCTGGGAGGAAGGGTATTATGGGATAGGGCAAAGGTCACCCTGCAAGGTCAGAGTTTATCTCGTCAGAGGACCCGAATGGTGCTTAAATGTGATCTTTTGCTCCGTTCAGACATACTTCATGTTTTCTGCATTTTTTATATCTTTCGCAAAACAGAAAACTTTCCCACCCATTCCATGGATTGGAGGATGCTTACTATAGATACTACTACATTTCATTGAGGGTGCTATGGTATAGGAACCTTGGGCAGTGTTCCTAGATCCTCTACCCATGGGCGCTGCTCTGTGGCTGCCCTGAGCTGTAATCAGTGGAAGGCTCACAACAAATTTCCCCACAACATGGAATCAAGAAGTTCTACAACTACAAATACACAATTTCTTAAAATGCATAATCAAGCTTAACGTTTTTTTTACAATCGTTTCGATCTATATTTGTCTTTGAAGTCTTTGCTAAGCCTTCCGTCTCATACAAAATTGCATTGCAGATTCAGCAAAATGGAAGAATGGTAAAGATAAAATAGAATATAAACCTTGAAGATCTACCTATCAATCAAACAATTAATCATCCAATCCATCAATCAAATAATCAATCAACGACTCAAGCTATCCATACAAAAAAGACCTACAAAACACTTCCTATAATGGATGATAAGATCTTCACCTCAGATGACCCACACTCACAGGCTAACAAATCTTATTCTAGTTTCCTCTGAATACCCTGAATATGACAAATTGCCACAAATAGCTACAATTGCCACTGATTTTCAGATAACTCAATATTCCATCTGCAAAGTATTGTTAACTACAATCACTACCTACAATGTACAACATTGTATAGCTGGAATTTATGGGTTCTTCTATGGATGTAGTACTCTCATAGAATCTTTGTTGATGTGACGACTATATTATAGTTTTTATGGATCAGAAGCAATGCTCAGAATACCAATTTCTGGGTCCAGGGTTGGAATCCAGCTCCTCCTGTCCTATTTAGCCTACCAAGTTCATAAATACATGACATAAAGCCCCAATCATCCATCCATCTCTTCAGGGGCAGGCACACATTGATGACTGTGATTGACCATCAAGATAACTTAAAACAAAGGAAAACAATAAACCGCAAATTCAGCTTTGATGCAAATTTTAGGAAGATGAACATATTTTTGATTACTAAAACCTATGTCATATATTTATTAAAACACTAATCATATTTTGCAAAATAGAATACCCTACCCTGGTTACAAATTCATATAGGAAAAATAATCTAATTTCTACAGCGATATTACTACATATTTTCTGAGAATTCAAGAATAACCATTGATAAGCATTGTTGTAAATTTCTATGACTTTCCAAGAAATTTACGATAACTCTCAGGGAATTTGCCATTTTTATTATATCAATTCAACCTGGAGATATTGGAATTTCCTAGAATTGAAATTTCAGAGATTACAAACTTTAGAACTTCCTTCATAACACATTTAAAAAGCAAACATTTTCAACAAATAGAAGAAACTTCCATAAAGCGATTAAATACTTATGATGATAAATGTTTCGTGACATATAAAATTTCTGGGAATATAATTCAATCTAGCCTTACAATAAAAGATATATAACTCTCTTTAAATCTATGCACACCATTTAAACTAGCGTATAAAAGTAGGCCTATGTCTCAGACAATTCAACCTTATCTTCTGTTTATACAGAGTAACAAAAAACCTTGATACACCAATATGAAAAAACAACTTCTAAGAGCATTTTTTGTTTCTCAAGAGGCTGAACTGACAATACAGTGTCTAGGCAATGATTAATAGGTTGTGTATATAGCAACTAAACTGCTTCTTCTTGATGGTCTAAATCCATCCCAGACTGCAGAAACAATTAGACATATTGATGGCTTTATAAAAACAAACTTAAATGCTGAGATGATTTTACAATAAGATAGATAGGGAGAACTGATGTGACAGGTTGGTAAAGTATATCACCTGCTTTCCACCCATTGTGACATTTAAGAGTGATAAATCGATTTGAACCCGCAACCTTATTCTTCTCATGTCTTCATTCAAACACCTTTCCAACTTGGCCAGCTGACAAAAATGCAACATTTAGATGCAGTCAATGCATTTATACTAGTAATTGGCATACCATGAATAAAGTGGAGAAACCATCATACATTTATGGACCAGTTCTGGTCCGGTCACTTGGACCAACAATGAATGTTGGACTGAAGTTTCAAACATCCTCCACCTGATTGTCGTGTCCTCCTCTAGTCCTCCTGTCCTCATTGGCCTAAATATAAACACTGTATAAATACAGGACACAAAGCTACAATCACCCATCTATTAAATTCTCAACAAAGAAGGGCAAAAAATCAAATTGATTAATTGACTTCACACTTATTTAAGGAAGAACATCTAATTTTGCCTTCCTAATCTATTCCCAGTGAGCCTTATTTAATTCAATAGGACGGCCCCTCAAGATTCATAAATAAAAGTCCTATCAAAAGCAAATCATTAAAATAATTAGAATTTTCTTGACACGCTGAAAGGAGCAATTTATTTTCTAAAAAGTGAACAATGGCTAAAAACGAGCTCATTATGTTTTCCTGGTGGCTTCCTTAATAGATACCAAATTAGCCTCAAATGTCTGTCTTTAAACCAGAACAAATTAGGAGGATAATTGCTTCAAGGCAATAAGGCCTGGTCATGATGTTCTTGAAGGAAAGCTGCTGGCTCTTAAATGGTTTTTGGCTTTCACGGACAGTTTCTGGATTTTTACGGCGGACTCGAAGCATCACCATGGTTCCGTGTCCAATGACTTTCCATTTAACGAAGGCCGCAGGTTTTCAAAAGTAGCAGGACTACTTCTAGTGTTCCAAGGATTAAAGTTTAATTGGTAGTGGCCTTCACATGAAATCAAAAGTCAAAAGTCAGAAGTCCAAATACTTACATTTATACCATGATTTAAAAAACAAAATGACAAAAATGAAAATTTCTACTCTTGTTTGAGATGCCCTGAAGGCAACTAATATGCTGCTTCAGAGTTTTAATTATAATAGGGAGGCCAGTAGCAGAGATTGACAAGCTTTTCTTATTGTGGAATTTGAGAAGGTTCTAAAAGGCCTCTATCTATCTATCTATCTATCTATCTATCTATCTATCTATCTATCTATCTATCTATCTATCTATCTATCGATCCATCTATCTATTGATCTGTCTATCTATCTATCTATCTATCTATTTATCTATCTATCTATCTATCTATCTATCTATCTATCTATCTATCTATCTATCTATATATCCATCTATCTATGCTCTCTATCTATCTATCTATCTATCTATCCATCTACCTATCTTCTACTTTCATTCTCTAAATTCACAGAATCATCAGCCCAGCTTCATCAGCTGGCAAAGGTCAATTGGGACACACACAGTGTATTCAAGTCATAGAGGTCTCTGTTTGTCCAAACCTTTGTCCTGTCCTTTGTTGACTGTTTGTCTGTCCACTCAGCTGCTGTTTCTTCCCCTTGTCATCTGTATTGTCCATTGTATTTGTCAGTCTTGGCACCCAGTATTTACTATTCGGTCTTGGGACGGTCACCGCAGGTCTTGGTCAGTATTGGGTTAGCTTCTTTAGACAGCCTCTGACATTTACTATTGCTGACTGTTACATTAAATGGTTCAGTCATTGACATAGCTGCATAGCAGTTTCCAATTCCAAAACAAGGAAAAGAGCAGGGCACAGACTTTACCCAGTTGATACAATGATTGAAAATAATGTTATTCAAGATTTAGTATCGCGACGAGCATCACCCCATATAAAAACAAAATATTCTGTACTCAACCTAGTCCCTTTTCATTCACCATAACAACTTTAAGCTGTTATTACTGTGCAACAAAGTTTTTCAACCAAGATTAAGTACCTCAAGGCGCGGAATTCAGCCTCAACTACCATCATATCACCTAATGATTATCATCCAGTGACCTGGTCTCTATTACCATCATTCAACTTCTCAGCATTCAATTTCTTGTGTCCATTATCTGTAACTTCTACAAGCTTTTACAGTACTGTGCCAAAAAATCTGTCAATCGAGATTTAGTACCTCAAGGCGGAGAAATTAACCTTCACTATCATGCCACCAACTAATTATTGTTTAGACTCCACTAGTACTCAACAAATTAGTTTCTATTATGAAATATTCTGTACAATAACAATATGACTTTACTTCCACACTACAAAGTCTGTTAACCGAAATTCAGTACCTCAAGGCGCAGAGCCTCTGTTATCCTGCAAGCAGCTCCTCCCTGAGTTACTCCTGAGTTACTCCTCTGAGTTCTCTGTGAGTTGCCCTGAGTTAGGCAGATTAAAGGCTACCACAGAGATGTGTACAAAAGCTAGGTGGTCCAGGGGTGTAATTAGATTCATTCAGAACTGCCCGGAGGCAAAAGATCCACTGGCAGACCACGTTGCTCAATACAAGACAATCAGACAGGCTTGGTCAGTCTGTTCTCTGTTGGTAGATTTTATTTAGATCTATAGCATAATATGATCTTGAATTGTAATAAAGAGATTTGTGTGTTTGTGATAAGGTCCAGGATTCTAATTTTACCCAAGGCGGAAAATGGAAAATATTGTCTTCAAATTTGTCATTCATGATCTTTCAATTGTTTCTAAACGATTCAAATGGGATCAACAGCAGGAATTCTTTCTCAGACCAAATATTTCGGAATCATTCCGCTGCTGAAACCATTACCTTCCCAGAAAATTCACTTGTACAAATTCTTTATTTCGAAATTTTCAATACATCTCTGATCCTTAGCCTGTCATATAGGAGATTTTTTCATTGTTTCAGTAATTAAATTGCTTCGGTAAAGTAATAAGCAGAGCTGTAGTCTGGATCTCAAAATTGTATCTACTTGATGTCGTCGAACAATGAAATACCTCCTCATCAGCACCACTCCACCAGGTACATTGGAATCAACAAAGCCTGTATTATCACCATCTAATTACATGCCTTATAGTACACAAGACCTCCAGCCCTCCATGACTCAATTACTCTTGAGCTGGATAGATGGGGCCCTACAATGTACTTCACCTACACCTTCCTTATACACCAGCTAGACTCCACAAGGCCTTCCCATAATCACCTGTAGCTGGTGCAAGCAACAAACATCTAGGTCACCTGGACCTTGAAAATGGTGATTATATTGTGTGGTATCTAGGTATATGCTGCACTGCTGTAGAGCTTCTTAGGGAGTCTAGACACATACAAGTCTACAAAGACATCAGAGATGGCCGTTGTATATTCTTAAGGTATTCGTAGACACTGTCGGGGTGGATGATACACCAGGTGCCTGAGGGTTGATACATTTGCTTCCAGCATTTCATTCTTCATAACATATTATCTTGTAAAATCAGTACCAAAAATCTATAATGTATTTTTAAAAGTCTGTCCATCTATGTGTCTATGGCCACCAGGTTCTATTTATCTTTCAATATTTCTATACATTAATCTCTATCCATCTACTATGTATCCATGTGTCTATCTATCTGTGTGATTGTGAATCTGGCCATTGTCATGCTGCTCTAACTTCCTTTCCTGTCTGATGCAAAAAAACCAACCGGTGACCAGCAAAATCATCACCACTTACCATTTTTCTTCCAACCAACCACTCTCCAGCTATCTGCAGCTAACAAGTAACACAAAGCACTTACATCTCAAATCTAGCCCCCAACCAAATCCTTCCTCTGAGTCTTGACACCTCACTCCTTTCCATTTATTGACCTTTCCCTTATTGGCTGCATCAGGGGCCATGACCCAAGGCCCTCAGGGGGTACTGCAAGGTCCCAGTTGGTCCTGTGTATTTTTTATATCCTCAGAGTGTTGCATTGTGCCCCAGGGAGCCATCCCTCTACATTAGGCTGCTAAGATTGGTGAAGGTCCAGATGCAGCTAAACCTGGATCTATGGCAGGGAGCTGAACCACTCACACAAGGCACTGGAGTCTAGATAGATGGTAGATTGTTCTAGATCATTCTAGATTGTTCAAGATTGTTCTAGATTGTTCTGGATTGTTCTAGATGGTTGTACATTCTTCTCACTCACTCAGATTTGCACACCTAACACACTATGCCTTAAATAATGGATGACACATTCAT
This sequence comes from Platynereis dumerilii, assembly GCA_026936325.1. Taxonomy (NCBI): domain Eukaryota; kingdom Metazoa; phylum Annelida; class Polychaeta; order Phyllodocida; family Nereididae; genus Platynereis; species Platynereis dumerilii. Next base: position 184,522 of record JAPTHN010000120.1, read on the forward strand.
TCTGTCTTGTTTTGTCTTGTAAAACACACTGAAGCCAAAAATGCTGAAAGCCGATTTGTTCTTTACAAGCAGAAAAACTGGTTTTGCAATTCACTCCAAAGAGGTTGACAAACAAACACCAAATACAGTATGGTATATCTTGGTTATTTAAACCACATGACAGGAGAAAAGACAATTTCAGACACTGCACCCTCAATCATTCACATAGTTAGAATATATATGTTTAAGCCAGAAAACACAGCGACGTGATAAAATTAATATGGAGACTCTTCGAGGGGCTGTACCATTAGTGAAGTATTAATAACGGAATCTTTATACAAGTACATTTCTATCTTATAAAGACTTCAATCATTCACGGCACTTTTATGCTCTATGAATAATGACTTTTTATGACAGAATCTAAATCGCAATTTCCACACATTTCGTGACAACCGCTTACTATCTAGCTGACCTTTTTGAACACCAATTTCTCAAAAGGAAAACTCCATTAATAACTCAATTTTTGTTGCTATTTTTAGTTCTTTTGCTGCTGCTCCCTTGACATAAATCCAGGGCAGGACAGACTTCAAGGTTATAGGTCACCTTATGACGTCACAAAGGTCAAATGTCAAGGTCATTTATGGTCTTAAGTCCAGCAAGGAAGTAATTGCTTTTTAACGAGGTTACTTAAGAACACACGTTTTCCCAGAGCTTTCAAGGCTGAAAGATTTAAAACAGCAAAGAACTTGCTCAAGACAAATTAGAAATACTGCGCTCTTGAAACTTTTTTTGAGACTGAAACTCTAGTCTAAAGAAGTGAATATATATTCCGATTCAAAATAGCGGAAGAAAAACTTGAGATAATAATATAATGCGATATTCTACCGAAGTCCGCTCGAGTAAGTCTAACCATTGTCAAGTTCTTTCTGCGACTGAGAATTTACATTCTTGTATCATATTAGTATCCACAATATGAATAAATTATTTCTATTGGTAAATTACAACCATGAAATATCTAATTCAATGCCAATTAGTCTGGGTGCATTGATACACAATTTTAATTGGATCACATCAATGGAATGTACATAGTAGTTGTGAGAATCTCATTCACAAGACAAATATATATCCTCCACCACAAGTTACATTGAATTTGTTAGTAATAAAACATATTTGACAGGGACAGAACACAGATACACTGTGTAGCTCATTGTCCAGAAAACTGCCAACACAAAGCAATGTTCTATGAAAGTACCACATTTGTCTTAGAGCTCGGAAATAAACCAAAGACCAAGTAGCCAAATAAAAACAGAACAGTAGAGCAGAAAATAGCAGAGAGAGTGCAAAAAAATATAACACCCATAGCGGAAGGAAGCTGAAGTCAATTTTTACTGGGGAATATCAAAGCTTTTGAGGCCAGTCAGAGCTGACCCAACCATTAACAGCGAAGCTTTCCAAAACCATCACCTCCTGCTCTCTGCTGAAAGCTGCATTTGGCTATTCTTTTATCCGCAATCAGTGCGTTTTTCATCCAATGTCGGAAGTGCAAAAATTTGCAAATGCCCACAAAGAGTAGATGCATTAGGGCACATTAGGGAAATTATGGGCTGTTCGTATGAAGAATAACCTCAACAATGTTACAACGGAACCAATTGCTACATTGTTTCAGAACAAAGGTTCATGGCTATAACAATGTAGTAGTACTATACGTACACAGCTTCAACAGCACTGAAAGACAAATAACAAATCATGAAATCTGTCAGATTGATACCGGACTGACAGACAAATAGACAGTTTTTATATAAGCAAATATGAATATCATATACATACATGTAAATACAATATCGACATAATAATATATTAAACATTAATTAAAAAGTATATATTGGTACAGCTGATGATTGCTCTGCCAAATACAATAGGTGCTATAGCGTAACCAACCCCTGTGAGAATTACCAATTGGGCAAAAACCAATTAGGCATAATATTAATTTAATCTATAGAAAATATGCAATCATAAAACATATTGCTCCGGAAGATCCGTAACATGTCCAAAATTCATCATTGATGAAAATGACAGATATAAAGAAACAAAGAACATGGCTTCATCAAATGCTCTGCCTGTCATTTGTGCCACCACTGACAGGAGACAGAAAATTGCACTCAATATTTGCCAGCACTGACCAACATATAACCATCTGCTGACATGTAACTGAGTAAGCACTGACTGACCAGCAAGTGACCAGCAACTAAGCAGTGACCAGCAATCAGGAAACAGTGAGTTTGGATCAGCAAGTCTGCTCAAGCCTTTTCGATGCTCACACTTACAATGAGACTGCTCACCCAGATTGGACACTGAAATCTGCTCACACTGAAATCTGCTCATGGTGGAATCTGCTCAAGGGTCCCTGGTCCTCATAAGACTCTTGTGCAGCAAAACCCTCTCCGCCAAATAGCTCTACATCTGATAGAACCTCCGGCAAAATACTTTGTAAGGTTTTCCCCTTTCCTGCTTGGCTCTGCCGCTACCATTGCTGGCTGCCATCTTCTAGCAGTCTCTCTTGCAGTGTGTGTCACATCCAATAAGTGAGATATTCTTGGAGCTTGTGGCAACTTGCAAAAGGTTATTATGGAAGTTATGCAATATCAAGGAATTTGCAACCTTAGAAGAAAGTGAGAAGGGCTTCCTCAGCACTGGTGCATAAGAATGCTTTAGTATCATATGCGTTGTGGTATTGCTGCAGAGGTGATAATGAATGTCCTTTTTGTTATATATTCGGCTTTTTAAGGCTGTATTTTGTTTTTCAGTCCTCCTTGTATTCACAGCATATGAAAAATGCTTGCTTTGTGAAACGAAATGTACCATGGTACTGAAAAAGAATGAAAAAGTCTAAATATTTTTACATTCGCCTTTATGTCAGCTTTTTTCAAGTTGTCCACAGAGGACCAATAAAAGTTCAGCTTCGAACTATGACAACTGACTAGCACCCAGGAAAAGCCAGGTCTACTCAACACTTAATGCTCCTGGTCGAATCTCCTCTCAGTTGAACCTGCTCCGGGGTCTATGGTCCTCATAAGGCTCTTGTGCTGCAAAAGGCCTCTCCACCAAATAGCACTACATCTGATAGAACCGCCAGCCAAAATACCAATTCCCCGTAACAAGCTGCTTTGTAATATTCCATAATATTCCATAAGCCCCAGCTAGCTAGCACGATTGCTGGACTCGAACGATCGTAATCTTCTCAGCATACTACTATAGACTAGTTATAGTAAGGTAATCAGGATTGATAGATAGGAAAGTAGCATGGCAAGTCTCAATATGAGAAAGAAAGTAGGACGGCTTATCTGATCAGCAGCAGGTGGGTGAAGAAGTAGGTAGATAAAAGTAACAAGTTGGCAGGTAAAGAAACAGGTAAGATAGGGATAGATATAGATAGCCAGATAGACAGATAAAAAGATAGATAAAAACATAGATAGATAGATAGATAGATAGATAGGTAGATATTGTAAGTCAGCCTCAAGGACCCATAGATACAAATCGGACAGTTTCACCGATGTTCACGATTCAATTTTAGGTTCGAAAGATCTTCAACAACAGATGTTAAATCACATCAAAATGACCAAATCAAGCCATAACTAATCTGTATTCCCTTCACACGTCTACTGTTTACACAGTAGGCAGTACAAATATTTGGAGGCGCAGTTGTAACATAACCAAATAACCAAATACCAACGCTATTATTGGACATGCGGGTCACTCCCAAGATGCTTTTCTTATTAGGAAATGTAGGCCTATTTGGCTACATATATGTTAACAAGGAAATCAATGAGTTCCTCTGACAGCCAGGAATTAGGTTAACAGTAATCTTCTGCAATGACCTTGACCTTATGCAATCTTATTGCTACATTGTGATTCTAAGGGACTTCTGTCATTGATGAATAAACTTATGTTTGCATAGTGTGGTCACTTTTCCAACTGAAATTCCAACTTTGTAGAACTTAAAAAAAGAAGATTGTGAGGTTAGAGCAATCAAGAAAATAGGTTTAAGTAACCGAGATCAAGAAATCTCATATAAGAACTTAACCTGAGGGCACTGTTTGACCTTCGTAAAGTAACAATGGTGAAGAGTTGAAAGAAATTTCTTATGATTTACACTGAATAGATGTGTCGTGTGTCTCATATTCTGCTCTACTTCTCTTTCATTGCACCCCTCTGATGTCCTTTACAAACAAATCCTGATATGATGTCAAAAACCTATTCTGTTGGTTTCACAATAGTTCCACAATTTCGCCAACTCCGTCAGTACAAGCAAAGCACATAGAGTATGCTGAACTTGCAATGAACTGAAGAGAGGTAGAGATGTAGGTGACACAAAAATGTTCATGATATAAATGATCTCTTATTCCTTTTGGACACATGGGTCAGTTCTCAACTCTTGAGATATAGTCTCATCTTCATCTTCCTACTCCTCTTTCCACACTGACCCTTTCCTGAATCCAGATAGGCCTACTCCTTGCTAAGATTTGTAGCTAATAGACCCAAGACCAATACTGACCTGTGGCTATTGATTTCTTGACCATTACAGGCCTGGCAATGGCTTCCTACTGGTCTGTAGGGTAAAAGAGAGAGTGTCAGATGGAGTCCCAAGGTGCTGAACTGGAAGATGCTGATATGGACATCACTTGGACATTGCTAAGGGCATCAGTAAGACATGCTATCTGCCTTGTATCTTGGGATTTAGGGCTTATGGACAAATAGTGTGTAAGCTAAATAGCCAAATGCAATGGTTGAGGAGAAAGGTGAAAGAATAGTAAGAATGACCCTTGCTTTCAATGAATGATTCTCAATTGAGAAATTAAAATCAATCGTTAAAAATGATATATGCATTGATTTTTTGTAGGAGTGTCATGTTCAATTTATTAGGATATTGTAACGATAGTGTGACTTTAGATCGACAAATTGCAATCATGTTTTGCAATAATCGGCAATCGTTATCAAAATGTTCTGCATTTTCTGAAACGCTTACCAGATTGCTTTATATGGATGGTAGTTATGCCTTTGTCTCATTGAGTCCTTTTCACCTTGTTTTACCCTTTCTCACCTTTAACACCCCCTGGAGTCCAAACTGGAGACTGTTCCAAAACCAGAGCAAGTCCAGACTTCTTTACTACTGACAATTCATCTGCCATAAATCCCCCAGACTGCTTTTTTTTCATGGTCTGCCAATTTGACACAGAAAGAATGACCTTCCAAATGACCTGACCTGACCTCTAAATGACCTAAATGTCAAAGGTCTTGACCTTCTTTCTGCAGCCAGACAACACAGTGGCAACCAAGTGTGCTGCACCATTTTGATTGCTACTCTCCATGGATCCTAAACAGGACCTTATGGATTTGAATACTCTTCTCCATTTTCAGTTCTTGTCAGTTTTTAGCACTTCTTAGATCTCACAATCTAACTGCATGTTTTTCTCTCTTTCACTTCACGGAGGGTTCAAAATGTTGAGCTCTTCAGAAAGGTTCTTCATAATTAGAAAAATGTCAGCTATCAGATGCACAAGACAGAAGTGATTACAGTGGTCCCTGCATTATAAGACCGCCCCTTCTGCAGTCATGAAGTGGTCTCTTGTGGGGGTGCAGTCTCTCTTGGGGAGCAAATACTACTTAGTGTGGGAGGATGGTGGTCACACAAGGCAAGGCGGTCTTACAAGAGAGGGTCTTCTAACACAGGAACCACTGTATTTCAAACCTGACCATCATTGATAGACTTTGATTTGGACGTCCAGAGCATTACCAACTTAGCTGCTTAGCTATCCCCATTTCCTATCTGATTTCATAAAGGGATTTATGTGATGCAACAGAAAAAAATCTCCTGTTCTTGCCTTTTCCTTTTTAAAATATAAGCACCAAAAGATGAAAACTTAAAATAACATCGAAAATTATACCTCTGAGAGTAATAGCACTCTAAAAAGATACATGCAAAGAACATAATTATTCTGAACATGCTATTTTTGCATGCTCTAAAAGTACGCATATACGCATGAGTCAATATGAGATTCATGTATTGCCCATCTGTCAAAATGTCTATACAACCCTCAAAAAAGAACATTCATGAGGACATTTTATGACTTTGAAGTGTCAAACTTGTCCTTCTGAGGCTCCTAAGCCTCTACAGAAGCCTCTACAGAAGCCTCCACAGAAGCCTGTATTAGCCTTAACATGAAATTCATCTTGCATGCACTTCTTAAGCATGAAATTCTCTTGGTACAACCTTTTACCTGCATGAGCTTCCTTTCTTGCATGAACTTCCTTGGCAACTTTTTACTTGTCTCCATCTTCACTTTGAAGGTCAAAGCACTTTTCTTGAGATGTGCCTTTTTTTGTCTTTGATTTTTTCACTTTGATTCTAATTCGCTAAAAATGTGTCAAGCGTAGTCGACCGTCAAGGGCATTTCTTCTAACCCATTTTTTTTCGTCTTTGTGACATCTTTTCTGTTTCTACCCTTTTTATGCGATCAGCGACAATGGGCTGGAATTCATTCAGCATTTGTTTCTTGTCTTGAAGCCCAAGTGTGTGACAAGATCAAGCATGGTACTTAACTACTAATTTTCACCTATTTGACCAATGCAGAAAACAGATTGAATAATTACTTCATCTATAATGCAACAGTAGCAAAAACATATCAAAAAATTCGAAATGTTCTTTTAAGGAGTCGAACTCCTGCGACACTCTAAAATTTCGAGGTATATTTTTATCCAATTTTGACATATCCACGCACGCTTCTGAAATTTCTTATACTACATACAGAGCTTCACCAGCTTGTATCTAAGTGAACAGACATCAATCAATACATCATTCATCATATCTCACAACCAGAGGTATTTCTCTACAAATAGAAAAAAAAGTCTGAGCAATTTCCTAATGGAGAGCATACATCCAAACACCAGACAAACAAAAAATGCATATTCTGGTTATATCTAATCTCCTAATACATTTTGCCTGTTACTGTATTCCATATTTTTCTTATCTTTTCATTTTTCTTAGCTGGTAGTACTATGTACGCTGATATAATGACACATTGCAGACAATTGCAGACCTATCCCAGATATATGATTTTTTTTCAATCCAGACATACCATAAGTGTATTGCCGTATATGTATCAATATATTCATCTTTCATTCTTTCAATATGATTATGTGTAGTTCACACAACTTGGTTGCAGTGGTAGTTATTGTGTGGTGAACCTGATGCTTCAAGATAATCCATTGAAACCAATGACAATTGTGTTTCTACAAAAATCTATTAGGTGGAAGATCACATCTTTCAGTAGGGTAATGAAGAAGCAACAGATAGACCTATAGAGGTTTCACATTTGCAAGTTATCTGATCTTCACCTCGATCTCAAAATCAAATAACCTTATAAAATGAATTGCTTATACGGTACTTGTAACTTCTACAGAATGACATTTATTTTACTCACTCTGAGACTTGTTGCTTTGGCTATACCACATCGAAAGACACACATACCTGAAATGAATAAAAAGAACACATTAGAAATACGAATATTAAAAAGCACATTGTATGATCATAAAAATAAACCGAATTCACTGTAAAGACATATTTGGGCAAGGTCGCTCTGTACTAATAAGGGACAATGGGAAAAAAGGATTTTTGACATCTTTGTTTTATATTCTACTGTGTTTCTTGTGGATCAAGCAATGGCAGTGTTGAGTTTTCCTGTCATTCATGTGGTTGATGTACATGTATAATGAAATTACATGTATTGGAAAAAAATACATGTTTGTGTTTGGAAGAATGCTATTCGCTAAGTGCAATATTGATTTTTCTTTGGTCACATTAATTCATATTGCCCTCAGCACCGGTCTATATTATATTATTGTATATTCAGAACATGACTTAAAGTAATGCAAATAGCCTCAGATGGTTAATTTGCCCAACTTGGCTTTTATCAATGGTACCATGTACATCAATGGGTGAAATGTGATCCTTGTGGTACACCTTAGCAAGATTACTTGCTTTGATCTTAACATTAAAGTCAACTGATCATTCCAAGATTAAACACCTGGGCCAAATAAAATTGACCCATGTGAACCTTGTTCAACAACATGCATACATAGCTCAAGAGAATTGTATTTTTCTATGATTATTGTAAAATGGCTGTATAATAGGCCCTATAATATATGTTATACATATTGCAACAAATTGAAGTAGATATACATGTAGGCCTATAGAAAGTGCTCTTGTACCAGAAAGTTCTTCCAAGGTTACCTGACATAGAAGCTAATAGTCATGTTTGAGACAATTTAAAATTGGAACACGTCTCTATTTAGATAAACACATTGTTGCACTATGTATTGTGTGTTTCCAATGACCATAAGACTGTTATTTCTTATAGCGGGGAGGGAATTTGTCAAAATCTCTAAGAATTGTGCACTTGGTGACAAGTTTTTGCAATTTGGCATGGGTGTTTATATGACCAAAGGGGTTTCAAAAACCACCGCACACAAAGTGAGACCGCCCCCTGGTGGCCGGTATGCACAAAATCCAATATGGCCGCCGCAAAACACAAAAACTAGCATATCTCGGTCACTATTTGTGCTATATTGATGTGAAATACATCATTTTTCACTATTTTTATTATGGAAAATGCATTCTTGCTGTCATTTTGTAGCTCAAATGTGAATTTCAATGCCAAAATCAATGTTCATTGCAGCAGCAAGATGTAAAAAAGACATCACTTGGTATTTTGTCCCTTTTGGAATTTTCACTTGTGCCTGACTTGAATGAATGTGAATTAATTGTACAATGTCATGACTAATTATTGGCATGGAAAGTTATGGGGATGAATAGGTGCTATAATTGTGTTATTTATGTAAGAATGAAATAAATGGATACTGTTCTGTCTGGTGCGCAAGGGGCACAAATGCTATATGTATGCATGTTTTAATGCATATTTAATAGCCTATTATGTACATCAGAGGCTTAATAATTGCTGATGTGCCCTTATTCAATAAATATGTTGCCATGTGACTGATATGCAAGTCATTCATAACTCTCAGCTCTCTTTACTCTGCTTAATGTTTAATAACAGAGATCTTGAAACATTTTCAGTGTGATCTTTAAAAGGGCGAACCAATGATATCAAATGTGATATTATTACTCATTAGAACTTCTGATAAATCACATCAATTATAATTGAGAATTGTTAATTCAAATCAATATCAGTGTTCTGGATGAATTCTAAATATATGACTATATAGGCATAAAGACTTCACTAGAAAACTGGAAGTTGAAGAACCATCTCTTCTCCTACTCACTGATATGAAGATGACACGATCAAACTTCAGCAAAAAATGTCTGTTGTATTTTATGTTATGAGTATGTGGGTTGATATGGTAAAGTGAGGCAGTATGCACTGCAAACCCTTGTGGAAACATTCCTACATAGTAAACCCTTTCACTAGAGTCCTTGCTCTTAACCAAGCAGTGTTCCTGGCGGTGGCTGCCACATGTTCTGGTTTGTTTTCTCATAGTCAGTCAGAAAGCTTTATCCACTGCAGTGCAGAAGCAATCTCAGCTTGTAGTGAAGAATTCCATCAGTTTATAAAGCTAAGTGGGTTCTAGTCATAGAATTAAGCAGCTCAAGGTTTGCACAGAGGAATTAATAAAGTGACGTTTCAGTACAACATTAGGGAGACAAAAGTCAAGAGGTTTGAAAATGGGCTTCCCTAATAATATTGAGATTGGTATCTGAAGACCACAGACCTTGGTGAGCTGTTGGTTTGCTCTGGCTTCAAGAACATGATTGTTTCATACGAAAGTTTGGTGTGTATACTTTGTCCTGTGTGGTTTCTTGAAGAAACTACACAAAGAGGACCAGGCATGCACACCAACTGACTCTTACCTAGCTCCATATCCCTAGAGCACATGAACATCTTGTCCATGCCTGATTTTGCATAAGTCAAGTGAGAAAAGCAATTTTCACTCACTTGCCAACCAATCTCTTCAATCTCTTACTATTCTTTGGTGTGATATCACCTTCTCATCAACAGTCAGCGGCAACAATCAATCAGCTGATCTCTTCTTGAATCTTGCAGTGGTCTCTTTCCATGATTTATGTTTGGAGACACAAACCATGCATTTTGGATGCCTCTCCTTCTGTGTGAAACATCCCAAATTCTAAACATCTATACCTCTGTATAACAGGCCTTCAAAAAAGATGTGATTATTGTCTAGCAAGGAAGTTCTCTCTAAGACTGTCATTGTCATTGTCTAAAACGATGACCATTGTGTCAAGTTTAGAAAGAGGATGGAGAGCCAAAGGATCTCTATGGACAACAGAAAAAGAAGACAATGATTCAAAGTCTGAAGTCCTTAAAGCATTTGAGGAGTTTGGACAAGTTGCTGATTAATGATTTCTTCAGGCATGCACGGCTCCATCTCAATCAATGCAAGGTAAATGTAGCTCTGGGCCTTAATCTGCAGAACACCAAATAGCACAGCCTGAGCAGATGCATTGTTATTCAGTTGGACACCCACAAAAACCAACATCTCAAGTCAAAGACATTAGCAAAGGAGGATAAGTTCAGAAAGTCAAAGTCTTGCCAGATGTTCCTCAGTTCCAAAGAACTTAATCATGGACAAAGTTCTGGGAAGACGGCTACAAGGCTCAATGAAGGCTTCGTGCAGTTTCTGGCCAAGAGCAACACAACATCCAGATTTGCACCTGTTATCAAAAATAGAAGTCAAGTGTGTTCTGTTCTGAGCACCCAGACTTAGTGTCTTACATTTATATCACACTATTAGCAGGAAGAGACTGACACTCCTTATATTGCACTTACATCATATTACTCAACAAGGCTAACGTCTAAGCCTTCTTCAGATCTTTTCTGTTACTGCCAATCATCTTTTCAATAATTTTGGCCAGTTTGAATTGTTGTTTGGGTTTAGCCATGACCAAACTTTTAGATGTTAAGTCTGAGACCTCAGTAAGTCACAGTGCTTAGATAATGTTTGGACTTCATGGAGTAATTGGAGAGGTATAATTGGAGAGGTATTCCTGAAGTCAATCTGTCACTTTTAGCATTAATCCATAAATCAGCATGACTCAAACCTTGATTCTCATCACATACATGTACAATGAAAAGAGCTGGTGCATGCATGGAGTTGTACTTATGAACAGCTGAGGGAGACAGAATCTCCCTGAATGATACAGGAAGGCAGGCTTTTATAAGCTGTCACTTTCTTTAACATTCAAAAGTGGCCACTATGTTGTGCGGTATTCATCGGACAACAGTCACTCAGCAACATTCCACTCCTGTACTGGATTGTATTTAACACCTAACACGGGTTATCCTAAAGTGGTTATAACTCCTATAACTTATCTTCTAGCCAGGTTATTGGCAAAAATTTTTGTCATGTCGTAGTATGACTTCGGTTGATTAAAATTAGTTACTCATGTTCAGCATTGACACAATGTCACTATAATTACTTAACAACTTTAGGTTAACCCTTGTTAAGCGCTGATACAGTCTGGTACTGGTGGTTGGGCTGGACACGCTGTCAGATCAGAATAGTGGGTCCCACACTGGATTGACCTGTCAGATGTGGTACAAGCAAGTTCTCTGTCACTGCATGATGGTTTTATGATAGCATGTTGGCTGTCTTGCACCTCCCAGTGTTAATGCACTGGAGGTGGTCTCAAGTCAGAAAACCACAAAGAATCTATTACACATTATCTTGTTATTAACTTCCATCTAAAAAGAAAAGTAAGTGTCTGTGCAGCAATTATGATTTTGTGCCAAGCCCTTGATCACTAGTTACCATTTACCTGCAGCTCTAAGCAACTGGAGGCGTCATGTTAGTTCTGACAGTTCAGATAGATATGGGCCTGAGATGAATGTTCACTTCAGATGTGAAACATTCAGTGAGGTATAATAGTTGCCATGTCAATAAGTTCAATAATTGCTTATTTATTTCAGGAGAGTCAATGTCTTTTATGGGAATTAAATTTCAATTAACATTGTTGCACAGTATGCAATGATCTTCAAAATGAGAGTCGTAGCAGTGAGTGAGTGAGTGAGTTTGTAGCAGTTTGCCTCAGAGTTGTAGCAGTTTGCCTCATTGTTGAGTTCTTAAAAAGATAAGGCACCATTTAAACAAGACAGGTTATAGTTTGGACATTGCTTTCAGCTCTGAGAAAATAATCTCCAAACTTGATTGAAATTCGAATACCTCACAAGAAATATGTTTAAGCCTTGAAGGGCAAAAAATATGAAAATCTGTCAAAAAATAACCTGGAGCTGTACCACAGACCCATTAAATCACGATTTACAACCAAACCAACCCCAAAAACAGATTTGGCATTATCATAAATGTTGGAAATAAGGTATTGCACTTGAATTTAAAACAAATAGTGACGAAGATATGGCATTTTTTGTTTTTCGTGGCGGCCATATTGGATTTGTGCATACCGGCCACAAGGGGGGACCCCCACTTTGTGTGCGGTGGTTTTTGAAATTGCCTTAGCCATATCAAACACCATGCCAAATTGCAAAAACTTGTCACCAAGTGCACAATTCTGACGGATTCCCTCCCCGCTATTATATAAGATCCAAAAAGCTATACATTCAGCTAAATCTCTTATAATCAATATTTAGTGACCTTGAAAATATGGGTTCTATCATTTCAGTCAACAACAGATGGACTTGAACAAATAATGTACATTTCCCGAATATTTTGCAAAGATATGCAATTTAACTGTAAATACTAAAATACTATATTTTATGTTCAAACCCACAGCACATGAAGATTCTTTGTCAAAAATAGGCCAACGCATTATTATGCGATTTTATTTCGAACATGTGAATGAAATACATAAAAATAGAAAAAATTTCACCATTAGGAAAGTACCAGAAAACACAGATCTGATTTCACCGAAGACAAAATATTTCAATAGAAGGATGGAGCATAAAAAATAATCATTTTCAACATAGTCAATTATTAGTCATGATGCTCTATACAGAGCAAAGCGGAGCTGAAAATTTTATGCAAAAATAACTCAATCTGTAACAGGCCCTTCATGTTGATTCTTCTTGAAATATAATTTTTGTAAATATAGAATTAAATGTTGCTACATGTCAAATAAATATGTTGTCCATCTACATTGCGACAGCTCACTGTCTGTGTCTCAACAAGAAACACGTAACAGTAGATCGAAAAAGTCAGCAAAACGAATAAAAGAATCAGCCGCCGGAATTATACGGAGCAAATGTGATTCATTTGTGACAACCATATTTGCAAGACTGACTAAAATTAATAAGCAGCAATGGAGGCAGCGAGGCATTGCTCAAGATGCTGAAATTGTCTGAAATTGCCATCTTTTATTGGTCTCCGAACCTCCTCTTCATGCATCGATAAAAACTGTCATCCACATTTAGCGGTGATTTCGTCTCAAGCATCCCAGAAAACAATTACGACAAACACCAGTCAATCTTCAGACTGTCCAGACTGATTCTTCATACTGATTCTTTTGACTGACTTTGCTTCAATTCTTATACCAGGAGTGTTGCTTTGGATTCAGAACATTATATTTGCTTAGAATCTTCAGACCGACTATATGTTTAGACTATTGCCCGGCAGCCTCGCTTCGAAACATTGTATTGTTCAGAAATTAAAAATCACCCAGAAACTCTACATGCAGATTGAATGGAAAGAAAGATGCAATTGACGATGACAGAGGGACAGATAGACAGAAATACAGATAGATAGATGATAATAGACAGATAGATAAATGGATGGATAAAGAGATGGATGGAGATAATGATGCCATACGATGGTCAGATAGATATGTTGATAGGCAAGACAGATAGATATATAGACAATAAACAGGCCTGCTATGTGTGACAAACAAGAATTTCTGTAGGTCCGTTCTGCTTTCAAGGGGAAAGAGCCTTCAGACAGGGATGTAATGAATTTCATCTTGCATGTATCAGTTTTATGACACAAGATCCAATATATATCTTCTCAGAAGTTCGAAACATAGCTTGAAAACAATACAATATCAGTGATGGAGCAGATTTGTGAGCATTTGCATCACCCAGGCAAAACTCTAACAGAATTTACAAGAGCTAATCTGGTTGAGCAGAACAGTAGCTGAAAGGGGATTCTTGAAAATTTAATCCGATTCGCCTCTGGATTCACGACCAAATCTTGAGATTGTGCCGTAAGCATACAGCAAGCACAAAAGAAGCGAGATCGTGAAAGGATGTTACAAAACAAGGAAAGAATTCAGATAAATAGATGGAAAGATTCCAAAAGAAGGAAGGAGTGTTGGATGAATTGTATACTATGTAAAGACAGAGCAATATGCAGATTGATTGATGAAGGGGCTTATTCAATAAGATATGCCAATAAATAAATGAATACATATCAATAGATAGATAGCCAGACTGATAGATAAACACCTACACTGTAGACAAACAGATGGACAAGTAGATAGATAGATAGATAGATAGATTGAGAGATAGAGAGAAAGAGAGATAGATAGAGAGATAGAGAGATAGAGAGGTAGAGAGATAGAGAGACAGATAGATAGATAGATAGATAGATAGATAGATAGATAGATAGATAGATAGATAGATAGATAGATAGAGTTAAGAACTCTGATAAAAGACAGATCTGTGAGTTTTTTAAATGGAGGAGGGAGAGATTATGGGCTCCTGATAGATAATCATAGATCAATGAATAGGTGGATGATAGGTTGAAAATAACAAAGGTTTTTATTTATGAACTTCTTGTTCGAAGAAACTCAAATGTTGGAAAAAAAGAAGAAGAAAAAAAAACTCACTCAAACACCATATTTGGACCATTGACCCATGCCAACCTTAAAACAAGCAACAAGGGTGTGAAAGGATAAAAGGGCAATCAATGCAACCTTAAAGAAGCCTGATATTGCGAAGGGAAGCCTATTCATTGTCAACACCTACACTGTATCTTTAAGCCCTGTCAATGCAGCATTGCTGAGGCAGCTTTTCTCACTTTCTTCTAAGGTTGCAAATTCCTTGATATTGCATAATTTCCATAATAACCTTTTGCAAGTTGCCACAAGCTCCGAGAATATCTCACTTATTGGATGTGACACACGCTGCAAGAGAGACTGCTAGAAGACGGCAGCCAGCAATGGTAGCAGCAGAGCCAAGCAGGAAAGGGGAAAGCCTTACAAAGTATTTTGCCGGAGGTTCTATCAGATGTAGAGCTATTTGGCGGAGAGGGTTTTGCTGCACAAGAGTCTTATGAGGACCAGGGCCCCTTGAGCAGATTCCACCGTGAGCGGTCTTACTGAGCACTGGCAGTTTCATTGTGCAGTTTCAGTGAACAGTTTCAGTGAGCAGCCTCAGTGCAAAGGTGAAAATTGAGCAGACTCGCCGTTTCGAGATTGCTCTTTGCTCCTCAGTTGCTGGACACTAAGGCCACACATAATTGATTCTTAGCTTTGCGGACCCGCCAACACAATAGATTTCCTGCCGATGAAAAAAAAAGAAAAAAAAGTTTTTTTGACATTATAAAAAAAAATGTTTCACCTTTTCTTTTTTTTTGTCCTGCAGACCGACCCTAGAAAAAGTGCCTTGAGAGGATCCGAGAAGCTTAAGATCAATTATGTGTGGCCTCACTGCTCAGTGCTCTGCCCGGACTCAGTAGTTGCTCAGTTGCTGGTCAAAAGATAGTTATGTGCTGATCAGTACAAGTGCTGAGTGCAATTCTCTGTTTCCGGTCAGTGATGGAGCAGTGGACACGCAAAGAATAGGTCAGAGCAATATGTTTTGAGGTCATGTTGTCAATAATCAAGTAACTATGGTATAGAACTGTGCTCTGGAAGTACACCATAATCAGAAACAATGTTTTGGCATGCATTCATTTATTTATCAACATAGGTGTAGGATAGGTGATCTATTTAGTAGGACAGTTGGTATTTGGGTTAAGGGGGCTTTCTGCCAAAATTTTTCAAATTTTTGCTCGAATCCAATGTCAATTTAAAAGGTTCCCAGATTTTTATGGGGGCTGCCCCCCCTCTGCCCTGGCCCCCTGATTCCTATGCCTATGTTTCTCAACACTGCATTGGCTATAACATATTGACACGACCATTTGTGTTATTTGCAGACTCCATAACGTGCCAAATGGGGCCAGATGCATCCATTCCGTGAGGACATTTTTGTACTTCAACTGGCGCTGAAAAACGCACTGATTGCAGATAAAAGAATAGCCAAATGCAGCTTTCAGCAGAGCGCAGGAGGTGATGGTTTTGGAAAGCTTTGCTGTTAATGGTTTGGTCAGCTCTGACTGGCCTCAAATACTTTTAATATCTCCATGAAAAAAATGACTTTTGCTTCCTACCACTTTGTTGTGAAGTTGTATGACACTATATATATTCTCATACTTTTATTGACCCTCATAAGCTTTACACTTGTCATTTAATAGCAGGGCTTCTTGATGTAATTCTCTATATGGCCAAAGGTTCTTTTCCAAATTAATTAAATCTTACTCTAATATATTTCACTTGAATGTCGGTGACTTACTGGGGCAATTAAAGTAATATTCTTAAAAATTCCCTCAGTGAAAAGTTTCTATGTAATATATTCTAAATTTGATAAGGAACTTCTGAGCTACTTCTAAAATTTATGGATGGCTCCATGAACATCAATTCAAGATCTCCTAAGTGGATTTACATAAACCTTGAAATAAGCGTATAATATTAAAAACATACATCACACATGATACGCAAGAATATGGATAAGAGTCACTCAAAAACTTTAAGACAAATGGATGATTATTGTTTTGCATTCCAAATTTATGTATATAGTAGGATAGAGGTTATATCATCACTATAATGATAGATATGATTGCCATTCAGTATGGTGCATGAGGACCAGTGAGTAGATTTATCTGGAATGGAGTTGCAGGCCTGTGAAATCGTACAATATTACTATCAATTATTTTAAAATTAGGAAATGAAGAGCAAAAATAAATCATTCAGAAACAAAATTTTTAGCGTTGACAGTTTGACACTCTGGCACATTGCTCTACATCAGCTATCAGAGATACCAGGGCTAATGCTACTCTGCTACAGCAACTGCCAGCACTGCTACAGCTGCTGAAGCTACTGCAAGAATGATGCTAGCAGCATCCCCATCCCCACATCCAACAGCATCCCCTGATGAAGCCCTAGACCTGCCCTCCATCATTCAATCAGCTGAGTAACATCATCTTCATCACTCATAAGGCATTTCATCACCAGAACATTAAGCCATCAGAAAGGGAATGGATGGCAACAGGTAGAGATGGGGTGTGCCTTATCCTGTCCATAAGCAAATCTGTCTGTGAGGTATCTGTCTATGATATCAGTTTGGCTCTTCATAAATATATCTATTAATCTCCTCAGCTACCTGTCTATCTGTCTGACCAAGGAAAAGTTTGTTACTGATTCTATCAATAAAAAAAAGGTTATCAGGCATACATGGTTTTAATATAGGGTTATGACTTGTTTGACTATAACAGCATTTTTTCAAATTACAGATATTGGGATCAGCAATCTAACAATCTAAGGGACCGTTCAGAATTTATGACTGGGGGGGGGGGTGGGAGTTTTGCTGGAACTTCCCGTAAAAAATTGATACCCCCCCCCCTTGAGTTTCATGTGGATTTTTAGTACCCCACCCTTAGGTTTCACGTGTATTTTTAGTACCCCCCCGGACGTACAAAGCAATATACACATATATACTGTTATACATGGCCACACATACAGATTCGCGTCATTTCCCTGACTTTTGTGGGTAAAAAAGTCCAAATAAGATGAGTTTATGCGTGTTTTTTAACATTTTATCTTTGTTAAAATTTCTTACCCCCCCTTGGATGTGTTGTCAAAAATCATTACCCCCCCCTTGAAACACGTGTGAAAAGTTAGTACCCCCTCGGCCAAAACTCCCACCCCCCCAGTCATAAATTCTGAACGGTCCCTAACCATGTTGATCCAGATTACAATCTGGTCGTCTGACTGTCTATCTATCTATCTATCTATCTGTCTATCCATACTTATTTGTTAATCAAACTTCCTATACCTACCAATTAAACAAGTTTTTTATAATTATGAACTTTTCAAAAACCCTCTTTCACTTCACTCTATGCATCTTCCTATTTTTAACTAGTTGACACCGAACATATTTTAAACATTTTAGGTCATTATCTTTGCGCATAAATCTCACTGTTCATAAATCAATCCATACAACCATAAATACTTCTTCGCTAACATCATGTCCACTATCTATAGCCGGTGAGGAAAGGCCCAGTCATTATTACATGGACACAGCATTCAAGAGAGCCATTTGGATGATATGTGGTTGTTCGTAAAGGTTGGGAGAATCAGAAAAATCTAAGAAACTGATAAAAGTGCACATGACTTTTTATTGCAAAGCCTTCATGGATGGTGAGATGAGAAGTTGTTTGCAGGACATGATTATGCAGGTCTGCAAATAATCAGGAAAGAGTGTATTTTCAACCAGAAATATCAGTGAATTTGAGCAGCTGTACAAATGAGTAGCACAAAATAGAGCATGTAGCCTACTATTGCAGGTTTATTTTGATATAACTGCATGCATTGCATCAGCCACAATTGATTAAGATTTTGATATTTTGGTCAGCCAAACTAGCCACAAATTTACCAAAAAGAAATTGCTCTTTAAGACAGAATGTCTGCTGCAGCAAAAACAGTAGGCCTACAAGTTTATTCAACTGTTTAGACATCAATGTAGTCACAACAAGCCCTTTCCTTCAAATTGAAATGACGTGTGAATTTGTCATTGGGTAAGTTTTGTGACTCATTCAGTGGCTTGTCCTGATAGCATGGCAAGAATAGGATAGGATATGACATCACTGCCTACAATACCCTGGGGGGGGGGGTACTCAAAATTTTTCTAATACGTATGCTAGGCTGGAAGTTTGGCGACAGGTGGTCGGTCGTCGCGAAAATACCCGATTCTAGGATTTTTTTGTGTCTTTGCAGTGGTATTTGCCTGTTTTTCCCAGGAATTAACCAATAATTTCACCGAAAAATAACATCGCGATCCGATAAAAGTTCCTATTTAAATTTAGATTTTTTGACCCAACTCTAGGAATTTTTCAGTTGAAAAAGGGGGCCTATTTAGCCGAGCATAAGTGTACACTTGGAATAGTAAGTACCCACCCCCCCAGGTACAATACATACGAGTCATACAATTAATGTGGCACGAAAAGGGATATGATATCACAAGGAACATTCTAGTGCATTTCTGTAATCACCTGTATTTCATCCACTGTAAAACAAATATCATGCATAGCACCCATGCATACACATTACATGAGAAAAAAACAAATTAATTAAACAAAGTAATATTAAATTTTGAAGCAATTAATTAATTGTCTGCAGATAAGGCAAATTTAATATAACTAATGGTAAAATCTCTTTAACTAATCTGCAGTGATATAAAACTTACAAGTTCACATATTTCTCATTAATTCTTATCAGAAGCAAAGAAGCCAAACAAACATTACCTAAATTTCACTTGATGAAGAGCCTTCAAAGAGAATCCAACAAAATTATGTTGTTAATTGATACGAATCAAGAAAATTAATTTGACCCACATGAAATTAATGTTGTTAAGAATTGCATGACAGTTACGGTTCAGGAATGCTTGATGAGTAAATTGGTTGTCTGAGCATTGTTAAAAGGGAGATGTTATGAAAGAAGAAATATAACTGACAGGAGAAAGGGGAATGAGCAATGAAGGTAGTTAGGTTTGGTTCTTTCCCTTATGAGGCTGAAAGAGAAGTTAGTAAGAGAAAGATAACTCTAAAGACTCTAAAGTATATAAATAAGATAGATAGATAGATAGATAGATAGATAGATAGATAGATAGATAGATAGATAGATAGATAGATAGATAGATATGGTAAGTGCATATAATATATAATTGTTAAAGAGAGAAAGAGACTGACAGACAAAGAGAAAGAGATAAGCACAGAGACAGACATTTAAGGTAGAGACAGAGCGAAACACAGACAGAGCCATGAGAGTATGGGAGAACAGAAGAGACAGAAGGAAGAGAAGAGAGAGAAAAGACAGATGAAATAACATCTGTACAGATAACAATCATTAAATTCATGTTACCTAATGTTATAGGAATACTTTTTGCGAAATATATAATGTATAGACATTTTCACTGGGAATTGTAATCCAGCTGCACGGATGAATGTCCGGCAACAAGATGATCCCAACCTGGAAATCAATCCTATAACCGGATGTGGTATACACCGTATTTAGTACCATGCTGAACAAAAAGGGAGTACACCAAGAAAGATAGTTTCTACGAAGCGGTTTCTGAGAAGGCAGTCTTTCCTTTATGCTGGGGGTCACTTTCCCCTAACAACAGGCGTCTAGCATTTCTTTCGACTTAATTCAATTTGCCGAATCCATTCAAGGCATCCTGACTGAGCCTTCACCCGGCGCACTGACGAACAAGGAACGCTGATGCGATTTTCTCCCAGGATCTCCCAAAGATTGACACTCAGATTGTGTAATGCAGTCTCTGATTGGTTGACAGCTCTTCCTTCCGGCTCCATCGACCAATCGCGAGCAGTGTAACAACAACTAACTTACAATTCCATCACATTTCAGCCAATCATTGTCCGTTTATTTGACAACATCAGTGTGGTGTGAAGTGATAACGTTATAGAATGAATAGAATGCCATAGAGGGCTATAGACTGCTATAGACTGCTATAGAATAGAAAAGAAGACCACATGACATAATTCATGAGATTCACAAGATGACTTCATGAGATTCATGCGAGATTCACAGGACTTTGACGAGATTTGGCGAGATTGACGGCAACTGAATTAGATGAAAGAAATGTCACACTGTAGCTCATGGGAAAAATAGGAAAAATGCAGCTGCTTTGGGGCAATTCATGAACCAATTCATGTTCACCATGATTTCATAAACACTGTCCTTCTGTCATTTATGTCATCAATTCACAATTTCTCCGCAGATGGCGAAATCATATCGCTTTCCTATTGTCCTTTTTATTTCCTTCAGAATCTTTCGTAAGACCTATTCGTTCAATTTCATATCAATTTTAAATCAAGAACAAAAGAACCCATACAATCAATCTCCATAAACGTCGAAGTCTAAAAAATAGATAAAAGCTTTTTATCCATTATATGATCTACTTTCTGTTTCATCAAATTACATTTTACATGATTACATCATACCTTACATAAGACAGAACTTATACTGAAAATGTAAAATTTCCAGACTCCCTTTCTGTACAATGAATTTGCAGCTCATCATTGAGTCTTTTTCAGAAGCACAAATTACATGTTACATGCCTTTAAACATGTGCTATGAAATTATCTAAAATCAAAGGCAGATTTGTTATTGAATATGCCAAGTCATAATTGAATTTCAGACACTTACAAAATCATAATGACAGACTTCAAAAGGTGTTGGATGATAGCATGATAATCAAAGTTTCCCTTAAAAAGCATGTGCATTATGGTGTACCTGTTAAAAAGGAAATACTGTGAAAAAGATATGGATTATATTTTTGGATACAAAAAGAATATAATCATGGTTTCTATTTTTGGAAGTGATATATGATACAGTTGATACACATCCACACCAAAGTCATTAAAGGCTATTTATAGAAATAGATGCATTCAAAATTGATCAAGGGATCTGTAGTCCTTGACATGTTACTTGTCCAACATTGATACTGAAACAGGGGACCGCTGATTACACATCTCATCAGAAGACATCTGCCTCAATCTTTGGAGGGAGCTGCACTTTCATTTTTGGTGACCGCCGTATTATGAGATTAGAAGACTGGGAGTCTGGCACATGCCCTGCTGATTCAGAGATGTCAAGGGTCTTTCAGTTTCCCGGCATATTTCCCCGGCATAGAATATTGGACACAACTTACCTGCATTTAATATTCCATGGGCTCGGATGATAGTAAGTTCCCGGGTTGAGATTTGAACCCACGCCCTCTAAGCAACTGGACAGGCATGCTTTTAAAACCATTAGGCCTCGGCCCTGCGGGGAACGTACACACCATCCTTTTGCTCAAACAACATTATCTTTCGAAATGCACAACAATCAGTTTGCGCATGATAAAACGTAATTCTCTTTTTTCACAAAAGATACAATGTCCTTTGCATCCTCGCCCACTCTTAACGGAAACATAAACCACTCTTAAGGCACAAATGGCATAACAAACAACAGACAGCCAGCGACACCCAATAAGAGGTACGAATGACACTCCCATTTCATGACACCCACTTCTGACACCATGTATTACAGGCTGTAAAGACATTTCTATTCGCTTCTGATACAGTAGAGCTCAATTTTATGCATGGTGTAGTAAGATGGTTTGATCCAACAAAATAATCACGATTACTTGATATTTTTCAGAGCAAAATGCATTGTATTGGTAGGGTACATAGATTATCTGATTAAGGCTGAACAAAGATGGAACTTCAAATTTTCAGTGAACCTTCATGAGCAAAATCCCAGCTTGTTATTAAGATGAGATGTTAAATTGGCGACCTCTTGAATCAGTGTCTGTAGTGCAAGTAAAAGATCCCTCACATGAGGTAAATGTGTAACATGTTGGGGACTTCCACTCTCTCTCTCTTTCACCTCATCAATCAACCCTCTTGAGCACCCTGAACTGGGCTTAAAGGGCTGCACTAACCATATCTATCTGTCTACCTGTATGATACATGTAAATAGATCAACTTTGTGAATACTGTGACTTCCCAAATACTTTTAAAGAAAGTGGACACTCTCTTCCAAAATGAATCATCAGTAGCCCACATCTTCTTGTTGTTGTTTCTCACAAATTTTGACAATTCAGAGTCTCGCTGCGACGTTTTTCCTCAATATCGAATAGTCGCAACTGAAGACAGCTCACGCTACCGATAACATTTGAGGATTTCTTGAGTGTCCACGCACCAAGGGTACAACTGTACACCCCTCTCACTTAATGCAGCCTTGGGGGTGATCTATATTATCCCCCTAAGGATTAAGCCTCTCAGGGGTGACAGGCTGAGCACTAATGCTTAGCAAAGGAGCAGGCTTTCTTGAGTGTCAACCACTGACAAGTAGATAGACACTTTGGTGATTGCTCTATCAGTGTTGTCACTGCTTCAGTTATAGTTATAAGGGTCTCTTATATATATATATTCCATGAAGATAAATATTGTATTAAAGAGTGTTTTGCATAAATTGTATCTTATTTGAGATGGTATCACTTCACAAGAAAGGGAAAGAGAGACTTTTCTCTCTGTCAACCATTGACAGGTTGATAGACACATTGGTGATTGCTCTGTCAGTGTTTTAGCCACAATTAAGGGTCTCTGATATATTCCACGAGGCTTCAATGAACACTATATATCATACTTTTGAGAGATTTAGCATTTTTGTTATTCTTTAAAGATTCAATGTTGTTTGTTCAATAGAAATTCCTCTAGTTTCAACCAACTGACAGGAAAGGCACCAACAAAAAGTCTAAGGATGCACCAATACCACTTTTTCACTTCCGATCCGACACAGATACTGGTATTTTGTTGCCAATACCACGAATATCCGATACCAATCTGATACCAACGTGATACCAATACCATTCATTAAATATGGAGCAGTGCCGATCTGATTCTGATACTGCTTTTTAGGTGTCTACATGTATACCACTGATACTGACACTGGCATCGGTATCACCTTTATCAGTAGCGGAACATCCCTAATACATGTATACTATACCTTGAAAATTGATTTATTAGAAAGGTCATCCCTGAGTAAATTTAAGTGTATTTTGCTGAGAATCAAACTCTGATAGAAATAGAGACACTTTTAAAAGTGATTGCTCTTTCGGTGTTCTCAGTCTCTCATATATTCCAGAAGAATACGAAAGCACACTATATCTTCAAAACTTTTGAAAATTCAAGTCAGTCCAAGATAAAAACCTGCTTGTCACTTGAAAAATTGATGGGGGAATATGGTATATGGTGGAAAATTTAAATTACCTTTGACCAAATAAATCTCTTCTACTTTTGATTAATTGCATAAGTGTGTGATCTGTATGATTAAAATTCAAAATTTGCAAACTCTTAATTTCCCCAGGAACTAAGTAGGGAAGCATGTAGATGGAATTAAAAGTGATGCAGTCTCAAGTCTTCAATTATGGAGTCTTATAGCTTAATTAATCATAATTCAATTTATTATGAGATTTAGAATTATGTCTGTAAGGTTTCTTTATAATCCCATTTATTTGAGACATTCCGCAAAAGATAAAGCCGTCTGAATTTGCAACGACAAGCATTCCCATCTTTCTTGCTAATCACCAGTTAAATTTTACTATGCTTGGAAGAACCTCTGTAATTTCAGATGGAAGGCTGTAATTTCAAGATAGAAACTGTAATTTCAGCGGAAATGTGTTTATTCAGAGCCAGAGAAACTACCATTTTGCAGCAGTGAAAACAGTTATTCCATACAAGAAAAACATCACTTGAATACCAGTTTTCTTTCTACAAACAACCTGTTAGCTGCAGCGTCTTGGGAGGCCTAGTGGTTTTAGGCTTTTGTCTGCTTTATAACAATGTCTTGCAGGTCTAGGGTTGGATTCTGAGTCTGGAATGTTTGCACTAATCCAGAAATGACAGTCAAATCCTGTCAGTTTGACAGGAAGAGGACGGATGATTGAAGCTGCTGTGCCTTATAGGTCTCAGCAAATGGGCAGAGCTGGAATTTAATCTGAGACCAACCACTCGGGAACCGGGAACACTTCCAAAGAAGCTGACCACTTCTCAATGATCAATAAATCAGGGCTCATCTCACCGGGAATCAAACCACAACCTTCAATACAGTCCGCAGATGAAAAACTGATTTGGAAGAAAGAAATAGATATATGGTAAGTGCAGCCCTGTAAACCCTGTTCTGGGCACACACAAGAGTTGATTGATGAGGTAGGAGAGAGAGAGAGGTAGTCCTCAACATGGTACACATTTACCCCATGTGAGGGATCTTGTACTCACCAAGCACAGACACGGATACAAGAGGCCACTGATGAAATATCTCATCCGAATGAAATCCAGCTGGAATTTTGCTCAGGAAGATCCTCTGAAAATTTTGGGTTCTCCAGACGGCGTTTGAACTCATGCAGGCAAAGACCTTCAGCAGAGCAGGCAGGAACCTTAATTACAATGCCAGCCAGTTGCATAATTACTGTTTGTCAAGACATCTCTTTGTCTTCTTTCACAACAATGGCTTCACTATTTCCACAATAGGACCATATTGCTGTCAACAATCAAGAGCAACAGAACTACAACACAATGTAGCAAGGCTTGACTTTGCACCTCTTAGAAAGCAATTACTAACAACTGACCAAGAGGGTAAGGGTCAAGCCCTCAACTGCCCTTAGCTCTAGGGGGTCTTAACTTCTCTTTGGAGGACCTTAGGGGATCCATAAAACCTTCTATGGGGTCCCTAACACCACAGGACCTGCCCAGGAACCCCCTGGAACTCCCCTGGTCCCTATTGCTCAAGTTAACACAGTCTGACAGGTTCCAATCAAAGAAATTTCCAACCGCGGTGAATTTAACACCAACTTTGTGAAACCCCATGAAACAGAAGAGGCTTTCGATGAGATTGTGTCTGGTTTTCGATGGCAGTTCTAGGCTTTTTGCACTTGTGAAATCACCAGTTCATAGAATTGTTATGTTAGACTTTTGTAGAGTTCACTGAGAGCATCTGACTGACAGGAAAACAAAATTACGTTATACAAAATGTATTGTCAAATCTGACACAACCAAAAATATATCAATTTGAGTTGCATATCTAATTATATATGATATATATATAATGTATATATATATGTGATGCACTTGTATTGAGAACAAGTGTTTGGATTTGTTTTCAAGACCATAATTAACACATCAAACAAACAAACATCCAAAATATCAAGAAACCAAAGAAAAATTAAAAAGTGACAAATGAAACAATTCAAACAGTGTCATAGTCCAATGACATTGGTATACATCCATCTCTTGGCACAAATAAAGCCCTGTGCATGAATCAGTGAAACCAGGCAACTGGCCTTAGGTATTGGGATGAAATTTCGGGTTAAGTGCATAAGATGAAACGAAACCTAAATAAAAAAGCAACAAATCAAAATATTCAAAACAGTGTCAGCATCGAATGACATCGGTTAACATCCACCCCTTCGAACAAACCATAGGCCTGCACACTGCACACTACAACAACCTGGCTCTACAGAGCAACCTAGCCTTAGGTATAGGGATGACAATTTCAGGTTAAGTACAAACTAACATTCATGAAAGAAAACCAAATTAAAAAGCAACAATTCGAAAATTTCAAAACAATTCTAACATCTAACCCCTCAAACAAACTGTGTATAGGCCTACAAACCGAACACTACAACAACCTGGCAATGGTGCTGCTCTACAGAGTGAACCAGGCAACAACTAGCCTTAGGTAGGGATGACAATTTTCATCAGACTAATGCAACAACACAGGCAATGTTTACACAGCTACATCTTGTTTTTACAAAAGGCAGCTTTTTGGGAAATTAATGAGCAGCCCCTGGAATATTGACATGGGACGATGAAATTGCTCAGCACAGAATTTCCAAGCACAAGTCGCGGTGGCATCGTCACTATAAGCCGGGCACAACATGTCAGTGACATGCTATTCCTCCTAACGGTATACTTTGTTATAGGGTAATATTTATTTCTATCCCAAATGCTGGACAACATTATTGAATCACATAACAACCGTTATTCTTGCAGTCTTTGAAGGATCATGTCTCTCAGTAAAGGAATTAAGTCCTTGGAGGGGTCACCTATCGCTGATCAACTTGCTAGTACTAATGTAATTTTTAATTGCCATTAAAAATTGCATTTGAGTCTGATGAGTCTATTGATCATCCAAGCCAGTCATAGGACGTTTAATCTTTTCTATTCTTTTCGTTTGTGTTTGGGGTAGGAGTTTTAAAACTCAGTGGTAGTGTGCTGAGCTGCAAAGCACTGGATCCCTGGTCCGTATGTTAGATTGCAGAACATAAATACAGGACGTAAAGCTCCAATCATCCATCATCCATCCATCTTTTTATGTTGCAATTTCATGGATTGTAACCTATTTCCATGTAGCTGTGATATGCTGGCAACAGATCAAGGAAGAGATATATTTTCTGGGAACGGATTAAAAAAATCTGAATCAAATTTTATCGTTTTGACGCCAGTTATACAAACATGTTCTTTTCCTAACAAAAAAAATTATAATATTCTCAATACAAAAACACTGTTTATTGCAGTCACCACATGCAGTGAATGTTCTACAAAAATATATAACACATACGTGTAATTGTTTACTCAGCTGAGGAAATCAATTCGTATAATCTTTTTTCCTTGACTTTCACTTCGGAACAAATAAAATATGGTATAAAATGCAGAATTTAATATTTGCAATTGAAAAACAGGTGCATGGTAATCAAATACATCGGACAATACAGCATATGATTTATTCTATACATTTTATTCAATGGATACATCTGTTAATCCATCTATCTAGTACCTTGCGAAATCTCTTTTAAACTTCAATTTTGAGAGAGTTCTGACAAATTTGGAATTCCTCTACTTAACATTAATATCCAAAAATACTTCAGTAACTTTGAACTCATCAATTTTATTTTTTGAGTTTGTCAAAGACCTTCCCAGAATTCACGGCAGCTGCTGTAGCTGTCACGTGACCAACCTTGCAAGCACAAAATAATTTCAAGAATTATGATTAAATTTTAGAACTTTTAAACTTTAAGAATTCATGAGGTTATTGTGAAACTTCTGTTGTTGTTTTTTCTTTAGGTATCAAGGATGAGTGAAATTTCCGAGAGTTTTAAGTGGATTTTGATGTCACTTTAGTGCACCTCCAACATATTGATGATTTCAAAAGATTGTAACAAATTCAGTTAAAGATAATTAGGAACAATTGAGGATTGTTTGAAATAGAATATTTGTCTGAAAGACGATTAACCAGTCCAGGCACTGATCTACATCTACTAAGCCAACAAAAGCATCAGGCAGTGCCTCAGAAATCTATCTATCTATCTATCTATCTATCTATCTATCTATCTATCTATCTATCTATCTATCTATCTATCTATCTATCTATCTATCTATCTATCTATCTATCTATCTATCTCTCTATCTATCTATCTATCTATCTATCCATTTATCTATTTATCAGTCTATCTATCAATCTATCTATCTATCAGTCTATCAATCAATCAGTCTATCTATCTATCTGTCTATCTATCTATCTAACTGTCTATGTAACTATCTAACTATCCAGCTATACATCATACCACCTATACACATTTATCTATATATCTACGATTTAACATATAAGCAGGTCTCTATCTATCCGTTTATCTCTCAACATACAACTCCTAAACCAACATAATTGAATCAGACAGCATTTCACCCAGCCGGTGTGAACACAATCCTTCATTATTTTGATGAATGCTTTGTTAGCTTAAGGCAGCTGTTAATTTGATCACGGTTGTTTTTTTATAGCGCAATCAATAATTATTTCCTGGCGGTTGTCAAGTACTTCCGGTTGTATATACCACATGCTAGTTGCTATTTTTGTCACGCACTGTTTTAGCCAATTGTTTGAATATTTTATTATCAGCTGAGGAAATAAAAGATATGAAGCGCATTTCCAATTTATTCGTATATGGTTTTTTGCACTATACTATATCATGTTTATGGTAAACTGTCTGATTGTTTGAATATATCATTGTTTCCACCAGACCAGGCTTGATTAATTGTGAGATATAAACTATACATATAAGGTGTGCATAGATCTGCTTCTGTATAACAGTTCGAAAATAATATAAATGGAGAATTAGTTTTTACATACTGTATCAAACAATATATTTGCTTCCTGCAGCACAATATTTGTTATATCGCATAAACTATAAACCAGCGAACTCCCACTCTCATTGATACGGAGACACATAGAAGCATAACACTGCATTCTCCACTCTCCAGAAGCTTTTCTTCATTAATGACATAGGTGTAATGTTTCAAAGACCTTATGCTTTTCATTCTGAAGCTATCTGCCCTCATATATATCAGGATAGCGTATGCTATGATTATGCTTGTATCAAAGAAATGGGTACATTCCCTTATAGATATGTTGGCCTGTTTACATATAAATAACATGAGAGACCAAGAAATTACATAATGTTCACAGAACAACAAATATTTACCACCAGTTAACTTACATTTGCCCCAGACAGAAAACTAAAAATGAGGAACCACAAAACTAATGCAAATGTCAATTATTACTATCTATCTCTATCTCTCTATCTCTCTATCTCTCTCTCTATCTATCTGTCTATCTATCTATCTATCCATCTATCTGTCTATCACCTATTTCCCTTCCTCTTATCCATTCTTCCTTTCTGCCTTCCTCCATACCTCCTCCAATCTATCTACCAAACGGTCACTCACTCAAAACCCCATCCGGATGTAAAATCTCTCCAAACTTTCGGTTTAAATCCCTTCGTATATGTATCGATATATGTGTCTGCTGTACATTAGGCACCTCTTATCCTTGCATTTAACCACAGATGTCCCTATGTGTTATTTAAACAGGAGACAAGTACCTACATGTGGTGTTAGGCTTGGGCCAAATGCTGAAGAAATGGTGTAGTAACATGAGCTGAGCTTCTGTGGGGTGAAAGTACAGCCCAGGCTGGTAGAAATACAGAGAAATACATAGAAGAGCTTAAGAAAACCATCAGAAAGCTAAAGAAATGAAGAAAAGGCCAGGCAAGCTCAAGCAGGCTGCACCAATGCCACAGAAACCAAAGAGGAGAAAATCTTATGGAAAATAAACACAGGGACACAGGACACCCTTGCTATACTTCCTGCAACATAAACATAAGAAGATCATCCACATACAGCACACATACAGCACACAATAGCTGTTGCTTAGAACAACTTGCCAACCCTATGTTATGACACTAAGCCAGTGGTAATAAACGATTTCACACAAAGAAATAAAGAAAAGGAAGAGAGAGAAGAATGCAAAGAAAAGAAATAGAAAGAAACAACAAAGGAAGAAAAAGAAATATTTGGACATCAAGGTTAAGAGAACAAATAGTAGGTGACGTAATATACGAAGTAATAGAGAATATACAAGCCCCAAGGGGACACTCTAACTAAAGGTAATGTGATACTATTGTGTTTAGTTCACAGGCAGAAAAATAAATATATATAGATTTCTAGAAAAGTAAGAAGTACTAAAATTGTATAATATAATATGCTTTACAATCGATTTTCATAATTTTATTTATCAAATTTACAGCATGGCGATAAGTTACGACATATGTTTGATTTAAAAAAAAGTGTATTGTGACATGAATAGTTTCCATCTTGGTTCGTAAGCCGGTTCAGCAGGCCAAAATATGAGGATGTGTAGGGTTGCCAATTTGTGCAGCATATTCCAGAAAAGAAGGATGATCTGTTTGTCTTATTGGAAGCTACTGTTACTCCTAGGTTAAATAAATGTGTCTATCTATCTGTCTGTGTGTCTAGCTGTATTTGGTCACAGTATAGTCAGGTAGATATTGGTCCATTGTCGGAATGTCTAAATGTAGCTTTCAGGCGACCCATTAAATTTTTAAATTTAGAAAAAGTGATGTCTTTTCGCTTTTTATACATTTGTCGATTTTGAAAATTTTGTCTGCAACACAGTAATTCACAAACACCAAGTCTAATTCATTGATTTTTCATGATTTCCAGTGAATGAGAATACACCTAATAAACTGCCAGGAGGGTGGGGCGAATAACATGGCCCTTTTCACTTAAAGTTTTCCAGTTGATTAGGGAAACATAAAATATTTGGCAAGCTTCAGTATTTCCTCTTGACAACGCGATACGCCATATTAATTAACTCAGGTATAAATATATATATAAATATCGATAAAATTACAAAGAAAACATCAGTAGATTATGCTTGGCTTCATATAGATCTTAATGATGAATCTTTGGTATATCTGATACCCCAGCTGTCAATCTCGAATTTCTTACAGACACAAGCCAGTCATCTTTGAGTCAATTTAGTTACATGGACTCATGCCAAATTGTCAAGTCTATGCTCCTGCTCCAGAGGAAAGCCATGCATGTACCTAAGAATATCCTGCATAGATATCCATAGTCTATCCAGCATACATAATTATCATTAGTATATATTTATTTGAAAAGCATGGACCAAAATGGGCATTTTTGATTGATAACCCACATACGATGAGAGAAAATGTTCAAGATATTAAAAAGAATATTTAAACTTGATCAAATAACTTTATCGATGAATCAGCTTCCAACCTATAGATAAAATTATATTCATAAAAAATATTTTGAAGTCTTGCAGTTTCCTAGACTCTCTAGGCCTTCTCTACAATAAAGAGTCTATATGTTTCATTTTCATTCTCAAACATGCAATTCTAGGAAATTGTAAATGCATTATCTAAATCTAATCTGTTTGATGAATTAGACAGCAACCCAAATAAAAGATATATAGAATTACACAGACATGACAAATCTTATTAAAATTTCATGTTAAGCTTTCTCTTCCATGACATAGCATGCAAAATAGGAAACATTACACATCCCTCAAGAATAAAACTAAGATACATAGATCTTCATTTCTGTGTTACATAAACATATTTGCTAGCTTAGGAAATTCATAAACATGGTATATAAGTCATGTTATAACATCATGCTACAACATAACTCTTGCTACATTTACGTTACAATAAGTCTTGTTGTACTTAGAATTCTTGTCTGAAATTAGGCATAACGAATAGCTCAGCGATAAGGCGATAATACTGCTATACATCTGGTTGAACATAAAAGCGAGTCGGTAATGTACTTTCGTCATAACAAATACCTGGAAAGTATTTATTTGATTGACTTTTACAGTTCTCGGAGCATGACAAGTAATGAAGAGAGAGAGAATATAGTATTGTTGCCTCAGTCACCATAACATTTTGATTGTAAGATAAAGCATGAAAGTTGAATACCACTTTTATTGTTCGGCGCAACTGTTTCTCCTTGCAAAAGGTTCTTGATGTTATATACTATCATATATAAAGAACCCACAGCCGAAAAAATTTGAAGGGTTCAACTGCATTGAAAAGATTCAATACTGGTGGTAAGGCCCTATGATTGAACCCTATATGCTCCTAACTTGAGAGAAAAAGTGACATTGTGGGAGTTCAGTGCAGCTGGATTATCTAAGTTTTGTTTTTGTTTGCTGTTGGATCCATTTTAAAAGTTGAATAATGAACCTTTTAGGGTTCCTTATCTATACCAGCTTATAGAACCCTTAAAAGTTCCACATAGAACCTTTTTGCTAAGAGTGCAGTAGACGATTCACAATCTAGGTGGCTGAAGAATAATGCAACAGGTTCTTTGGAATAAAAATACACAACCTAGACACAATGAATCTACAATGAAAGTAGCCCTATAAATCCACAATTAATGGCGTTAGATAAAGAAAGATAAAGAACGATGCGTACAATTGGCTGGAGATAACGCCAAGAATTGCGAAAAATCTATCCCAGAAATTTTCTGGTGAAATAGGTGAACAGATTGAAATAAACAGGCATAAAAAAAGCACATGAGTAATGAAATCCATGTTTTGGGTAACCTCATGCGGTTTAATGGGGAGTGTTTGCTTGGAAAAAAGTTATAAAAAACGATTTTATGTCACTGAAAACATGTCATTAAATCAATGTTACAACTACCTGTGAGCTAAATGGAGGAAAATACATATGGAGGCTTCATGGGGGGTACAGCAAATGCACTGGCGGCCATCTTGGATGGGGCAAGATTTATGGCAGCCATCTTAGATGAGTACAGGTGTACAGCGAAGCTTTAGATACATGAGCACTGCGATAAACCACAGCGACCAGATATGTGAGATTTATGAGTCTAAGAGGATTATTTGTTCACCGTGTAATTGAAATAGACATGCATCCACCTCTCCAATAATAAACAGGAAAAAGCCATGAGATAACCAAGCCCTGTATTTACTTGTTGCGTATAATTGCTTCCGACTTATAATGATAACATTTTTATTCGTTGATATCATAAAATCGAAAAAGATATATAGTTTATAAATCTGCACTCAGATTACCACAAAAAGCAAAAAAGAGGAAGTGACAAAAACTATGTCTTGTCCAAAAAGCATCCAACAATATTAAGATCTACCTATTTAAATTGCTCCCTAAGCAGGAATTACATCTTGTACCCATCTGCAGAAGTGGGCAAGAACTCTTAACAACTTTGCCACCTATAGCATTAAAAATGTTTAGATGCATAATTATAGTAAATTTTTAAGTCTTGGTTTATAAGACAAACAAATCTTTTTGCTTCCTTGTATTAAGCACATGAATAAATTCAACCTAATTCCGAAAGTTTATTTGTTCTAACGATTCAACTTCTTTGAATACATAATTTCGAAGTTACTCTTTTTCATGTTGCCTGGCCTGCAGGTGTGGTGATTAAACAGTTGCATATCAAAGCTCCTTGCATGATTGGTTGTTAGCAAATGTGCATGCTAAACGCAATGTACTTGCATCGTGAGCAGGTGTGTCCTCAGAAGTGGAATTAAGTTCCAAGCTACACTGCATAAGGTATGCCGTCCATGGGAATCCAAAAATTGTCTTCAGAAGAAGAAGAAATTCTGCTGCTAAAGAGGGTTTTATAAAGAAAAATAGGAGAAAAACACATTAATAGGAGTCAGTGAATCGCCTATCTATCTATCTATCTGTCTATCTATCTATATATCTATCTATCTATCTATCTATCTATCTATCTATCTATCTATCTATCTATCTATCTATCTATCTATCTATATATATATCTATCGCAAGCAAGTTTCGACATTGGCCGACCCATATCGCCGACAATTTTCTTTAAAATGCTAATCAATTCTGATATCAGGGATCTGGGCCCCTTGATTGGCCGCTGATTCAGATTCAAATTCAAATTCTTTTTTGTAATTGATGTTATCAACAGTACATTGAAAAACTTCTCAAAATCAAAATACATATAATTAAATGAAATCGAGGAGGCATGATGTCTAAATGATATCAATTTATTTATCTAATCTATTTATCTAATCTATCTACTTGTCTATCTATCTATCAGACAACAACATAACTGAGTAAAAAGCTTGTCACTGGTTGAATTGCTATATGACCAAGTTAAAAATCTTGAACATCTTCCAGTATCAGCTCATATCTATAAATCCAGGTGTGCTGAAAACTTGTTTACAAAATGGTTTGTTTATTGGGTGTGATATTGCCAGATGCATTTGCTCACTTCATAGTCATTTGAAAATGTAATAACCAAGGTGTTTACTCAACTTTGCTGAGAATATGATTATATTTATGGGCAAAAAACACACAGAATGAATAAGATCAATCTGCACATTTTATTCAACCAGTAATGAAGCCCATCTAAAAGTAATAACCATGGTATATTCTCACATATATTCCATTTCTTTTTAAATAATCGAATGGGTGTTTATAACTGTAAACAGTGTCAATACAAATTGTAATGGAAGTGTTCAATTTGTTGGATTAAATTATAATAAACTTTTTGCTTTTTCTTTCATTAGAAGCAGTACATGATTACTGGCGCTGAATTTGTCCCCAGTGTACCTTCCGCATTCCGCACTGATTTCTAAATTTCGAACTTTACCAAACTTTCAAACCTGATGACGGTGCAACAACTGCAGTATTTCCATCTCTAGACATCACAATCAGATTTAGTTCTGATAGTCAGATTCTTGGGACAATTGGGCCATACTCACAAGTAAACCAAGATGCAAAATCTCCTAGTAGGCCTATCCTCATTTTCAGGAGAAATTTGGTAGATTTACAGGATAGTAAATTTGTGCACAGTATGCCTGGTATCAAAGCAACTGTGACGTTATAATAGCACACCTTTGACAAAAAGAATGACAGGACTGTTAGAACAA
Organism: Platynereis dumerilii; assembly: GCA_026936325.1. Lineage (NCBI taxonomy): Eukaryota > Metazoa > Annelida > Polychaeta > Phyllodocida > Nereididae > Platynereis > Platynereis dumerilii. The sequence goes on from JAPTHN010000120.1 coordinate 219,686, forward strand.
ATAGGTTGATGACGTCATGCTGACATTTTGTATAAAAAAGAATGATTTGTGACGTCATAAAAGGTGTAGTAGTGGCTACCTGTTGAGTAAAAAATTACTAGGGTGTTTTTTATGAAGATATTTTGGCTCCCATTTTTTCTTCTTTTTTCGTCTGCATGTCACTAGGGCCTATGCAGGTGATATAAATACCTGTTTTCTCCACAGGTTAGCTGGGTTGGCAAAAAGATCATTTTGGCTCAAAGGCAAGGAAAATATCCCCCTGGTAGGGATAATGTAATTAGGTAGTTTATGACTGTTTTATAGACATCTTCAGAGCAATAGGCTATGTGTTATGTTGATTTATCATGTAACCTGTCGGACCCTTCGGCGGTTGATTTGACCTCATTGGGATGAGCATTGGTTGAACAAATCTTGGATTCATGAACAAAGTTAATACCGTTATTGAAGAAAATATGCTTCGTCAGTTAAACATAGATGAGGTTTTTCAGCCATTTAGCAAATGGTATCTTTTACTTGAAATGCCTAAGATATTCTATGATAATACAGGGCAGAAAAAGATCATCTGAATGTTTTCAAAAATTGTTAATAGGCCTACTGATTAAACCCTAAAATGTTCATAGCTCTCTTATTTTAGGTACACATTGCATATCAAATACTAATGGATGTCCAACATTATGGATGCCATTATATCATTGCCACGCCTAATTTCTTGCTCATAATATTTTTTAACAAGAATCCGCAGATTCAAAACCGACCTAGCGCAAAATTGAAGGTTCCATTGCTTAAACCACTGAGCAACTGATACTGGAAGATAGGAGAAATAGTTGATTGGAAGATGCTAGAATCAAATGCAGTTTGAACAGATTTTTAAAAAAAAGGAAAGATGGCTGCCAAAATGGGCCCCATCTTGGATTTCTCGACATGTTCCTCATCCATACCCACAGGCCAATACCTGTACCAAATTTCATAACTGTAAGTGAAATTTTAAGGTCACAATTTATCAGTTCAAGAATGACGAAAGATTGCTGCCACAAAGAGGCTGCCATCTTGGATTTCTCAACATGTTCTCGACTGATACCCACAGCCCCATATCTGTACCACATTTCATAACTCTTAAGCGAAATATTGAGGTCACAATGGGCAGTTAAAGAAATGAAGAAAGATGGCTGCCAAAATGGCCGCCATCTTGGATTTCTCAAATGTTCCTCATCCATACCCATAGGCCAATACCTGTACCAAATTTCATAACTGTAAGTGAAATATTAAGGTCACAATGGGCAGTTCAAGAATGAAGAAAGACAGCTGCCAAAATGGCTGCCACAAGTGGCTGCCATCTTGGGTTTCTCAACATGTTCCCGACTGATACTGACAGCCCCATACCTGTTCCAAATTTCATAACTCTAAGCGAAATATTGAGGTCACAATGGGCAGTTCAAGAAATGAAAAAAGATGGCTGCCTAAATGGCTGCCATCTTGGATTTCTCAACTTTTTCCTGATCCAAAATAGCCACTACAAAATGGCCGCCATCTTGGATTTCTCTACATGTTCCCAATCCATACTCAGAGTCCCATACCTGTACCAAATTTCATAACTGTTAGTGAAATATTAAGGTCACAATGGGCAGTTCAAAAATGAAGAAAGGTGGCTGCCAAATTGGCCGCCACAAAATGGCAGCCATCTTGGATTTCTTGACATGCCCCGATCCACGCCCATAGTACCATATCTGTACCAAATTTCATTACTCTAAGTTGAAAACTAAGGGCACAAATGGACTTTTACAGAATGTCATGTTGACAAGAAATGTGGACACATCACATGGACATGGTTTACATGAGTCCCCTTTCACTAACCACCCCCCTCTAATAACCGACGTTAGGTCAGTTAAAAAGGGATAGATACACCTCTGCCTGTCTACCAATATTTTAAGAACCTGTAAATTGACAACTATTAAAGACCTTTATAGATCATAGTAGTGCAGTTTGTCTACCAACATGAAACCAACTCTTCCTAAACCTTCTATAAATTATTTTCAGCCAATATGCCATAGAATAGACAATAATTATTGTTCTTAAAATAATTTTTGTGATAGGCCCAAGCCTGATAAGCACTGTTTGCTTTCTGCCAAATTTCTGGGGTCCTTTAAAATTAAAACATACATGCATATCTATCTATCTATCAATCTATCAATCTATCAATCTATCAATCTATCTATCTATCTATCTATCTATCTATCTATCTATTCTTCATGATGTGATGTTCAACAACACAAATTCAAACTTTAATTAAGCCACATCTTTTAATTATCAAGAGTAGCCCCAGACCCTTCATTGTGTCCTGTTGGCACAAGCATTGGAGTCACTTTGGGGCTACATCAAGAGGTATTTATATAAGGCCACTCTCACTGGTGTCAGACCTACCAAATTATCATAAAACTACTGGAAATCTTCTCAGCTATCTAAAATGGGGTCTGCCGTGTCTGTAGACCTCATAGAAGTGTTAATTTAGTCGTGCTTTGCATGACTAAGTGCTGTCCCGTTGTTTAGTTCGTCCCGGCCGTCCCGCATCGTCCCGAGCGGCTGTCCTGGGGTTTAGGTTCCCCCATTATTTATGGGATTGGGCCAGAAGTTGGTGCTGTTGATATCTTCTGAGTCAAAAAATGACAACATGGATTTTTCAAACTCTTGGGCCTCTCTTAGTTTTAAAGATACAAAAATGACAATTACATCATTTTTGAGATAAGAAATGACAGAATATGAATCCGAGTGAGAACACACAGATTTCTATTTTTTTGGTGTTGTGCAATGCTACTGAACTTGGGAGTTAAATTTACGCATGGAAAATACGGGAAATCTCAGTATTCTCACTCGGGATCATATTCTACAGGAGTTCAGCTTTAAAATGCTCTTTATTTGAAAGCTCTACGACCATTATTAAGGGCGGCCCGAAGGTTTAAAGACAGGTAAGTCACTCAGGCTGAGGCGCCGTGGGTTTTCTTGCCATTTCCGTGGCCTGGGAGTCTGTTTCCATCGTGACTTTACGGCGCGGCTGTTTAATTGACAAGCCTGTAACTGCACACGATCACCGACGAGGTTGTAGGTAACATAAAACAGCAACAACATTAGATTTATGTTGAATACTTCCAGAGATATTGTCGTTTAAAGTGCGTCAATCATACCGCGAAAATCCTACTGTCAGAACCCGAAAGTGACGTGGTTGCTGGTTCGTGGTTGCTGGTTCGTGGTTGCACTTTATGGCTTCACCAGATTCGTTTTACAGGTCCTGGAAAAACCGACGTTAGGTCGGTTAAAAATCACACACTTTCATCTGTGCTACACTAACCCAAAGGCCTACTGGCACACTCAAATAATATTGATCCATTTTACAACATGCCTTCTTGGCCTCTTCCTCCGTTTTGTCAGCCAAACCCCAGATCAATTACTCTGCCCACCTGAGGCTTCATCATGCAGCCTCTGAGTCAAGTGTTTTCTGCATCCATGATCTCCTGAAATTATGACTCATCTTTTCAAGTTATCTCCAGGCAATGCTGACCTGTTTTATGCCCTAATGTAACAGCAAAGATACAAATGTCAAATGTATTAGTTTTTTGGGCTTCAACTTCACTGATTTGTCAGATCATGAGTAATGATTTGGTTCAATTTAAATTCAGGCTACATAATTGGTCAAAACAGGTGTTTGACGGTTCATAATATAATATATTAATCAGCGGCGGATCCAGAGAGCATAGTCTAGCGGGGCCCGGACACCGTTTTGGCATTCGTAGGCCCATGTTGCCCCATATTTAACTAAAAATATAAATTCCATCTCAGTGGTCTAGAGGGACCCGGGCTATATCTATCTCTCTGACTCACAACCATTGCATGTCACAGTACCTATGCCTTGTTAAATTATAGATCATTTTATAAGCCATAAAGACAAAATTCTTCTACATTTTAAAATGAAGTTTTATGGACTGGATGGATTGACAGTGAAAATTCCGGTTGAAGTCATTCGAGAAAAAAAATTTTATGGTTCTTCCGATACATTGGCGTTAAGTACAAAGGCATTCTATTCTAAACACGGTCATAAAAATAGTTTGCCAAAAATTAACTTAAAAAGTCACTGAACAATGCAATATATCGAACCTAATCAGGATCTGGTAGGCCTCATAATATTATACTATGAAATATAAATCTATTTTTATAAAATGATATTATGTGGTAAATTAAGACTTATTGAAGCTTACCATATAACCGTCACATTCTAGACCAACACGGGCAAACCCTTTCTTTCTGAGATTTCGAAACAGCTCAATGGACATACCTGTAATAGACAAAAAAGAATATTAGAAACAATGAACATATTACATTTTAACATTTTTTTATTGGCAGTTTGACATGAAAAGCACGACAATCAACAATGAAGTGTTGATGAAAAATCTGAAAATATCATGTATAACATAACTTTCCAAAAAGTATCCACGACTATTTATGACAACATCGCTACACTAAAGGGCAAACTTCTAAAACTTGAAAAATTGCATCGCCGTCCACACAGACAATTTTTTCATCTGCCAAACTGGTAGTCTGCAACCCTTTGTTGTGTTTTCAGAGGGCAAACAAGTTCTCTTTGGTTTTCACAAACTAATCCTTCAAATAGTTACAGCCTGTTCTTTTGGTTCTCCAGCTAAACCACTTGTTTTGCACCATTGACTCATTTGGGAAATGACAGACAAACCACTCGCTTATCCTCATCACGCAAAATGCTCGACCGCTTTTTACAGACTTTAGTCTCAGTTAAACCTCTTTCACCTATTTCTTCGGCATGTTTACGCTCTTCATCTGCTCAATTACAGACCACCAATTTTACCAAATATAAATTAGAGACAACCCAAAATCTTCTAACCAAATACTCCCTATTTTAGCCTGCCATACCCTTTAGTAAATTACTTTGTGGGAGTTGTGGCCAAAATTCCAGAATACTGTTCCACTACATTACAGGTGGGGCTAATTCCATCACTAACAAATGCCACAAATAACAAACTAGGTCCATTTCCCTAGCTTTTTGCACCTGTCTAATAAAAGCCTTGCTACACCCACAACTTTGCCTTAATTGGAAAATCACGTGACTGGAGGTAGCTAATCCTTAAGCACTACTACTGGCGACCTCTATAGGAGAACTATCCCCCCTTCCAAAAGCACAAATCCACACGAAATGGAAATACTAACCCAAAGTAGAATCGTTTCGGTTTTTATTATGTGTAGGATTTGGACTGGAATATATAGTGGTCTAGATGTGGTCTAGTGCTTTTAGTGCTCTTGCTTAGTAGAAGGCTCAGGTAAAATCGAGTCCATATAGTCACAAATATACTATCCAAATGAACTACACCTCAAGCAGGTATAGTCAAGGACTTTCTTCTTTCCAAATAAATATATGTTGTGGCTGGTGCAAAGACCTTGAATTTGTAAGTCATTTGAACAACACCAAACCATTCAAACAGGTCTGAAACCTTCAGTGGACAAATAAAAAGGTTAATATACCTAAATAAACAATGATATAGACAAAGAATAGTTTGTCTGGACTTTTAAAAAGTATACAATACATGGGTCCAGGGTTAGAATATGTTTGACAACAATTTTAATCATCCATCGTCTGTCTAACTGCCATGTCATCCTCCTGTTCTAATTAACCCACCAAGTGCATGAATACAGGATGTAAAGTCTCAATCATCCATCCATCTCATAAGTATACAGACACTGATCAACTCTACATCTCATCCGAAGAACATCCAGCTTGGGCATTGCACATGAACATCCGCCAATAAACTGTATCCGCCCCAGGAATCAAACCCCGGACACTCAGTATTTTAGTACCTATTGAAATTGCACATTGTCACAAATACATTATAAACAGTAAATATTAACAGAATCAAGATTCATCATTATGATATATTTTCACAGTAGAGAAGCACAGGGATGTATAGCAATATCTATCTTTTACTTATTCACAGCAGGAAGAGTGTAGAACAGCAAAAATAAAGATAAATGTTTCATTATTTATGATTAATGTGATCATCTTGTGAGGTGCCTGTATTATTTATATCATCCACACATATCATTTCTTGGGGAAAGAGGCAAAAGGTATTTTTTCCTTGATTATCATGTTATATTTATCAGAGATGTATGTAGGAGAATTTGGTTGATTACTGGCAGGGTGGTTTATTCTATGGGTAACATAGCATCAGAGTCTATAATGTGGAGCTCAGTTGTTCAGGTGCTTGATTGCATGGGACAGATCCCAGGTTTAATTTTCGACCAAGATGAGTCATGAACCTATTTGGCTTATTAATTATTAGTTGGCCTCCAAGATAGATGACTGAGGGCTTTATGTCCTGTATCCATGCACTCTGTTGGGCTTATTATGACAGGAAGAGGACACAGCCATCTGGTGAAGGATGATTGACACTGCTGTCCATCATAGGTCCAGGTGATTTGGCAAGAGCTAGAATCGAACGATGAACCTAGCGATTGGCAGCCAAAAACTCACACATTAAAATTTGAATTTTGAGTCAGTTTAATGATTGAGCGAGATGGTTGTACGATTCCTTTGAACTGACATAGTTTTTTCTAAGTTATGACAACAGAAAAATTATCATAACTCAAAACAACGAGCTGTGTCAGCTCAAACAAATAGTGCAACCATCTCACTCAGCCATTTGAGCTGACTCAAAATTTAAAATTTTACTGAGTAAACCAGTTATTGAGCTCACATTCTTCGCTTTAAAACCATATACCAGATGTAGAAAACCTAAATTATATCATGACTCTAACCAGGTAAGTACAGTAATCATTGATTATTTTCTTCTGTTGAGGGAGAGAGGGGGTTGGGTATACATCCATTACATTATCTGAAGCTATGGAGACCAACCTCTGATCAGATGAGAACCTCCCTAAATGTGAACACCACTGTTTATAAATGTGAATATCTTAACCCTATTGCAAGGGTGACTCTGAGTCTATTAGATTAGCTATTTCCAGGGATTTCTTGGGGTAGGCATTTTGGATACAGATTCTCTGAAATCTTGGGCTACATATATTATGAATGATCAAAGTCTATAGGATATACCTAGAAACATATATAAGAGCCACATATCATAGAGGAACAGCAGGTCCCAAGCAGGGGGTATTTACTGAGTGTATTTAGCCCTCAGAGGGGCAAAAATGTGACAGGTAGGTGTATGCTGTCCCCCATGGGGTCTCCTCCTGCCCTCATGGGCCAGTCATGGGGAGGGTTTATTTTCCTACAGGTTTGTCTCCCCTCCATGGGGTATAGTTTCATGGGACCTAAGATTTGTGATATATTTTTATACAGATTGTTTTTTTCTAGTTCAGGAAAAAATAAGAGTAAGACTAAGTATTTACGTTTTGTCCAGGTTCTTTGCTCAGTGGCTGAGATTATAACCAGTTCTATCAGTTAGAATTCAGACACTGGGTTCAAACCTGACTTCTGTGTATTTGATTAATAACTTCTTGAATGTTTGTTTGTATTTTCGATCCACAGCTTGCGCTAAAGTAAATCAGACAATCTGCTCCATGAGGCAGAGCCTTGCGGAGCAGATTGGTGTAACGACACAAGCCTTTTTGGCTAAAAAGAGTTGGAAACACAATTAAAATTCTCTTCTTTCCTTATTTCCAAGCAGAAATTCAAGCCTTAAAACCATCAGTATATGATACTTCATCTGGAGACTACAATTTATCTAGTAGTTTCAAAACTTCCAAAGCCCAACATGATCACAGGCCTTCAACAATATCATTCTCCTGACTTTTAGTGCATTCCTCTTCATACATGTTACCTGAAATGTCCTGGATATCTTAAAATACCCTTTGATGTAAGTCAAATGCACTGAGATCCATCAGCACCACTTACTCAGAGTATATAGTTACCACACTATAATCACTCCATAACAATAAATCTACATTGTATAGGTGTATACAAATACCCAGAGTATTCTTATCTTCATCAATAAGTTATCACTTGTGTGCAGGCTGTGAAATTTGCATCAAAGTCTATGCTGAGGAAATAAAATATCCATGGTACATGTAAACTGGCTGCAAATCAGGTTGGACTATCACTTTTTGGTTGGTAGGTGAACAATGCGGCTTTATGTCCTTTTTTCGCATGATACGGCTCAGGTAGGTTTTTGGGAAAACCAAACTTCTGTGCAAAAAACCATTTGGTATTTCAAAAAACAATTATGTCCCATTTTTCTTAGAATGAGATATCTTGATACATATCAGTGCAATGTACATGTCAAATTCAGACAGATTCTGACACCTGTGAACATCAAAATTCTGGAAAGTATACTTTTGTCTCCATACCATTTTACAGGTATTCGCAGGATAACAATTGCAGACTACTTTTGTCACATCTGGTCCCAATGATAACAACAAACAGTCTAGATCTGAACACTTCTTCCAGACATCGTCTCCGATAGTCAAGATACTGAATGTCTGCATGTCTTTGGATGTCTCCGGATACTTCAGCGTATATCTTTTGTCTGCTGTAAGAAGCGAACGGTTGCTTTCTCACAAAACAAAGGATTCCGCAAAGTTATTACACCTGCGCTGATGCGATAAACACAGAAGAAAAAGAGAGAAAATATGAAAGAATACACAGAAAAACTTCAGTGGTAAGGACACCATCATCAAAAACACCCCAAGGGGTTGGGAAAATACATGAGCCAGGGGATTAGATTATTAGTTAACAGTCCTTCTCAGGACCACCTATGAAGATGAACTACAGATGAAAGAGAAGTGAGTTTGGGATAGATTGTAGGTTGTCTCTAGAGATAGATAGATAGATAGATAGATAGATAGATAGATAGATAGATAGATAGATAGATAGATAGATAGATAGACAGATAGGCAGATAGATAGGCAGATAGGCAGATAGATTAGATAGATAGATAGATAGATAGATAGAGATAGATAGAGATATAGATCCGTAGATAGATAGATGGATAGATAGATAGATAGATAGATAGATAGATAGATAGATAGATAGATAGATAGATTGATGATAGATAGATAGATAGATAGATAGATAGCAACACATTCTCCACATATAATGAAATACGTACTTTATGGACTTTTGTCACCTGGAAATGAAGGTTGTATTTAATTCTGAAGGAACATGTACAAGATAAAGATTGTCATTCATTCTCCGATATAGATATGCCTATAGTATGGGTAAGTACCCAAAATGAACCTGCTCTCTGCTGAATTGGCCTCTTTGACTCTTATTTTCCCTAAATAAAACCTGCAATCATGTAAAATTGAACTTCTAATGAGATGCTGGGACTTACATACTGATTGAAGCTACAGATTTATGTCGAATTTAACATAATCAAATTATCATTTAATTGTATTCTGGGATGTTACGTCTACCAGTCACAAAATTTTAGTGACTATGTTATTGTAGCAACTTCCTTCTCCTCCTTCCTTCTCCTCCTTCCTTCTCCTCCTTCCTTCTCCTCCTTCCTTCTCCTCCTTCCTTCTCCTCCTTCCTTCTCCTCCTTCCTTCTCCTCCTTCCTTCTCCTCCTTCCTTCTCCTCCTTCCTTCTCCTCCTTCCTTCTCTTCCTTCCTTCCTCTTCCTTCCTTCTCCTCCTTCTTTATCCTCCTTCCTTCTCCTCCTTAAAACCTACAGTATTACTACAAGACTTTCAGAAAGGGCCTCTATTTGAGGAGGCCTCTATTCGAGACGGGCCTATATTTGGGTCTGCCTGTATTGTTTATTGTACAAGAGATGCTGAACTACTGTGCATAGTAAAAGCATGGTAACTTCTTAGTTAGGCCTGCTGATCTGGATCACTTACAGGACTCCAGTTAGTTTTATAATTTCAGGAAAACCATTGATTGCATGCTTTTTAAATAAAACACGGGGGGGGGGGGTTGGGGGGGTTATGACATTAAAATAATTTCTTTATGTTCATGAAGAAATAGTGACTATCTAAGGCATGGAGTATATAATTTAGTTGATTCGGTGGTTATAGCATGTTAAACATGACACATTATAAGACAAAACTTTTGAATAGGCAGACCTAATCAACTGCTAAAAGGTTTAATTGAGTTAATGTACATTGTACAAAATTATAAAATCAACATTATTGTGGTACATATATGGTTGTTAAAATGAAGTAGAACCAAATTTGGTGAATTATTTATTTCTAATTTGAGATGGTCTGAGTTTTGATAATTAAAATATGGCAAAATTAATTGTTCAATTCTGTAGGAGTAATACAGTCTATTAATATTGAATATAACTTACAAATATGTAAGTAGGTCAGCTATACTTATCTAATAACTGCTTTTTTACATGTATTACAATGGAAGGGTTGCAGTAAGAGATAAGACACTGCCCCTATAATATTCTGACAATGACCTGAGCAATGATGCATTCAATGGGTTACATAATCAGTGAAGGGGTAATGGAAACACTATAATAATACAACTATTTTATAAAGTTTTTAAAAATAAACTATGTTGAACAATATATTACTGATAGGCTTGTGTTATTTTTAAAAGTCATGATATTTTTTTTAATGTCATAATGAAAAAATGTATAAGATTAACAACATTTATGGATAAAGTTAACCCCCCCCCTCTCCCCCAACCAAAAGGAAACAGCCATGGAATATCAAAGCTGCAAAGGGGGGGGGGGGTCATTAAAATTAATAACCCCCCCCCCAAGTAGCGGATCCAGTGGGCACCCCCCCCCCCAGACCACTGGTTGGATCCACAACTGTCTCCCTTAAGAAGTATGGCAGTATTTCTATTTTACAAAAAAAACAAAACATTACCAATGATTAATTTACTGCCATCTGCCTCCCCCCCACCAACAAAATTATCGGATCTACCTCCATGGATTGACTATATTTCAACAAACCTACCAAAATTTTGGAAATTAGGGCTATAGGATTCAATATTGATATTACTGAAAAATAAACCCCATATGTAATCTTTTTTACAAAAACGAGGTAGTATAGGTCTTTCATTTATGCTAGAATAAACTAATTCCTAAGAAGAGTGATATTCATTCAGGCTACTGGTCTTGAGTAATTACAGTTTAAATGAATACATGAAGATTGTCCTTTATTTTCACCAATAGGTTAAATAATGAAATACAGTATTTAATTTCCTTTTGCAATGAAGACCATCCTTCAATTTCATTTTGATTTTGAGAGAATGAAGATCAGCTTTTATTTTGTAGAAATCTAAAAAAATTAAAGCCGGTGTTCATTCTCAACAGTTCTATGATCTATACATGAGAATGAAGGACGTCCTTTTTGTTCCTTCAGAATGAACACCGGTCTTTATATTTAGGTGCAAAAAGTCCATGAAGTACGTATTTCATTCTGGGGTGGAGAATGGGCTGATAGATAGATAGATAGATAGATAGATAGATAGATAGATAGATAGATAGATAGATAGATAGATAGATAGATAGATAGATAGATAGAGTGGTTTTTGGTTGGTGTAAGGGTGTATCCTCTTTACATGTGACATTTAGGCCTATTTCGATGTAACAGATAATGTGCATTTATTTTCATATATTTTCATAATCTCATTATATCTGCCTTACATTGCCATCACTTATCTTGTTTTAGTTTTATTAAAAGAACCCCTAACAGTACACCCCCTCTGGATATTATAACTTCTTACAGGTTCCTGGTAATGAAATTTATGCACTTGTTTCAGATTTAGATTAACCTAAGGTGGCAAATATTATATCTGTCATAAACCACATGTAGTTAGAGGTGGTAGTTGGTTATGCATCCTGTATTAGGAATATTTTGCAAATAAAAACAGACAGGGATATCTGCTGAAACAGAAGATTACTGACAGCACATAAATTGTGAGCTGAAATTAAACCCAGGACCCTTGGAAACTTGGAATCAGTATTCATGGAAGACTGGTTCAATTTACTAAAATTTTAATATCAAGATGTAGTTTCAAGAAGGATAGCTATAGCAGGGAGCTTGGAAACCATTGCATAAGTAACAGTTACTATAAACCTAATTTTACTTAATCTGTTTGATATAATAACATGTGTTTCCATCAACAGAACCAGATATTGATGCAAAATAAACTAGCTAAAATTCATTGTTTGAAGAAGTTACCCTCTCTTGGTTGCTTTTGTCTGAAAATGGCTGTTGAAAATACCTTTTAGCATTAAGTACCATTCCAGAAATGAAAAGCATTTTGGGCATTAATGCACTTTGTTAATTTGCCTGCTCCAGCTTCTGCTCTCTGTGACGTCACAAAAACCTCCCAGATCTCGCGTGACCTCACGAGATGTTGTAGCAGATTGCATTTTGTTAATTTGGAGTTGTTCAAAATGAAGGATTACCTGAAATCCAAGCCACATTTTAGGTTTTTGCTTTTATTTCAACTTAAATAAAGGTGCCGCTGATGCATATAACATGTTCGATTCCAATCCAGCCACCGAGAGAGCTACTTGGACCGATGCTGTACAGTACTTAGCTGTTTCAATCATTCTTTGCTTCATTGCTCTGTCCTCCTCCTGTCCCAACACTCCTCTTCAATGCATAAATACAGGACATAAAGCCCCAATCATCCATCCATTTATCTGTCTATACCTGTCTTTGTATCCCAAATACCTATACGCATACAAATGGCTCACAGTTGGCCTACAATGTCCAAACTTTGGATAACCCATCCTTAAAATTTATACATATCTGACTATTTTTGTTATGAAGACCTATATCAGATGCTGCACATGTCATTATATCTTTATTCCTCAATATCTAGTATCTGTCTCTATCCCAACTCTTACCCTGAGGCGAGCGGGGTGTTTTAAAAGGGCGGATCAGCTGTTTACCTGGACAGGTGAAGATCAAAGGGCAGGTAAACTTTGATGCCAATAGATGCAGCTTGTCAGCCACAGCATCACACCTGTTTCAGAAGCAGGCACCAAGCAGCAGAAGCCAAGAGCAGCAACAGCAGCAGCAGCAGAAGTCAGCAGCAGACATTAAGTCATTGAGGCACTAGATCATGCAGTACTGCAGCAGAACAGTCAGAGATACACTCAAAGACATCCAGAGACTCAGAGACTGGCAGACTGGGAGATATTATGACTTATTGACAGATTCAGAGACAGTAGGACTGAGACTTGAGCACCTGAGCAAAATATGTATAAATTCCAACGCAAAACAGTTAAAGATACACTCACATAGATACAGAGACTGGCAGACTAGGAGATATTATGACTTACTGAAAGATTCAGAGACAGTAGGACTGATACGAGGCATGAATACATGCGAATGATGCACAGAAATTCCAAAGCTGCAAAACAGTGTACGACTGAGGCATGAGCACCTGAGAAAGATGTATAGAAATTCCAAAGCTGCAACACAGTCAAAGATGTTCTCAAAAAGATCCAGAGACTGACTGGTATAGATATTATGACTTATTGACAAACTCAGAGACAGTAGGACTAAGCCATAGAAATTCCAAAGTTGCAAAACAGTCAAAAGATACACTCAAAGAGATCCAGAGACTGGTAGACTGAGAGATAGGTCTATTATGACTTAGTGACAGACTCAGAGATATGTATAGGACTCAGACAAGAGCACCGGACCAAGATGCAAAGAAATTTCAAAGCCGCAAAACAGTCAAAAGATACACTCAAAGAGACCCACAGACTGTTAGACCACCTGGGAGTTATTATTATTATTATATTTGGGCCCTTAATTTTGATTATGAATTTTATCTAATCACTATATCATTTACTGGTGAAACGTGAGGTAATGAGTGAGAAATAACAAATGGAAAAATGGGGCAAATGCCTTTGCAACGACAAATAAATTGTTACTAAATGTTGGAGTCGGGGATATTTTGCGACAACCGACAACCAATGCTGGTTACTGAACTTCTAGCCTAGCATACGTATCAGAAAACATTTGTAATATCCACCCCCCCCCAGCCTAACTTTTACTTCTTCTACTTCTTCTTATTTTTCTGTTCTTCATGCACTGCAGGCCTGCTCTTCTGGGATGGGATGGCTTCTCACAATGCTGTTCTTCCAGTCAATATTGTAGAACCCCCTAAACCATGTACTCTGGCACACATTCCATACAAATTTCAAGCTTGGTTGGTCTTAATTAATTGATCAATCATGCTAACACCCTCTTTGCCATACCCCACTACAGTACCACTACTACTTAAGCCAGTTAAGAAAATGGAAAAGTCTTGTCCCTCTGAAATGTGCCTTATGCCCCACTCTACTATATACCCTATACATCAAAGGGGTTAGTAAACCTAATTACCATAACGTTAAGGGTGCTAGAGGGGTGAATAATCACCCTCTTAAGTAGTGCCATACATAATCTATACATTACAGACATACATAATCCATACATTAACAGTATATATCATAGTTGGCATACATTTCTTTAGAAGAAATGATAATTCATCTTAATGTACTTCTAGTCAGTGTTGTATATCAAAATTCTGGAAAACATTAGGCCTATATTAAGATCAGTTAGATTAATAGGGAAAGTACATAGTCTCAATTCTGCTACATTTGCACTATCACATGTGAACCGCAAACAGGTGATCAAAAATATGTAGTGGTTATGATTTGAAATGGCAATTGATATCCAATTGTACAAAAGTATAAGAATATTTGTATGTTTCATTACAATTTGCTTCAAAACCTGATTGTTCTAACTAAAACGATAACATAATTATGCAAGACAGATCGACTATTTACCTATCAATTTTCATATATATCTCATTATTCAAGAACATTAAAATGTTAAAAAGATTGTATATATTCTTTCAAATATCTTGGGTTCATTTACTTGCTGCATCAATGCAGCTTACCTCCTCACAACTACACAACAGCAATTGCTATTATACAGCCACATGTTTGGTGAGTGATAATAGGGTTAGTTTGCAGTGAGCGATAATTAAGAAAAGGTACATAGGTCACCACTACATCACCACAGGTACATGCTACAGGTAGCTATCATTAGTTTCTAGGCAACCATCAATAACCAATTGTTATGGCTGTGTTATTTGTAACAGATAGAGTGCTTTTGCCTGGCAATGTGCACTATTGTGAGGCCATTCAATACTCGGCTCAAGTTAAGTATCCAACTGTTAGTGACCTCCCTGGACTGAATAAGCCACAGGATTGGCTTATTCACAGTTGTTCACACCTTTTCAGCCAATCCTGCCACTTATTCAGTCCAGGGAGGTCACTAATAGTTGGATACTTAACTTGAGCCAAGTATGTATATTCTATTATGTGCTGATAAGGGTGATTTTGGCAGATTAAATAAACTCAGCAACATTAAAAACGCACACTTTTAAAAAGGCTAAAAATAGTACTTCCTCTTAAGATATCAAGATGAAAATTTGCCCACTTCTAGAAGTTGCCATCAGGTATATCCACGAAAACTTTCAAATCTCTAAGTGCAGTACTTTTTTGTCAAATTAAATTGTCGTGGTCACTGTCGAAAATGGAAGTCACAAAACTTCAATTTCCTCTGATCAATAATTTCAACAACTTAGCTGTTCTTTCTACAATTTTTTTTGCTAAGCCAGGAAAGTTTATAATTTTCCTTCCTTGATGAGCTAGCAAAAAGGGATATCTGACCCAACCATAATTAAAGAGGATGAATTTAATAAAAATTAAGTGTCAATGCTGACACGCCCCCTACTGGAGCCTTTTGTCAAAACCTTAAAAAATGATGTTTTATTCAGATTTTTGAGGCAATTGATATGGAATGATTGTCTGTGTGTGTGTTTCTACCCTGGGCATGCATAAAACCCCCATTATTTAATAGTTCTGGTTCACATGCTTCATTTGAAGATGTGAACTCGTAAATTTTGAGTTTTTAATTCAAAATCTGCTTTATCATTGACTTTTTTTTTCAAAAACTTCTGTGGGACCTCTTTTGGAAGTCTTGTGCCTGTTATGTGAAAATTTCATAAGATTAATCCCATCCAGTATGCCACAAAACCAATATTTCCAATTGTGCGTTTTGTGTTAAAGTGCAGTTTGTGACTTCCATTTTCAACAGTGACCAAGACAACTTAATTTGACACAAAAGTACTGCACTTAGAGATTTGAAATTTTTCGTGGATATACCTGATGGCAACTTCTAGATGTGGGAAAATTTTCATCTTGATATCTATAGAACAAGTACTATTTTTTAGCCTTTTTAAAAGTGTGCGTTTTTAATGTTGCTGAGTTTACATTGCATCTGGCAATTAAAGTGTCAAATTTGATCATTTTCTTTGCTCTGTAGTAACAAGGGCAGATGGAAGGATGAATTGATGGATGAACCCATCGCACCCTGTATTTATTGTGTACAGGAAAAGAGCGCAGCAATGAGGTGATGGATGATTGAAACTGCTGTCCAACATATTTCAAGGTGACCTGGCCGGAGCTGGAATCAAATGCAGAACCCAGCGATTGGAATTCAAATGCTCTTGCAACAGAGCTAACCCCCTCCCTGGTAACAAAGACAGAGGGCAGGTGATCAAAATTTCTCACAAAAACAAGCTAAAGGTATCATAAAGGTATCATAAAGGTATCAAACAATACAGAAAGATCTAGTTGCCCCTTAGAAACACTGCAAAATGTTATAAATATACCACTGTATGGGATCTTCCACTTGCCTCACACTGACACTGAGACAAGTGGCTGTCACTTCTAAGGCTCATTAAAAGAGAGAAAAATATCCACAACATATGTTAGACATCAACTTCATGTGTGGGATTCTATTTATTTTTGCTAACTCAGCATAGACACTGATACAAAGGACATAGGAAGATAGATAGATAGATAGATAGATAGATAGATAGATAGATAGATAGATAGATAGATAGATAGATTGATTGATTGATTGATTGATTGATTGATTGATTGATTGACAATTACACAGATAGATAAGACTCATTGACTGATTGATTAAATGATTGATTGGTTGATTGATAGGTGCATATAAACATTTCCTAAACTTTGAATCAACCAGTCACTGTTGTCCAATACCAAAAAAGGAAAACTTCCCCATTCAATCAATCTTGTCTAAAATTACATAAATTACAAGTTTACACACAATATTTCATCTACTTTTTGAAAACAAACCACTGACAATATTTTGGCAATTCCAAACACCATTAATGATACTTCAAACTTTCCTGATTGCTATGGCAACACTTTCAGAGTGGAAAATGACGTGAATGGAGATTAATTGCAATAAATTATTCATAAACTTTTGTCTAATGTTGACTTAGTGACATGTTGAATAAATCACATGTGAAAATCTCATGTTGAATCATCCTTAATTTGACTTGTATGTAATTAAATGGAGCAGAAGTCAGGATGAGGGAGAGGTGGGAAATGGGGAGGGGGAGAGGAGAGGAGGAGAGGGGAGGGGGAGAGGGGTAGAGGGGAAGAGAGGAAAGGGGGGGGAGGAGAAAAGAGGAAGAGAGGAAAAGGGGAAGAGGGGAAAAGGGGAAGAGGGGAAAAGGGGAAGAGGGGAAGATAGGAAGAGGGGAAGAGAGGAAAAAGGGAAGAGGGGAAGCGGGAGAGGGAGAAGAGTTGAAAAGGGAAGAGAGGGGAGGGAAGGGAAATAGGAGAAGAAGAGGAGATGGGAGTATCAAAAGCGGGCTATTTGTAAAGGAGGAGATAAAGAAGATCGGGAGAGGAAAAAAAGAAAATATTCACTCATGAATAAAGTGCACATAGGTCGCTGTATTTCTGTTTTTCATTGGGAGAAAATTGGTATAAAAGACATCCAAATAACACAAATGGAAAATTCTAAAAAATACCTGAGCTTGTTTTATTATTATTTTTCAAAGTCTATATATCTCTATGAGTCTGTCTAGATGCCATGTATAGATTTGATGTGAAATAGAGCTTCATACTTTGAAGAGTCCATGTCTCTAAGCACCCAAAATCTGTGGAATATGAATCCTTTTCACCTGCTCAGGTGTTTTAAGACATCAAAGAAGAGCTCCCTTTGAAGTCGTTACCTGACAACGTTACAAACAGCGTCATGACAGAGCGTCACAACGTCATGCAGATCTGCTGCTCCATATTTGGATAGCAGTATCATCAAAGGTATGTGCTTATTTGGAAATATGGAACATATAGGTCTTCAACAACAAAGCTGTTTATGGATTTTTCAATATATTTACATAAAATCAGTGACATCTAAACTACATTACAGATATAAAATAATAAAATATGCTTGACGGAATTATGATTGTATAGAGCGCATCAGTCTGTCAGCATCTGAGTGAGCATTGATTTTCTATGAAATCATAGATGTCTTTATTTAATCAAACTACAACCTGACTTTGACTGTGAATCTGACTCCGACCTCACCTGAATACCTCCAACCATGACTCCTATATATAGTCCAAAGCCCTCTCTGTACCTTTACTTGGACCAAAGAGTCGGGCCTACTTATCTGGTAGTATATCAACTCATATTGTTCGTATCTATCTAGTGTCACCGATTATATAGAACTTTATATAATCAGCGACAGCTAGTTTCAAACTGAAGTTATTTGGAAACATAAACTGATTCAAAATAAAAATTGTCTGCGTCTATGACAATTTCTATGAATTCTAAATATTGATCATTTTCTTCTACTATTAAATGCAGAGCTGCAGACACAACCTTTAACTTTATGCCTATCACAAATTTACCTCTCAGATGACTGCACAATGACTAGAATCTGATTCCATATTCTATTCAGCAAGTTAATTGAGGCTTGGCACAGTCACACCCAGGCAGAAAAGTAGTGGGACAAATTGTATCTCCTTGTCACATCCCATTCAAGTGTCATCGCCATAGCAACGTTATGTTTCCATGGCAACGGAGCACAAAACTGCACTAAATTTGATGAATTATTGAGAGGCTCCCCCTAGGGGAATTAGGTGATCCTCTTCCTACAGCCCCACTTTTAAGATTTTGTCTTCTCTTGCTGTAGGCCCCCTATATTTTCCAGCTTTTGCAATCTAAGAAGTCTAAGAAGGGATTAAGACTTTGCCTGTAATGATGCCATACTGAGTCTGGGCTTGTGTAGTCATGAAGTTTTCGAGTTTTCGAGACAAAAACAGCATGCATGTACATGTATATGTATATCTTATTTCTGTTCATCTAAAAAACGGATGTTATTCTCAGTCCGAGAACTGGCGACAAACACTGTTTTCAAATAAGATTTGTCCTTTTTGTAAAGCGCTATTCTTTCAAAGTTCTTACCAGTTATCTTATTGCATTATAAACCATTTCCTTCAGGTGATAAAATGCACAAACGTTACAAGCTCCTATCAATAAATCTGCACATTTATTCCAGGTAAATCAAAAAATTCGCTGTTTTCTATTGAAAGTCATTGCTTCATTGCTGTTTATCCAAAAATATTCAAATAAGCACCTCATAAAGATATATATATAATAACAATATTTAAAAATTCTACAGAACATCATAGATACACATAGATAACCAGTTAATGGTACATATTACACTGCAACAGCTTAGAGTTGTAGTAGCCACCTTGTAACATCTTATAGAGGGAGATAAACTGCTACTTCTTGTTGACAGCACCCATCCATCAAATCTTGTAACCAGATAACACTAGGTGGCATTATGCTCTAAATTAATTAACACAAGAGGTCGCTGCCATCTTAGCACCAAATTTGATTACTGTCCCAAGATAAATTACTTTGTGTGAGAGTCCTTGGGGTAACAGCATTATGGGGACGGATCAGTGTCCGAGGATGGTGGACATACGTGGGGGATCTCATAGTAGACAAACTTAGTAGATACTGATATTGGCTGTAGTGGTGATAGAACAAACACAAACTAATGTGTTACATAATAATCGGAGTAATCCAGTTAAAATGTCATTCGATTAATTGTCATGAAATTTATCAACTTACCAATCCATACAGTGATAAATTGACAATTCTGTCTATCAATCTATCGAACTATTTATCTATCTATCTATCTATCTATCTATCTATCTATCTATCTATCTATCTATCTATCTATCTATCTATCTATCTATCCATCTACCTATCTACCTATCTATCTATCTATCTATCTATCTATCTATCTATCTATCTATCTATCTCTCTATCTATCTCTATCTATCTATCTATCTATCTATCTACCAATCTATCTATCCAACTATCAATCAATCAATCAATCAATCAATCAATCAATCAATCAATCTATCTATCTATCTATCTATCTATCTATCTATCTATCTATCTATCTATCTATCTATCTAGCAATCAACTGTCTGTCTATTCCTCTTTGTATATCTATCCCTACATTACTTCAACATCAGTCAATTCTATGTTTTAATTTTAATTTTGTTTTTCTTCATATACTTCTGCCACTCCCTCCTGATACAAATGAGTTTGCCAAGTGGCTTTCTGCTGAAATTGTCTCCAGAACAAACAAACTTGGATGACATATTGGTTTCAAGTGCACTAATTACAAAACACTTTGAATACAGTGAAGTCTCATTCATATGGACAGTCGAAAATGCCGATGTGATAATAATGATGATTCAAATGAAAATAACGAAAGGTTTCTTTATTTAATTTAAAATTTTCAAAAATGTGTGGTAATTCCTAAATAAATGTATGGAAAGCCTGTTGGGCAAGGTAGCCTTTTCATCACGGCATCAAATTAGTCCAACATGACATATCATTATTTTACTTAGCATTTTTAAAAATTAACCTTTCCACTGAAATGATCATGATTTACATTGTATGGTTTACAGTATCTCTTGACTCAAGAAATATAACCCCATCTCTCAAATGCCATCACATCTCATCTCTTAACCAACAATTCAGAACCCATAACAGCATATTCTCAGGTATAAAAGGTATTCCACAAGGGTCAACATTTCCCCTGTACTTTTTTGCCATCTTTGCTGATTCAGTATTGAGTGCATTGTTGCTAGAAGTTATGTAAATGTTTTTCTGCTCTGTGCAATATCAGAGCGAGACTGATTGAACCTATGGTGCAATAGGAGAGATTTATTTTATAGCTGTCTTGTTCTGGATGAATGGAATTAAGGTAGAAGGATGGATCACTGGAAGAAATTAACTATGGAAGAAATGAATGTCGGAAGAACTAATGGATGGAAGGAAGGAACAAACGACAAAAAGAATGATGGATGGAAAGAATAAGGAAGAAATGATGAATTGAAGGAAGGACTGATGGAAGAATATTGGAAGGAATGAAGGACAGAATTAATGATGGATGACTGGAATGATAGATGCAAGGTATTGGCGAAATTATGGATGGAGGGAATTGCAGATGCAAGGAAAGATAGACGGAAAGAATGAACAATGGTAGGAATAAACAATGGAAGGAAAGGAAGATGAAGGGAAGAATAGATGGAAAAACGGTTGGTATAGAAAGAAATTATAGGTGGATGTTTTTTAAACAGTTGCAGTTAGTTTAGCTGGAATTGAATGAATGACCCAAGTCACTACAAGCCAGAGCCTTGCAACTTACCAACCACTCAGCTATTCTTCTGTACATTTCTGACAATGTAGCTGCCAGTAATGTAAATATTTCTGTGGCCTGTCCAATATCAGGCAGTCAAGCTATCATAGCAATTGGGCTGGAATTATTCATGGGTTGCCTCGTTCTGAATTCTGCCCATTGTGTCATTTCCATTGTTGCATTGTTACAGCAATTGTTTACATTCAGCCTCGTTCTCGATTCAGCCTATTCAGCCTCATTCTAGTATACAAGAGCACTGAGGGCAGAGCACAAAAAATACCCTGTCACAATGTTTATGTTGTATATCATTGCAAATCATGACATAGCAGAATAAATACACTGATTCAAGAGTGCTCATTCAGAAGGAATGCATCCCAAAAGACCTGCATCTGCCCCTCACTCAAGTACCTATGCTCAGGCATGCAGCAGGCTCCACCCAGCCAGATAAGCAATAAAATAATATAGATAAAGAGAAGGTGGTATATTTATTTGACCAATTCACCCCTGACTGAGCTGGAAACTTCGTATTTATGTATCTGTCAGTCTCTCGTTTTGTCTGTTCAAACAATTGGACGTCTTAAAAGAAATATTGACCAGACTCCATGGTACTGATTATACAAACTCGATACTACCAAACATATTAATCGTAATTTGTACCTGAACTTACTTTAGTAAAATTAAGTAAAACAGGTGAAGTTTTGCCTTTGGTTCAACGCTAAACACCCTTGCCTAACTGCTCCAAATTCAAATTACAGCTGCATGGGGTTTCACTTATATTAGGTTTTGACCAATATCTTTCTCTGATCAGAGCAAAGGAAAGTGGCAGCGATTAAATTTTGTCTCAGACATAACTAAAATATCCTATTTCATGCTTTATACATCATCATCTCATCTGATCAGAATCCATGCTCCCAAAACGGTAAAAAGCGGTTGGGTTGAGGATGTTTAGCATTGACCTAATCTAACAAAACATTCCTAGGAAAACATTGTGTCAATCCTTACTTTCTTGCAGTGCTGTACCCATTGTGATAAAAACTATCAGTACCAAGGTAGCATTTTACTGGCACATATACACATCTCAATGTAATGCCCATGGTTATGAAGTTACACAAGCAAGCAATTGCTATTTCTTACATAATTCACAATAATGCCTTTTCTACTTAGCATATACACTTATGCATTGCAAGCTCATATTGGACCTGACATATATCACTGAGCTATGGGTTATAACTGTCTTTTTAAGCTGAACTTCTAAGAGGCAAGAATTAACAGGTTGGGAAAATGCCAAACATATAAGCGATTTACCTGAACTTACCTGCTCAGGTGAGCATGAAAGAGCTAGATAGATAGATAGATAGATAGATAAAAATATATTTTACATCGACAATAAAAACAAGAAACATTAGCTCAAAGCTATTAGTCGATTAAATAACAAAACAATAAAATCAGCAAATAACAAAGGAATAACAAGGTAAAATCATAATCATTAAAAACAGCACATAGAGCACTGGCATTGTGGTCCTTCCCATAATTTCAACATTATCTTAAAAGCATTAAAATCAGTACATTTCTTAATATCATACGGTAAAAAATTACTCACAGGTGAACAAGTGGACTGACATTCACAGGTGACTTCAATGGATTAACATTCTAAATGAGGAGAAGTATAAAGACACAGGATCTAAAATGCAACAGAATACAGTCTCTATTTGTCAAGTTAATGAAATGTGACAGGTTAAGCAAGATTTGTGTTGAACATTTCCAAAATTTTATTCAAGCAAAGAATATTGGGGAACAGGATTCGAACCTGGATCTGTGCATCTCCTTCGCGAGAGGCACCAGCATTATTCATTTCACCTCAGAGTTACCAAAAAAACAATCGTTACTGTTAGGGAAGCAAACTTCCACAAATGGGAAACAAATCTATCTATCTATCTATCTATCTATCTATCTATCTATCTATCTATCTATCTATCTATCTATCTATCTATTTATCTATCTATCTATCTATCTGAATGAATCTATCTTTCCAATCTTCGCTATTTCTATCAAATTATCTCGAGAAAAAGATCCACAGGAGATACTACATTATGACGTCACACTGGGGGGTACCTGCAATGCCAGGATGTGTTACCATGGCAGCAGGTAGCTCCTCAGGTGCTCCCCCTGTCTGCTAATTAAGAGATTAGCTGTTAACTGGTGATTTATGTATTCTGCTAATGTTTCAGAGTTCATGTTTCAAGAAGGTACTGTTAATTATGTATCACATGTTGGTTCATAGTGAAACAATGTGGGATAGAATTTTGTGTGGTATTTCATTGATTGATAGATGGATCTATGCTGTATCTTAGTTCTCTCGACTTAGTTGCTATATTTACACAGGATTTCCACAACATTTACGATGGAAATTCCATGACTTTTCCATGACTTTCCTTGACCAAATTTTGGATTTTCCATTTTTGTTTAAATTGTTCTTTCACAATTTACATTGTTGAATTGTTACAATAGTTAATAATTGTATGCTAGCCTATATATATATGTCCAAAGATATAACGCAAGTTTTGTCTGAAAGATTATCAATGATTCTGTCGAAAAGAAATTAGAAGTCTAGAAAATCCTCCTGATACTACACCTATCATCTTAAATAAGACATGCTCACTAATAATGTACATTGTACTCGGAAACATGCAGATAGCAGCCTCACACAGCATCTTCATAGATCGACCTAATACTTTTTCTGCCTATAGGGTGGAGTGAAGAAGTGATTTAAGGAGGATTTCGTCCATTCCCTGGCTCACTTTTAATCAAATAACGTGCACATCTATGCGGGTGCAGCATCAGACCCATTGGCAGGGTTTGGCACTCGTAAAATCAATGTCTAGAATTTCATAAAAAAGTATCACTTTAAATAGTAGATCATCTTGCATCATTATTACACATGGACTTCATTTACACCCTTCAATAATCAACATTCAAACTGAATTATTTTGAGACTAATTAAAAACCGCCTAAATGTGATACGTTAACATCAACTTCATCACGAATACAGCCCACGACTGAGGAGTTCTTTACCATCACGTTTTAATAACAACTATAAGATTACCGGTGAAACCAACTCTTATTATTCCACCACTTTCTCTGAGCCTTTTTTAAAATGATCATTCTTTTCCAACTGAGATTTTTTAACATCCTCCTTCTCACTAACTCAGATTATTTACCCAGGTAACAACAGTTTATTTTCTCAAGTTTTTCACTGTTTAAAACCCCTGATAACATTTCCAGAATGGTGTGAGAACATTTCAAGACCAGTATATAGTTTGTTTTCCGTTTGTTTAAACTTATTTTCTTCCCATACCTGAGTAAACTTATCAAATAAAGGGTAAAAAGACAGATAGATGCTCAGATATAGAGATAGATAGATAGATAGATATAGATAGATATAGATTGATAGATTGATAGATAGATAGATAGATAGATAGATAGATAGATAGATAGATAGATAGATAGATATTGAATGAAAGTGACAATCTGTCATACCAATCCAGTACCAACAAGTACACATCTAACCATCCATGATGCCTCAGGGCAGTATCGACCAATCACAAGCCTCATTACAGACAACAAACAGCTACCACGTGACTAGCTCCAACCAATAACAAGCCTTGTTAATGGTTGTTGTAAGAAAAATATTTTTCATACCTCCTTGTTTGGCATAAGGCCTGGTTTAGCCTGGGGAAAGAAGGAAGGATGGGGGAACAATATTCACACTTAGTTGCTTTTGTAAGGAAAGACCAGGGCTATGTGTCTGCTTAATTAGCTTTAGATAAAACAAACTACAAATATAGGCCACTGGTTAATGCTACATATATATGTATGTATTGTTAGTATGAATAAATGTACTGAAAAAAAACAACAATTTGAAACAGACAAAACAAGCGTCAGCTGGTGTCCGTCCACACTTTGTCTATAATTTGACAAAAGTTTATTCTCAACATTTCTATGATCAGATTACATTACAACAAGAACTGTTCAGAATTGACAACTTTCTTGGCTGTTGCACGTGAAAATTTTGTCTGATATACACAAAATTTTGGACGGACACCAGCTAACGTTCATTTTGTATGTTTTAGACAAACCGTTTTTTCAGTGTGGTATAAGAAAAATGCAGTCCCAAAAACCCGCGGAAACATTTAAAACAACACATTATGATGACATTTGTGATGGAATGCGTATTATACTGACTTCTTTTCGTCTGTTTTGTGCCTAATGAAGATTAACCCGCATACCGCTACCTGTAATACACCGCTATGATGGCACTATCAAGCGCGTTCCAAAGGCTTCTCTGGTATTTTCTGCAGAAGATTACATTTATATGTCTTCATATTTGTGCTAATAGAGATAAACATGTCTAGCCTATGGCACACAAACTATGAACCAGGGATGGAAATTGGCATTGCAATTTATAAGTCCTGGTCCAGGCAATTTCAATTCTTACTTTAGAGTTCCATATAGCCAGATTGTTTAAAGCACCAGTTTGTTCAACCACTGGCACTGAGGTCGCACGTTCGAATCGCACTCCTAGAACGCAATTTGGTCTGAGCAGATAAGATGGGAAATTTCAATGACAGCGGGTTCTGTCGGTGAAAGTCCTACGCTTGGTCAAAAGACCCAGGACATCTTTCGATGAATAGAGCATGGAGGTTCAGCTACCTGGCTGATCAACTATTTGTCTAGAATTTGATCTTCATATCATTCTCGGAATTTGTATTTCTGCTGTTTCTGAGGCTGTCTGTATACCAATTTCTCTGTCATCGTTCTATCAGTCTATTGGTTTGAGATCCAGATCTCCACAATTTATCTTTGTTAAACTATCTGTATTTGTCTCTACCTGTCTGCTTACCTGTCTGTCTGTCTGGTCTGTTAGTCTGCAACACACCAACTTCTATCTCTTCTATCTTTTCCAAGCATACCTTTCCAATGTCTTTGAATGCAGGGAGCCAAGCTATCTGAAAGTTAGACTACAAAACACACAATTCTTATCTCAAAAAGTCTGGCTATCTGAACATGTTGAAGTCGTGGGTTCAGGTAGGTGCTTTAGTCTTGCTTTGGTTGTGCTTGTTGAAGTTGGAATTTGTAGGCTGTGAGTTGTGCTTTTAGTCTTTTGTGATAGTTTTTGGAAAAAAATATAATAATATCAAATGCAGATCACTAAATCACTACAGACACCTAGATTCTAAGAGATCACTTTTGTAGAATAATCTGTTTCTCAACAAGAATAATTTGATTTGAATCATTGATTTGCATGCCAAAATTTCTTATGAATTTGTTTTTCACACCTAATTACTTGTATGCAACACCCAATAGTCGTATTGGAAATTGTTTATCACATCAATTACCATGTTTTTCAGCCAAAGTAACGAAATTCATGATGTTTGTCAAAATGTAATACGAACATTTTTTTGCACATCATCTACGAAGTCTACCTGTCTATCTACAATCTAGGTTTCATCTTTTCTGGCTTTGCTATTTCACGTTTCTTGTTGTTACTCAAATCATAACAAAAAATCTCTGTTCTAAGCACAGCTTGCAACCAACCTCAACATGATGTAACATAGTACTCTTAGATATTTGTAAGAAACATTTTTGTAGTCTTTTTTATAATATCATTTTCGTCTGCCAAATAATCAAGGGGCTACAATTTCTCAGTTGGTGTCTCAGAGCACGTGCTGCTCTTCTGTGCTGGAGGTAGAAAGTAAACAGAGCAGTCACGTGACCAGAAACTGCAGAACAATTGCCCAGAGGTGATTGTTGCAACCAACAGAGTGAAAACTAAGACTAATATTGTAAGATTATTATGTTACAGTCCCTGTGAGATTATAATAAACAAAGTGTAGCCCTGCAAGGCAAGGTTTTGTTTTCCTAAACAGTTTGTCAAATCAAAATCACTCAAATATATTAAGGATGGTTAAATGGATGATTGAGGCTCTGTTCCACGTCACATATTTTTTGCGATCCGGATCTTAAGACAAGAGGAGGACAATGGCAAGATGCCAAGGATGATTGAAGCTGTTGTCCAGCAGAAGCTGGAATTGAACCCAGGACCCAGCAATATTGGAGCTTGGAAGCCCGGAACACCTATCCAATGGAGCTAACCCCTGTCTTTTCTCAAAACACAACTAACTTTCAAGAAGACTGCTAATGAAAAGCAAGATCAAGTTTCTAATTCTATAAGATGTAAAATTAATATCTTAAGAAAAGTGGATGGCTCATTTTTCGCTACATCTTAAGTGCTCATTTTGAACAAAACAAGATTGACAAAACATGACAAATTGAAGAAGAAACTTCAGAAAAAAATGAAGCCTTGCACAAAACAATAGCAGATGAACAATACGTTGAAATATTGGACAAAACAGAACTCTGAGCCACTGAACAAAACACTGAAGACCTTATTGTAATACAGAGCACGTTCCTCGTATTCTTTATGGTAATCCATTTTAGCCTGGCGTTCAATCATTTTAGGGCATCTTCTATGGTAACAATCTGTAACAATTTTGATGGAGATTCTCTCTCTGGGTCTAAGGATAATAAAACTTTTACTGAATATAAAGCATTTTACTGATGATGTAAGACTTAATTGATATTCTGGCTGATGAATTAAATTTTTTTTAAAAATTTGAACTTGCTGCTATATTAAACTGCTTTGTTCTAGTTTATAAGGCACAATTCGAATACCATATCCATGTCGATCATATCTTCATTTTTCTTATTTTGCTCATTTATGCAGTATAATACCAAAGACAGTGTACCTTTAGATACACTGTCTCTGATAATACTAAACTCTACGGTTCCATGATGCTGATGTGGGAAAAGTCTCGGCCAGAGTTCCACAGTGACTGATGCATGTACAAGTCATCATAACTTCAAAAAATATCAATAAACACCACTCTGATATTGTAGTTGTTTTAGTTTAAATAGTGTATTTTTACCCAATTTCTCATATTCCAAACATAATATGCTGCACAACCACTCCGCTTCCCTCCACCACCCCTCATCGGACCCTCGCCCCTCGAACTCCCCTTCATATAAACCCCACGTCATTTCTGTTATTTTTAGCGACTGCTTCAAAAAGGTTACATTAATAAGTTACCCTCCTACTAGCTACAGCAGAGGCAACTTACAGTTCAGATTCTTCCCTGAGTAAGTGTTGCCTATCAGTCGGTGTCTATATGATGCCCCGAACAGGTGAAAGCGTTCACGATGAGAAAATCAAAGTTGGGTCGTACTTCGTCGAAAAGAGTTTGAGGTTATTTTTGTTTGCCGGAGTGTAATCATACAGAATTGGTAATTGGCTATATCTGTATTAATACTTTGCTAAGTGAAGCTTCTACATTCTAAATCATGTGTCCAAGAGATTCATCAATAATTATGTGAAACTTTCTTGTGACTCGGAGCAGAGAAAATAGTTCGAACCCACGTTTCTACTGTAATATCATTGTTTGAAATCTCTCGATTTACAAATAAATTTCCACAAACTGCACTTGTCAGTTGTACATCCAAAAATATAACCACGTACTTCCCTTACAACAACCTCTCTATCCCTCTCTACCAAGCTAAATCATACATGGCCTCTACATGCTCTATAAATGCTCTATTCATCCTCACAAATTTTTTTTTAACAAAGGAGCGGTTGTAATCTGTAGTACCTGCACTGAAAAAACCTGATGCTTTATTTTAACGGCAGCTACCGTAATGAAAAGTGCCATTTTACGGCAGAAAACCATTGTTCTTATGGCATGTACTGTTGTTTTAACGGTAACTGCCAGCAGCTGGGTTTAAAGTGTGGCGTAGCTACTTCTTTGTATTACGAACTCCCAAATAAGCATTTCTCTATCATTATCATTCTCTATCCATTTTTGCAAACCTACATGGCTGGTTCATGCTCTGTTCATGCTCATATACCTCACAATATGTAAACAGAGCATAGATCTCCCCTTGCTCACACTGGCTGTTAGCTGAACACATTCCTGCTTCAGGGTCATGCACAAGTCTGCAAAGCAATTTACCTTCAACATAATAAGGGCCAAGTAATGCATTTGCCAATCTACCCCACACACAAAGTCAAGGGTGTAAGAAGTGCAAGGATTGTTTAAGCAAGGGATAGTATGGGATATAACAAGGAGGTTCACTGTATGTGAAGTGTGTATGATTTTATACCATACTCGCTGATAAATTCTTCGATATTTACCATGATATATATCGCCGTATATCACGTATATTTAGTGGTCACGTGACTAGTGGTGATGTCACAATGCACAAACACTGAATCAGCCAATAAGAAGCCAGCATTTGAATCATGACGTCATGACAGATGCCATTGAGCCTCACTCTGGAGTTTACAAGAGCTTTTGTAGCTCGAACATAATTTAAGTCATTGACACTGGAATATTGATTTAAAAAATAAGTTGTTAATTTTGTTAAATAAAGAAAAATTTTATGACCATTTTGGTATCTCTGGTAATAAAATAAAGACATTTTTAGTAAATCGGTATTTATCTCCAAACACATGATAACAAAATAATCCTCTGAAACAGCGAATAATGGTATAAATCAGTTATACCAAAGGCGTATTTGTTGTATACGGGATATATACAGCCTCGGTGGTAAATATAACCCTCGGGCTACGCCCTCGGGTTATATTTACCACCTCGGCTGTATATGTCTCCGTATACCACATATGCCCATGGTATAACTACTATGTATACGATTTATATTTAGTATTAAGAACAGAGATTCCAAAGGGACAAAACAGGGATGGTTTGATGTTACAAGGACTTTCACTGGAAAGTGTGTATTATTGTATTGGACGATAAGTGGGAAAAGGCGATACAGCTATTTGCTTTATTGCTTAAATTGATAGGAAATAGCAATATTTGGCATTCATCACCTCGCGACATACAAATGACAACTCGTGATTAAGTTTTACCACTTCATCATAACATCTATTTATTCATAATAATGTACCATTAAACATTGCTGCACACACTCCACTATGGCCAGCCAGAATGGTAAAACTAAGTTACACGACAACTATTTTCCAAATCTCATTCTAAAAAAGCATAAGAATTTGACGAAATTATCTCAACTCCCAAGACAAGAGGCACAAGAACCAAGTTCTTTATCTCTACAGATACTGAGATATATGAAGAGAAAAAAAAACTTGCAAAATGCAAAGATATGTGGAGACTTACACTAAGGAATACCAGGATCATGGAATAGCATATAATTTGAGGAAAACAGCAAGATCATAATCCCCATATACATACAGCTATATATCAGGACTGTACGATTTGCATAAAGCTAAGAAATGAGAATCGGTCGCCATGGTTACACGGATGTCTTCCTTTTTTGGAATCTTCTTTCTTTTACTTTTTGGTTTTTGTTAGCTGGAATGTCTTTGTGGCTTTATTTTAGTGTCTCATTAAAAAAAAATCCTTTTGTTATTAGCTCACAAATAATCAAATGATATAATACATAAATACATTTATAGTTGTTTGACCCTGTATGTATCAATAAGTGTCTTTCGATTTCCAGATGATAGTGTTTTAACTTTGAAGTTTTCAAATCTTCCATAAAAAGGATACTGCATAAACCATAATTAGCCATCTTACTGTTGTCAATTGAAAAAGGTAATTTCCTGTTCAGAAGTCTCTTAATTTTTTTTAATTTCTTTTCATTTCAGCAAAAAACTCAAAATAATAAAGAACACCATCTTGGAAGCATCAGAATCTGACAGAACTAGGAAATGTTTGTGGGTTTGTGGAAAATCAATCAACCTGGGGGTTTCAACCCAAGAAAACAAATATCATGGGTATCAGTGAATCTCATTCGTGGGTATTCATCAGATACAACATCTGATCCCACATCTGGTAAGTATACAGATCTGGATCCAAATTGTACCAGATGACTACTCTACCTTCTCATTGCCTTTTCCAGTGATTATTTCTACAGGGTACACCTATACCTGCTATCTCAATCACAGAGAACCTTATCTTAGCCATTTTGCCTACTCACCTGTGACGATAGGTGCAGATAAGGATTCAGATAACAGGTGATATCTTCACCAGTGGATAGAAGATACTAGAAGATAATAGAAGGCTGTCTTATCTACAGATTGGCTATTGATGACATATCCTCCTGGTGTTATTAGGGTACAGCTCAAACTGCTCAGCCAATGGAGGATTACTTGAAGGAAAATTATCAGACAAGAGTGAGACATGTATTGAAAGAAAGGGTTGCAAACAAATCAGGGGTGTCATTTCCAAGACAGTGGCAGTTAATTTGGTTTTCTCTTTTATGAGATCAGATTCAGATTGTGATTATATTTTATTTTCACAAAGGATATATATGATTCAGGGAGGTTTCGGAGATAGTGTTAAAACTGTAGGATGATTTAAGAGAAAGATTGATTTTATGAGAGGTAGACACTAGACAGGTACAAAAAGGTTGTATTTTAAAAAGGAGATTACATATTGCAATCACAACAAGGGTAGATGGTACCAGATGTTTTGTTGACATATCTTCAAAGGAATGACCATTCAAATTTAGTGTCGTTATTTGATAGCATATGATAGAAATGGAATACCATATATGATAAACATCGAATACTAAATCCAAAGCATAATATCAGAACATCGCTGTTGTTACTTTGAAGAATTACATAGCCATTACCCACAGAGTGCAAAAATAGTATCCTATATACCTAACCTACTCTGCAAGGTTAGAAAGTATGTAAAAAGAATCTCAGAGAATCAGTTCCAGTAGAAAGCTTCTGAGTTACCCAAGATGGATTCGATTTGTCCAATTAGCTGTAGATGGACTCAAATATCTTGACTGCAACACACCATCAAAAAGGAATAGTCTACAATGTATGTATGGCAACTGATACTATGTATTTCTTGTTATTTCTGGGTTAAAGATATATTTATGTGATGTTTTACTAAGTACCTGGCAAATGTCAGCTGTGTTTTTGATTCCTTGTAGTTTTTATTTGGGTGTTTTTGTGCTTCAGTTTTTATCATGCATTGACTCCAAGAGGCAGGTAGGGTGTTTCCACTTGAATTGTAGATATCCTTGAGCTTTTTTCTGCTGCTTCTATAAGTTATCGACTGATTTTGGAGCCTTTTCCACAGTTTCATTTTTTATAAAATTGGCTGTAACATACATGTATCTTCGTTCAATTTTGCAAAACAAGAAAGAAAGAAAAAAGAAGCTGTGAGGAACATTTCTAGAGTTTCTCAAGTTACCAAATTTTCATATTCGTCAACAAATAAAGTCTGTAATATCATGTTTTTACAACAAAATGGCCAAGCAAGGGTGCACCAAATTTGCTTCATCCAACTTTCCAAAAATTTGCCTATGTTCACTTATACCATGCACTACAACTTCTTCTTATTCTAACTTTAAAATTTAAAAATATTATAAGCATACAAATGCCTTATCCAGTTTCTATGACAAAATAGCAACCCTACCTAAGTTTCTGCTAACTCTAATTTACACTAATAAAACAGTTTTAAGCATATCGACCTGCCATTTCCAACTAGCCATGCCTTTGAACTAACAGCACTGAGCACAAAAGCTCCAATCTGATCAACTGATTCTTGCTGAATGCAGAAACCATGTTTGTTACCAAAAGAACTAACAGGAACCAGGGAAACCAAGGCTCACCACTTTGGCTCAAATGTTCTGGAGCCCTGACTATCTGCCAGACTGATACAGGTCTGAGCCAAAGTAAATGTTAGTTTGAGAAGCATGTGGGGAATGCCAAGAAAGAAATGTATCTGTTTAGGAGTATATCTCCAGGCTCAGTGCAGGTTATTTTCACAATTACTATAATTCACATATGCTTTCTTTTCATTTACTAACAATTTCAATGGCGCCAACCCTTCAAAAAAGCATTTACAACCATTTGCCACAGTTCCAATGCCAGTTCCATGCAATAAGTATATTTCTGGGAGATAGATAGTAAGGGAAACTGAAGCTATAGGGTTCAAAGAAGAAAATTACTATCCCAGATTACTTTAAGAAACGATACTATTGAGATGTTTTGAAAGAGATAATTTATAACCTTATATCAATCATCTGAAGATGATATGGATTTATGATATTTTATGAGAGTGGGAAAGTTGACTGTTTTCAGTCATATTCATATTCAGCCGAAATTATTTTGCCTTCGAGGTGTTCTGTTGCTCTCAACAATATTGATAATTTATTTCTTGTGCAATTGAGCCTAAATAAAATGTGTCTGAGTACCTCCCTGAGTCAGAGTCTATAATATTTATCAATCGGCCACCATGTATAGAGAATGCCAAGAAAGAAATGCATCCATTATATGTAAATTCAAGCATGAGATTACTCCCGTCTCAATAGCACGAACAATTCAGATTAGACCTCACATGCTGTAATATCTCAAACTTTACCTCAAAATTGCCACAAATCTTCCAATGCAACAAAAGATACTTTTACAAATACAAATACTTTGCAAGTAGGTCTACTTTACAGTGACACATCACAGTCTCCCTGCCACCAGAGACAATAGCTCTTCAGCCTGGCTATAGAATTTACACCCCTCTCTCTGGAGGGTCTTAACTCCAATGGCAAAGCTCCATTGACCTGTGCCACCGCTGAAACAGGATGATCCCCAAAGACTGTTTAAAAGCTGCTCTGATGGAGCTCTTGTTTCCAACAGCACTTCACTGTTTATCAGTGTATCAGCTTTGTATATCTCTTGACAGGCTTGTAAACCTTGTGGGATGATCTGCTGTGCAAGCCTCGTGGGATGATCTGCTTACAAGTGTGAATCAATGTTGAAACAATGTTGAAGTAGTATAATGTTCAGGAGATGTTCAGTTGTGAAGATATATATAGTTGATAGATGCATACAATGTACATGTGATGGAAACAAGCCACTAGGAAGGAGATTCTTGTTGTAGGGGAGACCGGGGCTGGTTGTCACAGGGGCAGGTTGTCACACTTTTTATTGCACTAAACTATGGAGTCACACAGCTCAACCAATCATTATTTTTTGCTTTTATAACCCACTGGAGTCTTTTTGAAAAATCTTGACCCCTGCAAGGGAGTCTGGTAGGCACAAGGACTGTTAAAAATTTCCTGTCACAAAAAGTAATTTTTTACCTTTAACTTGCATGCAATGCTAGTCTTTATCAAATAGTTGTTGAAAAAGATACAGTTAATACACTTACCATATAAACATTTCTTTAAATCATCATTAGAACAAATAGTGAAAATTTTGATAACAACGGCCTTGGTCACCCGTTTTTGGAATTTTCATCAGTCGGGGCAGGTTGTCACAAAAAGGCGGGGCAGGTTGTCACACTTTTTGGAGCTGGTTGTTACCTATTAGGACCAGCTTTTAAACCAAAAAAACTAACACAAATATAAATGTGTGCTTTATACATGCTATTGATGACTGAAGATGTATGCAGGTATTGCATTGTGTTTAAATAAATCGATTTCAAATTTATATGTAAAATTTTCCAAAAAAATCGTAAAAATCCTACTCCATATCAGAATGCTTTCCTACTGATTGGTAAGCCTTCATTTGCAGCACTCTTGTACACAGTAGCATGTTTGTTAAGGTCTTCACTTGGCAAGTAAAGGATTCCTCATATGTCCAAAATAACTTTTCTTGGTCAAGATTTGCCCTACAGAGTTCCACTTCCTGCATTCGAGCTCATAACCAAAAGTGTGACAACCTGCCCCGAGAGTGTGACAACCTGCCCCGAAAGTGTGACAACCTGCCCCGAATTCTGAATTTTAAAAAATGTCCAATATCACATCAAGATTTCGATTGGTATAGATATATATTCACCAGATAGGTTTAAGTCACTCCCCTTTTGCCATTCATACAGAATGGCAGTGCTCCTGCATGCTTTATATAGAAATAGTAGCATGTTTAAGTTTTACACACTGTGACAACCTGCCCCTGTGACAACCAGCCCCGGTCTCCCCTACTCTATATATTATAATGAAAGTTCCCGGATGAAAAAATATATTATTTAAATGAAAAATAGAAGATTTTCATTTGAATAATTAAGTAGGTACAGTACAACCCAAAGAATGTTAAAATACTTCGCTCTTTAGAAGGAAGATGCATACCACAGGCATTATAATTTCTTACAAAAAGCTCACATTGCTGAACGTATCTTGTATACAATACATACAAGGTTGGCAACTCCCTCAAGATTCCAGGTTTGAGAATTCCTGCTGTAATGCTGTCTCAAGCAAGAGCATGGATTCTCAAACCAAGAGTCGCCAATCTTGTATATAAATTCAATAAGTGCATTGACAAGCTTTTTTCTCAAAATGATTGTAATGCCTGTGATGCATACCCTAAGTTCTGTCTCATCTCAAAGACCAACCTTGAAACTAGGATTTTACTGATAAATTGTTCCTGCACTAAGAACTGAACCCAAGACCCCCAAAGAAGCATTAAAGTTGCATATATAACTTCAGCCATTGCCAACTGAACCTGTTTATCCATAGTACTTTGTACCTATCTACCTGTTTTGTTGATTTTCTTCCTCTTTTTTTTCTTAAGGTCTTCTTCTTAGCGAAGTAGCAATAAATTCTTGTTTTCTTTCCCCTTTATTCCTTTTAAACAATATAATTTAAGACGTGTTTCTTCTGCAGCTTACTTGACTTGTTTCTGTTGTTTATTAGAAACAAAACTGTTTACAAAGTACTTGAGGGAAGATAACTGGAGGGCTGGAGAGGTTGGGGAAACACAACAGCTAAAGAGACTCTTGGAGAAGTTGTTTTCAAAACACAAGTCTGCCATTAAACAAAATGTAGGACAGAACACTCCTTAAATTAAAAAATGTGTTTTCATCTTCAGGTAAAATTACATTTCTGATTGGTACAGGTCTACGGATGCATTTCGTTTACTTCTTGGTATCAAAACATCCTACTCTCATGTACATGTAGGACAAAATACTCCTGAAATTAAAAATTTCTAAGTCTGGTGTTTTCATCTTTAGGTAAAATTACAATTCTGATTGGTGCAGGTCTACGGATGCATTTCGTTTACTTCTTGGTATCAAAACATATTCTTCTATCTGATTTTCAGA
The DNA here is from genome assembly GCA_026936325.1 of Platynereis dumerilii. NCBI lineage: Eukaryota > Metazoa > Annelida > Polychaeta > Phyllodocida > Nereididae > Platynereis > Platynereis dumerilii. The sequence goes on from JAPTHN010000120.1 coordinate 256,405, forward strand.
TGCACATGCTAGACAAAATACTCCTGAAATGAAAAATGTGTAAGTCTGGTGTTTTCATTTTCAGGTAAAGTTACAAATCAGATTGGCAGGAATCGACTTCTATTACTTCTTGCTATCATTACAGGTTCTTCTATTCTGATGCAGGACAAAAGACTCCTTAAGTTAACAATATCAAGCCTGATGTTTTTATCTTCAAATATAATTACAAATCTGATTGGTTGGGATTGACTTCCATGTTTCTTGGTTTCCTAAAAAGATCCATCGTGATGTAGGAAAAAATACACTTCTTCAGTTAAGAACTGCAGCATTTAATTTCACCATCAGGTATCTGACTGGCAGGGATTGAAACATATTGTTGAAAGCATCATTCAGTGTAGTTACAAAATGCAATCATTATATGAATAGAAGGTTTCCGGTTACCACAAGTTGGACAAATATGTTTCTTGGACAATAAAAAGCTGTCTACAGTTGAATTGGTCGGTTTATTAAATTTTGCAAAAAGTAATTGGAAATAAATAATAGTTTCTTTGTTTGACACCAACAAACTTTAATGCATAATATATCTCTACACCAGTATTATATCTCCTGGGTACATCTCCAAGCAATCAAAACAAATGCAAAAGACCACCGTTTCCATGTTCAACCCATGTTGCTCTTAATTATATTTCCTGCTTCAGTCTTTTACAATATTGTCCAATGCCAAATAGGACTTAGCATGCAAATAGATGACACACCATGCAGGCCTCATAAATGCACACAACACTATGACCAGCCCATAAATATTAATTTTCTTACTTGTCAACCATGACAGGTCTTATTATAGCAACAAATATTAACTTAGGTATTGGGTGAATCAGGTTGACAGCAAGGAGCAAAATATGCCCACAGCTATTTTCCATAGGATATCTCTTCTTACTTGTCCTCAGCTTGTAAATCTCTTCTGAATCTCTTCTAAATCGTGTGCTATACAGTATACACCCAAACAAAAAAAAGCGAAGTGATCTTATATTATTCGGACAGCAGGTTTTTATTAGTGTCTTCTAAGGCACTTCAAAGATTCTTAACATTATCAGCGTCTAAGCAACCTTTTTATGGTAAACCGAGTGTTTGATGACAAACTTGGTAGTGTTCTTTGTCCTGTTCTAAAATTATTACATCATATGCTTCATATGTTCTTATTACACTGGTCAACGATGATTTTGCTACCTGAGGAAAAATACCTCTATAAACCTAATTCGAGCGTGCTGATTCCAAATCTGAAATCAGAATTGCTCCAGATCGTCTAGATTTTGAGTTATGCCCATGTCAATATTTGGCAAACAGGCAGGCGTGAGAGCAATTCGCGTGTAAAAGAAATGTGTTCTAAGCTATTAAAATTTAGATTTAGAAATTATTTTAGCTTTTGTAGAGATGATTTTAATATCCTGAATCAAAATATGACCTAATTGTTCACTTAGATTTCTCCAACTACAAATATTTGAGGGTAAGAGGTGCCAGATATAGGCGATTTTAACTAAGTAACCTCTGGTACGTTTATAACTATTTCAAGATAATTATGAAAGTTTTGTATGAGGTGCTACAGCCAGTCATTAAAACCAATTTGTGAGCTGCTAAGGGCCTACTTTGCCCAAAAAAAAATTTATTGACAATATTATTTTAACAAATTAGATGAAAAAAAAATTTCGGAAAATTAATACTTTTTTCCAATCTGATTTTGAATGTCCATTTTTAAATGCTCAGGAGAATGTATATGCCCAAAGTTATGTCAAATCACATTCCACCTCCAGTAGCTCAGACACTGAAGGGACTGCTTGATTATCTTTAAAACAGGGGCTATGTGAACCACATAAAGTGTTGCAAATTTGATGATTAAATTCTCCGCGATTTGATTTCTTCTTGACAGAAATTGTTGGTTTGAGCAAAACAGTACGGAAAACAGTTAAAACCATGTCAAATTTTAGGCACTGGTCTACACAGTGGCTGGGCCTGGCTCTATGGGCAGTGTAGTTGCATTAGAGTGTGGTATTTGGAATCATATCTGCATTACTTGACCCTTTCAACCAGAACATTTTAATTTCAAATTTATTGCATCTCATTTTCCATAAATTTTTTTCATATTCTTCATTAAAAAATCCAATCATCATAAAAAATTACATAGATAATTTTTTATTAGACACAGGAACTATAATTTATCAGTAGGAGTTGCACATTAACCATTTTAATGTCTCCGACTGGGAATATATTGAACAATAACATTTTTGCAAAAAATCGCCCATTTCTGGAGCCAGTCACCGTCAAATTTTTGTTTCTGGACCTCTCTGATTGAAATATCTTGGCTATATATTGTTTCAGTACCTCAAAATAACTTATGTAAATAGTAAGTTATGCTTACTTTCCAGTATTCAACAGTGCAGAGTACATTTCTTTTACACGCGAATTGCTCTCACACCTGATTATTTGCCAAATATTGACATGGCCATAACTCAAAATCTACACTGCAAAAAATTCCCGTTAAATTTTACAGTTAAATTAACTGGCAACTTTGTTCCAGGTCTAAGAACTGTAAAAGTACTAATAAACCTGAACAGGACAATGAACCGTAAAATGCAGATTGGTACATTGAACTGTAATTTTGCAGATTCAACAAAGTGATATTACGGTATAATGTACATATATAAAACAGTTTATTTAAAGTATATTTTACAGTTATATCAACTGTCAATCATAGAATGTAAAGAATGCAAGGAGCTGTATAATTTACTGTAAAAATACGGATAGTATGTGTTATTCTTACTTATTGCACAAGTGTGAAACAACAGACTAAGCATGTGATTTAACTGTCGCCTAGCTGTAGGGATGTACCGAAGCTGGAATCAGCTGAGAGAGTGAGAGAGCCACTGACTCCAGCCTCGGCCTTGCTCATCTCTTGCTTGACAGCAGGGAAGTAAGTCCATCAATTATACCTAGCAATTAAATCGCACACATTTGCTCACAAACCATAAAATTGATGGATATTTTCCAAGAGAACCAGGTGTCAGGTTTTCGAAGTATGTTGTATTGATGCAGACTGCGCCTGGGTTATTTTGGTTTTAATAGTGTCATTCTTTAGATCACATCAAAAGACTCACACAAATGTCAATGTCATATATAAATATAACAACTTTTGCATAATGACAGCATCTTTAAGATCATATGAATGAGGATGTTCCCTTGCCTTCAGATAAGTTATAAATTAAGTTTAATTAACAGCTGTGTAAAGCATATGTTATAGATGGCACCACATGTTCCGTGGTTGAAGTCCATCGCAATCTCTTGTTTCTAGTTCCTAATCTGACCAGGTGTACTGTTTGTTTGGCCAATTCAAATGTTTTGTCTGCATATTACAAGTTGCCAGTAAATTAACGGTCAAAGTAATTGTTCATTAACGTGAACTGAATGTTAAATGACATGTTGCAGTAAATTTATCTTGGAGCCATTTTGTAACTGACAAAGAACTGTAAATTCACAGACAAAGTCTGTTTTAAAAAAATACTGATAAAATAACAATAAATTTACGGTTCTTTTAGCCAGAAAAACACGGTCATTTCTTACAGTGTAGATGTTCTGGAGAAATTCTGATTTCAGATTTGGAATGAGCATGCTCGAATTAGGTTTATAGAGGTATTTTTCCTCAGGTAGCAGACGAAAAATGTTTTTTTGTTGGCCAGTGTTATCATATCCAGAGAGATTTTTACGAGCATTTGAGAGACATATTAGAATCTTTAAGCTCATTTATGAAACGTTTCTCTACCAAGTAAAACCTAAAATATGCATTCAATACATTTTGTCGAACAAAAGTCAGGTGTGACTAACAGTTATTTATAAATAATCCCAAAATCTAAGGAATGTCTGACATTACTATACATTGTACATGTATTGAAGATGAACCAGTCACTCTAAGCCAATAAGATCTTTCCTCATTCAATGAATAATTTACTATCATGAGGCTTCACAAATTTTATCTTTCTCCCACCTGACCTTGAAAGATTAAATAAAAATCAGCGCAGCTAATCTTTGATTCCGAAAGTTAGCACGCTACAGAAACTGCAAGACTTTGTTCCTCTTCGAATCATCCAATTGTAACACTAATATCTATAGCTGGTTGTCTACAAATTTACAAGAACATACACTTGCATACTCACAAATTTGTAAGATTTTGACTTGACCTTGTCAGAAAGCACACCATGTAAATAAGTCTCACCTGCAAAACAGAAGAAAAGAAAACATCAGATTATCATTTCAATTAACAAATGTTTTATGTAATTGAACATGGTGTGTATTGATATAAAGATTCATTTGAGAAGTACTTTCACAGATTCATAACAATCCCACACATTAAGGATATGACACCACTATACAGGATGGATGGACGGATATGGTGAGTGCAGCCCTCTTAGCCCAGTTCTGGGCACAAACAAGGGTTGATATGTGAGAATCATGAGATGGAAGAGAAAGCGGGAGTCCGCGACATGTTACATATTTACCGCATGTGAGGGGTCTTGCCCAGCACTGACACTGATACAAGGGATATATAGATACGTAGCATATGGAATACACAATTTCTGATTTCAACAGTTTACCCGTTTAATACAACATTGGTTTCCCAAATAAGTAACAAAATTAATACTGAGACGTTTGTCCTAAATAATTTAATGAGTAAAAAAACTACCAAGGATAGTACCAATCTTAGCGGTGGAAGTAGTACATAGTTAGTTTTATTTCCCTCTGTCTTTCTTGGAAACAATTAGTACATCTAAAAAAAAGCATTAGTACTCCAGTTGTGAGTCTATTTGTAAGCTTTATCTGCCTTTAGTTTGAAGGCTTTAATTGAGAAGGTTTAATTGTAAAGGTTTTGTAAGCACTCTGTAGGCTTTTAACTGAAACCTTTCCAGTAAGATCTAGTGAAACCCTCCAGCAACTTCAGGACAGTGGGGGAAATGAGACACTTGTGAAATGTACTGGTTTGTTAAAGCATTATTGTCCCAGGATAATTTCCCTGAACGTATAAAGGATTCCTTTTGGAGGTTTAAACATTTATAGAGATTATTAATCAAAAGTGCCAATGACAAAGTGGAATTTTCAAATGCAATTAAGAATGTGTTATCTGTTTTGTAACATATTTCGGTCGTATTTAATACCGCTGGAATGACTTAACGATTCATCAGAAAAAATTGGAGGACATCTAACTTTTGGTATCATTTGTGTGTAAGGTTAAATTCATGGTCTCTGGTTTCAACATTAGATCCAAAGTACTGAGATCATGTCTAAGAGTGGTCCCTCCTCTTATGTCATCCATCCATCAACCCGTGAGGGTCACAAAACTCACAATTACTTGACTGTGAGGGCTTAACCTATTGACCAACTAAATTAATGTACCCACTGACAAACTGCTAATGATGACACATCAAAACATGTACTGGGGCAGTGTTTCTAACCCACTCACGGGGTTAACCCCATGCATCTTATTATTTGCACGCGATCGTTAAATTGTAGATTAAAACATGCACCAAGTCCAGACTCAACCCAACTCAATCCTCTTCCTATAAATAATTCATGCTCCCTTAACCAACCAGGGTAAAAGGTACACTAACACTTCGTTTTTGCCAAGATTCAACCCGATGAGGCTATTTATAGCTCTGCAGAAAACAGCAGTCCCGCAGAATCTGATCTCGTAAGGAAATTCAAGAAAAATGTTGTGAATGTGGCATGATTTTGTCGCAACGTGATATGTGGAATTTGATTATTTGAAAACATTCAGGAAATTATTTGATATTCTTATCAAAACACTTCCAGGAATTTGTTTTAACTCTAATATCAACATATTTATAATAACATCAAAAAGCAGTTCCGCAGAATATTACAATATGCAATGATATAAATAATTCAACCCAAAAATTTAAGGATTCTAAAATAAGGTAACAAAAATCCTTCACAGAACAAAAAAAACCAGACTAATAAAATACCACATAATCTGTTATGACCAAACCAGTAATGAAATAACTCAAATAAGCCTTTAACTGTTGTACATGTATAAATATTATATGTGAGATAAACAACTGGAAACAATTTTATTATGCGGGCCTGAATCATTGCTGAAGAAAGCATGTTTATTCATTTCCCCTTGATTAGTATTCACTCATTAATGTTTTATAACTGAATTTGTCTCTCATGCAATGTTTTGTTGTCTGTGATTTCACTTGCATGATAGACCTACCCTAATGACTTTGTTGACACGAGATCTAGAAATCTGAAATTTTAGCATTGCGGGTCAGGGGGACATTGATGATGAGAGGCTGATTTGATATTCTTGAAACTAATTAGGGTGTTCGGATATTGGAATATCATGTTGGGATGAAGCAATAATTTGGCGTACCCTTGTATCAGTGTCTATCTCTATACTGGGAAAGAAAGAGATCCCTCACATCGGGTTCCTTCGGACCTGTTCTCGCTCTCTCGTCGCATCAATCAACCTTCGTGAGTGTGCAAGACTGGCCTCAAAAACATTGTTGTGCATTATTTGACGTCTCTATTTTTACCATGATATAGCTATTAAACAAAACATCGGACAGAGTTCCCCGTGGCCTAATTGGTAAGTGCGCTTGTCAACTGGCTTTGAGGGCGTGGGTTCAAATCTCACCCCGGCACTCACTTTAGTCCGAGCCCATGGGCCATTAAATGGAGGCGGGTTGTATCCAGTGTTCTATGCTGGGGCAACTGAAAGACCCTGGGCATCCCTGAATTAATAGGGTATGTGCCGACTCACAGGCTTCTCATCTCATCATCATACGGCGATCGCCTGCCTCGATATAGCCCACTAAGGTGCTGCAGAGGCTTAAAACACAAACAAACAAACAAAAAACTCAGGTTGGTTAATGCACTTTTGAGCTTTTTTAGGACTACACTGCTATTCCTTCAAATGCTGCTGTATTAAAGGCAGTTCTGTGTATTTCATCCAAATTTTCGGCATAAGGCTTCCAAGAAAATATGTCAAGGAAAAAAAAAATTTTTTTTCAGGGGGGGCACTGTATTTTTTTTATAGTAAAAATGCTATTTTTAGCTTAAAATATGAAGAAAAACTTCAAAAAAAGGCCGAGGGATGAGTTTTAATGGTAGAAAGGCAAATGAGGTGTCAAATGAAAGCAGAGAAGCAGTGCTACAAGATGATGATAATTTTAATCCCTGTTCCATGGGGTTTTAGTTGAAACTGAGCCATTTTTGGCATCTTTATTGGGAATAAAAAAATACTCAGACCAAAATTCAAAAAAGCGCCTCAAGGATCATATAGTGCTATTTCTCTTCTTTCATTTGACACCTTATTTGCATTTCTACTATTAAAATTCATCCCTCGGCCTCTATTTTAGTGTTTTTATCAGATTTTAAGCTAAAAATAGCATTTTTTCATATTAAAAGATGCAGTGACCCCCCCGAAAAAAAAAATTTTTCCCCTGACATGTTTTAGTAGACTCCTGATGCCGAAAATTTGGAGTAAAACTGCACAATTGCCTTTAATTGAGCATCATTTAAGAGCATTTCAGTTCTGTCCAAAAAAGCTGAAAAGTGCATTAACCAACCAGAGAAACATCAGACATGTGCCAACACGTGGCTCTCAATTCGCGATACGAGGCCTGATACATGAAATTATGCCATGTGACGACATACAGATATTGAACATAATTGAATACGTTGATTATACATGTATATGGTAGTAGCAATCATTTTGTATCACGAAGAAAGGTCTTATATAAACATTTTTTTCTTACACAGTATATGAGGAGAAATTAAAATTGCACCAAAGAAACAAAAAGAAAAAATGTGGGTCACGTCTGAATAATGAATTTCCTTCTTTGTATAACGGTAGATCTGATAGACCTACCTGAAGTTTCCAAGTACTTTTTTCTTACACAATAGCATGTTTACTTGATGACCCGCCTACTCTGACTAATTAATAACACTTGAGGATACCCTTAAGGCTTAAGGGATCCAAAGAATGAGTCAGGCCATTCAAGGTTTGTTTACATCAAAGTTCATCGACCTTAAATCAAAGCAATCCAAGAAAGTGTGTGTAAAACACGTTGCCAAAGACTGATACAGATTTTTGATTGAGGGCAGATACATTGTAAGAAGCCAGATTAGTACAGATGCTGGTACAAAAGTTAAAGGGTCCTTGACTGATGGTCCTTCACTGATGATCCCGGGTTCAATTTCCGGTCCGGAAACAATAATTCGACCTTCATTTGCAACATCCCGCCTAGATGACATTCCGATGAGATCTGAAATGTGCCCACCCCTTATAACACTGCCTATGCTGAGCAAGTAAAAGATCCCTCACATGGGGTCAATAAAGTATGGTCTTAGAGGCTGCATCATTCATATCTGACTTCTCCTGATCTTGCAACAGCACTTCAGTTTTGAGAACCAAGAAACACTCTCCTCTATAATTCTTAATATTGGATCCAATCAGGGTACAGATTTTAAATATTGATTGGTTTGAATCACAGGAAAAGAAACAAAAGAAAAAGAAATGAAAAGAAAGGGAAAAGAAACAAATGAGATGCTGGAATGAAATCACAGTTGATGTTCTTCATCACGACATTTGGTTAGATGACTAATCGAAAAAGCCACAACCCTCGGTTATTCTCTCACTCGCTGTTGTAAAGTAATTCTTTCCTCTGTCCGTCTGCAGGGCTATCTATCTATATCTACAACTATCTATATCTATCTATATATCTATCTGTCTACGAATACTTCTGTCCATCTATCAGTCTATCTATGTATCGATCGTTTATATCGATATCTAAAAAATCGCTAACGAAGCAGATCTATATCGAAAAGTCAAATCTCACAATGTTCAATAACACTATATCAACTAACATTTGCTTCTATCTCTCATAATAATTCTGAGTTAAACAACAAGACAAGTACCAAGTTTTCAGGTATGTCTTTCTACATTCCCTTCTACCTCAAGTGATTCAAAAACTACAATCTAGGACTGCACTTCTACAATTTCCAATCTTGCAGCCTTCTTACCTATTTTCTTTCCATATACAATCTGTTTAACAACAGTACAGAGCAATTTCCATATCCATCTCTCATATTCTGGGTGACAAGACAAGACAATTGTCAAATTCTAAGCAATATAATCTCAGATTAAAAAGTAGAACATTTTTCTACCTTTTCAGCTACCTGACTGCACTTCTTATTCTTTCCAATCTACATTCACATCAACTTTCTTTCTTTCACCTAGAATAATATACTTTCAGTTCTTAACATCAGTCCTCCTATATCCCATCTTTCATATTCTGGGTGACAAGACATATTGGGGATATCTTGTGTTGATAGAAACTTGATGTCTGGTGACAGGTCATTCTGCAGGGAATTTATCCCAATCATAGGGGCTGTCTAATGTTTTTGTCATTTCTTTCTATATCTCTCTGTCCCTCTGTATTTTCTGTGTCATTTCTTTCCTGTCTTTCTTGGTCGTGAAGCTCAGACCACCTCATACTTAGGATGTGACCGATCTATCAATGTCATGTTGTATGCAGAAAATATCATTTTTGCATCTTACATGAAAAGAAATGTTTGGCTTGTTAACTCCAAGGACTGCTGCAAGGAGAAGTGATAGTACCTGTTGTACCAGTTATACATTTTAGGTTCTGCCATTTAGGAATGGACCAGAGCTAAAATTAGCAAATTAGTTATTTATCGATAACAAATATTTCATTTTCTAGTCAATAACTGCATAAAATAAGACTGAACTTTTAGTCATCTTTAATCTTTAGGTGCATGGTTGAGGTCTTGATCATGCAGTCAAGTAATCAGTCACTACAAGACAGATTGATGGTCAATGATCCAGGCAATCAGTCAGACAGTTAGTTGAGTACTGTGGTAGGTCAATGTAAATGTTCAAAGGAAATATTTTCATGTAGACCATAAGTCCATGTATCAGTAATTTAGCAATTTCTGTGTCGAAATCCAAAATCCGTATATTGCAGTGTTGTAGTTGAGGCCGGGACATCCGAGGCTGAGACCGGGACTGGAGCATGACCCTCCGAGACCGAGACCGAGGCCCTGGCCGAGACCGAGGTCGAGACAAAGGCCGAGACCGAAACCAAGGCCAAGACCGAGGCCATCAAATGGCTTCCAACACTGGTAAGTTTTACACTGATATCCAACCAAGTGCAATCAGGTCTTGAAATATCCTAACAAATGGCTCCTTATAAAAGATCATGTACTCAATTTGAAAGTAATCCAAACATTTTTTTTAACTTCATCAATTCATTTTCTGTGCATCTTTGTCAAATCTTTGTGTGTATTTTGTTGCTGGCTTTTGTCGAAGGAACCCTTGATGGGTATTTTTGGTGAATTTCATCAATTTCTAATGAAGATGAGCTAGAAAAACAACCTGTTGATTATTTGGAGTATAATAGACTTGTGTACTGAACTAAGAATTGTTGGAGGGCCTTATAACTCAATAGGACATGTATACAAAAGGTTGATTAAAAATTGATGGCTCATTTTGTTCATCTGGATGCTGTTAGGTGTCAGGTAATTAATTGGGAAGAGGTTGAAAAAGAAATAAGAAAAAAAGCAAGAAGAGATTATTTTTTATTCCTCAACATGAAGTCCCATAGTGATCCATGCCAACAGAAACTTACAGTTTCATGTACCATGGCCACTAAAATAAAGCACTAGCCTGCCCATAAATAAAGCCCCCAGAAGAAGCCCTACAGAAAGCTTACTTAACTATTGATGAAATGTGACCCACAGGACAAAAGCCTTTGTTCCCATTGTGCAGCCTCGCTTTCATTTTCATGTTGTCATGGAATGAATTTTGTCTTTTCATTCGAACTACACATCTCCGTAATGGATAGGCCGGTTCGAAGAGGGTCGCTAACATCCGAGATATCGACCAAAGTAGGAGTTACAGAAGGATAGATAGATAGTTAGATAGATAGATAGATAGATAGAGAGGTAGGTAGGTAGATAGATAGATAGATAGATAGATAGATAGATAGATAGATGGTTAGATAGATAGATAGATAGATAGATAGATAGATAGATAGATAGATAGATAGATAGATAGATAGATAGATAGATAGATAGTTGGATCGATAAATAGATATAATAACACCACAAACGGATAGATAGACAAATAATAAATCTAGATAGATAAAAATATTGACCATTCCTTATTAAGAAATCAACTTTGAAAATATCACATATCAGTTGCTGAAATCAGTCTCCTCAATTAATCTTGAAACATCTAAGACCTGATTAATTAAGTCTGGTAGTCAATCAGTCTTCTCACAGTGAATCTTTGTGACATTTTAAAATTCACATCCATCAAAAACCATGGCCTCAAAACTGGGCCTCGATCCGAATTGAGATGACTTTGTCCCAAATGATAGATGGTCCATGGGCCTACCTTCATTTCTTGCTCTCTCAAATGTGGAGTGTCTAAATTTGTCTAGTTTTAAAAGTGAAGTATAATTCACTCCGTGCAACTCAGCTGTACGACTGTAATAAAATGCTAGATATGGTACAAGGAATGTCAAGGATGCTAAAATATAGCTAGAACCGACAGTTTCATGATAAAACTATACTAAATCGAAACATACTGTGATCAATAAGAATTAATTTGAAAAATCTATCTCAAGATTACACCTTATTCACTGAAGAGACATGGAAATATTGCCACAAACTAAAATGTAATAAGCTTCGAAGAATATTATAATCCAAAATCCAAAAATTTAACCTTGCATTCAATTCAACACAATTTTCAAAAAGTAATTTCAACTAACTTGGGTATCATGTTTGAGAGTTATCAGTTGCAGGAACTCTAGAGAAAGCTCACAGAAAACTCAAAGAAAAGCCAATGAAAAGCCAAAGGAAAAGGCACAAAAGTTTTAGATTAGTTATAAATCACAGCGAAACAAATCAACAAAATTTTAGGAAACAGATTCATTCGGATTTTGTTCTTTCGCATGAATCAGAAATTCATCCATTGTGGAACTGAATAACAAATGCAAGGCGAGTACAAAGAATTAATGAAAAAAGTTTTGTTCGATGCCTGAGCAGGATGTGGTTGAATATAAGGATTAAGATTGAAAAGATCGACTGAGAATTTATTACCAAATGCCAGTGATAAATTGTGAAGAACTATTCTAACAAATTTGTAAAGAATATTCAGCTTCTCCAGGACTGTTTGAGAACAGAAATTCGTCCAATACAGCTGATTTATTTGATTTGTATTCGTGATGGTATACGTGAAGGAACATTGTTTTGGTGGAATTCGTGTGAATTGACTTCCGAGTTTAAAAATTATCTAAAAGTTGAATTTCCAATAAAAACAAACCGTGTTGAAGTGACCAAATTGACATTAGTGTTCATCCTTTCTAATTTTCGAAAAGATTGTTTTGGTCTACACGTACAGCTTTAAAAAATCCATTCCTCATGTACACCATTTTAAAGGATTGGTCATTAATTTTCGTATTAAATTCAGTTCTAGTTTATCATTTATTGGCTCATTTGTTGGAGATATATATACATGTATACATGAGACAATAAAAAAATTTATTGATTCATTGTTAATGAGCGGAGTATCTCCAACTATTTCAATATCTTTCTCCATACCGATCGGACATCGAGGAAACGTCTCACTCAAACAAATTATTTCTTTACATCTCATTCAACCTCCCTTCCCGGTATCTATGATAAGCATTGTCTGCTTCCTCCTGCACCTTTCAACCTCTTCCAAGTTCCTTTTCTATACCTTCTGGCCAAAGGAAGTTAGACCGAAGAACCTGTTGACATACTTGACATTGGCCTTATATATATTGTTTTCTTTTACGAGCTAACATTTTCATTTTACTTGTGAATTCATTTTGACTTAGCACAAATAGATCAATGATTCAACTTCTTCATTATCTGTGCAACAAGTTATATCTTATTGGTCTCTCTCTAGTTTATAGTTTTTTGTCTATCCTGATGGAGTTGAATTTGAGCATGCTTCTGACTCCAGAAAAGCAGGAATGCAGCACAAAGTTCCAAGACGTTTCTCCAGGCCCTTTCTTTAATGAGTAACCAACAAAAATGTAGTATCTTTGATGAATTGAAGAGTCCCCATTGTAATCGTTTGAAGGTGTTGCAATAATTGTCTGTTTCTAGATTTACAAGGTTTCAATGGAAGTTTCCCCCAGAGGACAGTGTATATCCATGGAAGACTGGCTAGCAACTACAGTCTCACAATGTGTAAGGTGAGAGCCTATCTAAAATATGATCCAACAGAACATATCTCCATCCTCGTCTTTCAAAATTTTTTGTCACAAAACATCCAGATTTCTTCGGACTACTCCAAAAATTGCTGTTTGCTTGGGAAAGGACAGATGGCAGCAAATTGACACTGGCCCAGAAATGCCCTTGCCAAGACCCAGCAATGCCAAGTAAAGACATAGCCCAGCATTGCATAACATAGCATTGCATTGCTGTAGTGTGAGGGCAAAGACCTGGGGCTGTGGAGCCAAGGCAGGAGACTCAGGGACTCAGGGTGTATGTCTTCTACTTGGTCTTGGGACAACAGAAGGAAACAAATAAGATGGAAACTGAAGAAAGACATACAGAATACAGACAAAGCAGATAGACATACAGATAGACACAGATTGAAGTGAAAAAGGCAGAAATGAGACAATAGAGAGAATACAGGTAGGTAAAGCATAGGCACATGTATACAGATGTAGATACAGAGACAATATGGAGACAGACAGAAATGAATGGGAGTCTTGGGAGACAGAGAAAATAAATCACATAGAAAGACTAAAACCTTTGCAGATACAATGTAGAGATAAACAGACAATATAGACAGACTCTGACAGAGATAGAGAAAGATATAGGCCAGCAGAAAGCATTACTATCATTGCTGCAACAGAGGCCTTGTGATTGGAGGCTTGGAGCCTTGTTTAACACCTAATGTGCAGGAATGTTAGACATACTGTCTTAGACCGAACAATAAGCGATAGACGTAGAATACACAAAGCGACAAGTAATAATTGAAGAGAAATCAAGCAAAGACTATTTTTACAACTGTAAATGATATATATCCCCAGCAACACATGAAGATTCGTACACAGGTCGCAAAGTATATGTAGGTTCCTCTGCCGGAACCAGCTATCAGGATGATTTTAGACACTACTGTCCGTACTCTGAAAATTACACTAACAACTCAACAACAAACCATCCAAATAAATTACTCCTAATATCTCCAAATATATCAGTACTGTATAGTGCTTTTCACTCCATAGAACCATTATGCCTTTTTTTTTCAGTCTATTGCTAGCTTCAGTGGCTGCATATTTCATGCTTTTACACCTAATATACAAATTGATGTATGGAATGTGCCTGCATTATATCATAAAGTAATAACAGCCACTTTAGTTTTTCTGCTGGAATATACTTTTTATCCTCTTGTATTCCATCACTTTTCATGATATTAATGATTAGCTTCCTGGCCACATTTACATGGGAGGAATGATAAATGCTTTTGTACCAGGATTTGATATATTACAGGCAGAATTATGTAAAAGCAGTGATTTAAAATCCATTAGCAGACCACTAGCACCACCTATTGTAAAGAACAATGACTATGACGCCCTCTATCAATAAATACTGGAGTTACACTCTAGAGCTGAGCTAAGTGGGTGCCATTATATATATGAGGCATTACATGAGCCACTCACACTGAAGCATTATAGCTGTCTTTGTGTGGCACTATGTGATGATGTGAAAGCATTATGATTTGTATGAAGCATCACATGAAAGCATGGAGTAAGCGACACTTTACGCTAAATGTAACATATGTCGTAAAAATAATGGAACCATACAATCGTATAGTACATACTACTCTGGTACAAATGGAACATGACTTTGATTTAATTACTAATTGTCATATTTCAAAGGAAATACTGCAGCTGAATATTTAGTTAAGTAACTCTCTTTGATAAACATTTAGGCAGGCCACGGTTCTTGGTTAAGTATAATTTACATAAGATATGGTAACAAAGTACTGTCAGTCCAGCAGTTTCTGTCTATCTTTTTTGTTCAGTTTTTCTAGCTGTCTATCTATCTATCTATCTATCTATCTGTCTATCTATCTATCTATCTATCTATCTATCTATCTATCTATCTATCTATCTATCTATCTATCTATCAATCTATCTATCTATCTATCTATCTATCTATCTATCTATTTTACTATCTATCTACCCCTACTGACAGTACCTCACTACCTCTGTCTACCTCTATTAACTTACAGGTCCATCTAATATACTATCTACCCACCCATCCATCAATCATATAGGGAAGCCACATACATTATCCATCAATTTGCAAACGACTTTTCCAAGAAGCAGCAGAGAGCACTCACAGAGAGGTCGCAAATACTCACTAAATTCTGTGAGTGGGCGACAAATCACTTTTGGCCAACGGAATAATAAAAGAAAATAACGGACAAGAATGGAGAAAGAAAAGAGTAAGACGAAGGTACAAGTGCCAATACTAAGCAACGACCAACTGTACTATATCGTAAGTTAAAAAAGATACGGTATATTATCATTCTTTTTCGTTATCTTCTTGGTCAATCTTTGAGCGTAATATTTCATGACAGGTCGCTGCGACAAAACTATCAAATCTGTTAAAAAATTCTTGATGTATGAAATATTCTGCAACTACCATATCCAGTCATCTCAGGTTTGAACTACTGGTGCCTTCATCTCCAATCCTGGCTACGGCAGAACAATTTAGATATTTTACATCATCAATGGATTTACGAAGGTATTTTTTTGGGATAATATTAGTGATGCAGACCAGACCACCTTTTAGAGGGTGGTCCGGTATTTACGAAAGTGGTCCGGTCCTGGTCCGGTCCAGGATGAGGTGGTCCGATTTTGTTAATGGACCGGTCCAGAAGCGGTCCATCGACATTTAAAAAATTATGGTAAAATGGAGGTTAAAACATACCATAAGACATAAATTTCATTTTTAGATATGACAAAATTCATGCCATACCCTTTCTAACATAAAAAATCACTGGATCAGTCTGGACCGGCACTTGACCGGTCCGGTCCAACACTGGACCGGTTTTTTGTAGATGGTCGGGTATTTTGGCAGTCCAGGGCTGGACCATGGACCGGACCGGTCTAAGGCGGTCCGGTCTGCATCACTAGATAATATGACTGAATTTGAGAATTAATAATCCAGAGTATTGACAATACAAATCGATTTTACTAAAAGCCAAAAATATCCCAATTGAGTTCTCATACCATGCACCAGAATTCTTAGGTATTTCAAAAGGATTTCTTTCAGAATTTGGTATGAATGCTTTCTGGACTTGGTCTGGAAAACCTCTGGAAAACCTCTGGATTACCACCGAATTACCTGTGGATCATTTTCTGGCTTTACTCCAGCTTTACCGGACTTCCAGCACTTCCAGGACAGTGGGAACGCTTGCGACTAATTCGTCGTAAATCTGCTTTTATGACCGATGCTCCTCTGACATGATGGATTACCATGTGCTGAATGCATCTGAGATGAGAAGAGAGTTAAGAGAAGTCTCCAAGAGAGATGGGATGAGACTAGTAATGGCCAGGGAGACTATAGATGAGTTATGGCAGGGTACCGAGTGCCCTGAATCAGAAAGTTGAAGTTAGAAGCATCTGTTGGACACATCGGTCAAGGACTTTGTCATGATATAATGGCAGAAAGGTGATACATTGTAGTCATCAGGGTTCTTTTGAAGCAAATAATTTCTTGTCCAGTTTGGTGAAGTAAATTAACTCTTTCAAGACAGTCTTTAAATAAGTAATTGTTTCTTCACAACATAAAGGGCTTTTAGTGTTTCCATGAAAAAAATAATTTCCCATCAAAGAAAACTCCAGGCTGCCCCCCTCCGAATATGTATGTGTAATAGTTACCCCCTAATTGGTCGACTGCTCCGCTGAAGGAATTTGCTGGCATGAGTCCAAATCTTCTTCTTCTGTAATGCTCTTCCTTCCTTAGGACATAGTGGTTCGTAAGAACCGTGACTTTTCGTTTGATGTTATGAGAATGACATGAAAGTTGTGAGGAGTGAAAATCCCGGTGGGTGAATCAAAAATATTTTGCACGATCAAAGACAGACAACTGAGACAGAAGGACAGATCCACATTTTCCATATTTCCATATTACCCATATTCCGTTGTCTGTAGCATCACTGGGGTAGATTATAAACAGCATTAGGCAACCATAAAGAGTATTAGGAAGTCATAAACAGTAATAACCTGTCTGGGAAGGTCATGGTTCTGGTTGGTATTATGGCATGTCATTGGTATGGCCAAGCTTACTATCTGCAGTATCTGGGGAGGACAGAGGATACTCATGCCACTCTAAGCTGCAAATCGAATTCCCCCAGCTTATGACATGGCCAAATCGAATGCACCCAAGAAAATCCAGCTCAGAAATTCCAGCCAGAACGATCCAGCTTGCTCAGAAAATCCAGTCAGCCTGAAGCCTGTAAGCTTGGGAGTGCTTGGACAATCCCACTTGACTTGCAGAATTAATGATGAAAAGCTGGCTGGCTGGTCTCAGTGCATGGTGACTGTACTTTGGCAGATAATATTGGTCATATCCTTGTCCTGTTGTGAGTTACTCAGAATATTGTCAATAAATTATCTGAACACTTAATAGAGTCTTACTAGAGGCAACCGTTAGATTTGGGGGAGGGGACTTGAAGATTTTAAAATAAATAATTACTTGTCCAGTTTTGGTGAAATATGTATTTATAGTCAATAAGTGCAGACCTCCAAATGTTGCTTGTATTTGGCCCAATGGTTTTTTAATGGGCAGGATAATCAAGGCCCTGAGTGAAATTGTGTCTGTTGTTTTTCGGACAGTTGCGCTTTTCAGTAGTTTTAAGATTATCAAGGATGAAGCTCCTAGATCGAGAGGACTATCCTTTGCCTTGATGGACTGGTATTTTGACATTACACTATAATTATCATAGTGGCATAGTCCACCTACTTGTTCAACAGTAAATTAAATATTTGGTGATAGAAAATACGACCTTCAAAGTTTTGTGTCATATTTTGTATCATATTCAGCCATATTTCTTAATATTCTTGATATATAGAACAGTAGACCTTCAAAATTATGTATCATATTCTGTATCATATTTTGCCATATTTCTTGATATTCTTGATATCAAGAACAGTCAACCATCAAAATGTTGCATCATTCTGGCCATCTCTCCCCTACTAATCCACTGCCCTTCTGCCTAAACACCTGTGGGCTCCACTTACCCACCTTTCCCCTTGAGTCATCTCAGGTTTCTTTCCTGGTTTATGCAGATTATTGGCCAAAAACACACTGGCAAGAAACTTGAATCGTTCTATATTTACTTATTAGCAAAATATTATCATAGGCCAGGTACAGACTGGCAGTCTGCTCACAGAAATAATGTAAACACCAAAAGCTACAGATTTTATCATGGCTACTTATATTTCCATCCATCCATTCCACAAATTGGGATGTGAATTATAGAGATGTGAAGGTATTTATCAGAAGTGGCTCAGTAGACACATGGCTATTTGTTTTGTATTTGGATTCTGGATCTGGTAGACTGGCAGGTAAAGAGGAAGGTCTATGGTCAACCAATAGACAGAGAATTAGGTATAAAATACTACATCAGGATCAAACCACAGATATCCAGGAGGGCTTATTTATTTTACTAAAAAAAATGGACGTAGTTTGTGTTCACGAGGAACTAAAATATATGTTCGAAATTAAACACTACGCTGTTAAGAAATACACCCTGTACTAGGCCTATAGGATTTTTTTTTCGAAACTGTCAACAAAGAATTAATTTATTTATACCTGCTACAAAGTTACCAGCTGAATGAGCAACCATGCATGTGGTGCCACCCAACCAACTGAACCAGCAACCAGACTAGCAAAATCACCAGTTATGATACTCAAATTTCCAACTAGCTTCAAAATGTGTATAAATCTGAGTGCTCTAATCTAATCAATAACCCCCCCCCCTGCTCCAAATGAATCTGTGTGTATAACAACACTCAGTGATCCAGTGAGCTAAATCTAGTGTTGTTTGGTTCCCTGTATATCTTTGTGTCATCACCCTAAGTGCACAGTGCCCACCTGCGCCCCCTAGATCAATAAACAACAGCCGCCATCTTGGATTTATCATGGAATCAGGTGGTCGTGAGCGATAATAGGCAATAAACTTAAGTTAAGCCAAGTTACCCTCTGCCTAATGCTAAATCAGGATAACCAAGATTGGTAAGGGGATGGTAATGTCCCAAAGGACTGCACCTGATCTTTGAGCTATCGCCAAAAGATCTCATCGCTTTTAATGCAAAATTGAAATTGAGAATTATAGCACTGTGCGCTGTCAACAGTGATTTTGTCATGAATTTCTAAGAGACAATCTTTTTGTGTATAAAACGCAAGACAAAATGGTTGACATACAGTCGAATAAATGTAGAGGAATATCTCGTCATAACGACCAAAAATTTTCACAAGATAAATTATATAAACCGTTACCGTGCACCTGTGTTACAGTGTATTATGTACATAACAATCACACACTTTCCGAATACAAGAATCAAAATGCTAATCTGCTAATTGTTTTAATTTGCTTTCCTGTCTACTAATTATCCAATATTACATTGAAATGTTGCCAAATTATATGATTTCTCCTTCTGAATCCTTCAACACCTTTCAATGAAATGTGGTTAACTCAGGTCAAAATCTGAATGGCAGCCAATATTCATGGTTACCTTTCATTGTCAATTAAATATTAAAGAAAGTTGAATCTGACCTCAATCTGATTGGTTTGGCTTAAGGGCAAGTCTTTCTTCACCGAAGGTGTGATAAACTGTTCAGAGTGTTTTCATCATTAAGAAATTAAACGAGAATTTAGAGGAGCCTACCTAGCTGATTTATTGCATGATCAAGGAAGACAGCTAGACAAACAGACAGACAGATATTTCATATATTTTAAAGGTGTGGACAACTCATTAACAGGCGTGTTTTCATTACTTTATGATTATGATTGTCTTTGGAGAGAGTAGGATATTTAACTAAAGTACATTTTTGTCACATTTTACCAGAAAATGTAGATAGTCAGAGAACGACAGATAGACAGACACCAGACAGAGAATGATAGATAGATAGACAGATAGATAGACAGATAGATAGACAGATAGATAGACAGATAGATAGACAGATAGATAGACAGATAGACAGATAGATAGATAGATAGATAGATAGATAGATAGATAGATAGATAGATAGATAGATAGATAGATAGATAGATAGATAGATAGATAGATAGATAGGTAGATTGATTGATAGAGTTAGACACTTATGATAACAAGTTACCAAATATTGCTAATATCATTTCAAGATCATCTAAATTCCCATGCAGTCCTAAATTACTTCAAATCAAAATATTGCAATTCAAATGATTCCACCCTCTAATAAGCCTTGATTTAGTATTTGCTTAATAGTGTCACAGTGGAGCTGTAATAATGGAAAAACCCCTGGAACTAATCTAATTCCAGACCCTCATTTTAACAAGCATGACAGACCCAATGCTTTTCTCTACTTCACTGGCTTAAAACAGCAACTTGATAGATGGCTCAGAAATCATGCTGCTTAAATTTGCTCTAATATAACTATGCAACCAGAAAAAGAAACGAAGACAAATAAATCAAAGTCTAAATGTGGATTGTGGAATTTCCATTGATTTGCTGTAAATTTTCAATAATCCTTATATAGTATAATAATAATTAGATCAATAGGGAGATAATAGATAAATAGATAGATGAATAGATAGATAGACAGATAGATAGGTAGATATGTAGATAGATAGAATGGATCGATAGATGACTGGGGTTTGTGTCCTGTATTTATACATTAGGTAGGCTAATTACTAAATAGGACAGGAGGAGGATACAGCAATGCAGCAAAGGATGATTGAAACAGCCGTCCAACATAAACCCAGGTGACCGGTCCGATGAGAGCTTGATTCGAACCCGGGGTCCCGCGACTGACAGCCAAGCCTGCTGCCACCAAGCTCACCTTCCCCCGAAACACCCTTTTAAAATAGACACGAGACAGAAACACATATATCGCGTTGTGTTGTCATGCCAAATTGATTTGTACAGCTCGATGTTGTGTGATTTGAACACATTTTGTTTAACTGCTCTTTTATCAAAGGTGTTAATGTTTCATGTTTCACCCTAAACAACTTTTGTCTCTTTTTGGAATTTCGGAGGAATTCTATTGATTTTTTGTTTAATTTTTCACAGGATTTTCGATCTTTTTCACAAAGCAGACGACACTTTGTTTTGGCGCCAAAATGAAAACGAGGCTTTGTTTTCAATTGTTTTGAATCAAAGCATTATGGTTGCATGATCATGCCTTCCATTCGATTTTGTTGTTCCAAGGGGCCCGCAGACAAATTTCCATCAATTGTCAGGACAAATTTTATCTTTTCACGATTGTTCAAAGCAGCTGTAGTGGCAGGAGGTTTAACAACATCAACGGCATCAGAAGACAGGCTGTGGTGCCTTTTTGTTTGAATGAACATTAACAAAAGTGTCAGCTACAAGATGGGAGGAGGGTGAGCTCAGCACTCTGGGCTAGCATCATTGGGTCCTGGGTTCGATTCCAACTCTGGCCTGGCCACCGAGACCTATGTTGGATGGCAGTTTCTACAATCCTTTGCCTCATTGCTGTGCCGGGTGCCCCCAGCTGTCCTAATTAGCCTACCATGCAGGGCATATTTGTAATATAATAAATATATCAAAGGGAGTCCAGTTAGATCAGTTTGTAGCACTTTGAGGTCCTAGCATCCAATTGCTGGGTCCCGGGTTCGATTACAACTCTGGCTGGGCCACTGGGACCTATGTTGTACAGTAGTTTTAATCATCCTTTGCCTTATTGGTGTGCCCCAATCTGTCCTAATTAGCCTGACAGAATACATTTGTAATATATCACGTGAAGCCAAAATCACCCATCCATCCACCAGCTACAATACAATTCTTCCAATATCAACAGATTCAGCAATACCATGTAGTATCCCCAATAGCATCAGCTGCAGAATCATAATGATCTGCCCCAACAAAAGCAAATGGCTTGTAGCATGCAAAATGATGCATCACGTGCAGTCTGCTTAATGGGAAAACAAACTTCAAGCATCCATTTGTTTATCAACCTGTCAGCCTCAGTTTTACTGTAGCAGTGTACACATGGCATGGACCATAGCATAGGGATAGGAGAGAAGTAACTCCCTCTTGAAAAGTCAAAATATCATCATAGATGCAACTAGCACATCATCTGTTTTTGCAAAAGTTTTGTTATCATTTTACTGGCTGTATATCAGGGTGTCCATATATGACAATTTATTTGTCTATCTATTTCAAGACGTCTGTCTGCCGTACAGAATGATCAACTTGAGGGAAAATGTGTAAGTCAGTGAGTCAGTAAGACAGGCAGTGAGTCAGTAAGCTACCTACTTACCTACCTACCTACCTACCTACCTACCTACCTATCTACCTACCTACCTACCTACCTACCTATCTATCTATCTATCTATCTATCTATCTATCTATCTATCTATCTATCTATCTATCTATCTATCTATCTATCCAATTGAATCTATCTATTTTCCAGTTCATGCAACAGTGGGCACATAAATATCAGGGTGCAACTCCCAGAGTGACTAAATTGCTCCGTTGAAATGATACAAAATACATCCTAGACTTCCTAGTGACAGTCAATAAAACTTTCAATAGAATTTGGTGGGATTTTTGTTGATTGTCAGGAGTTTTTGTAGAGGAGCCTAGGGATCAAATAAAGGACCCTTCCATGCAAAGTTTGATCACACCAAAAGATCGATACCAGTGATCGATTACCTGATTGATTATTGACAAGCAGATTGCCACATATTCATGCTGTGGCTAATACTAACCCAGACCAAAGATTCTATCTGATTTTGTGTGCTCATCTCATCCCATTTCGTTTACACTTTCTCTCATTTCAATTTGCTGACTCTCCTTTCTGTATTTACAATTGACTTTTTTCTCCATTTTCAGTGATTTTGCCTTCTTTCTGCATGTTTTCTTATAATAAGTCAATCCTTAGATCATGAGTGCCTTATAGAGTCAGTCAATATTAAAAGATCGAGAATTAGCAACATCTTTTTTTCAGAAATATTTGATTGAACCAATATCCTTCAATACCACTCATTGAGGAGGGTAAGCTCAGTTGGTAGAACCTGGACGCACAGTAGACACTCATTGAACATCTAGAGTTATGCTGGCCAGCTGTTTCAATCATCCTTTGCCTCATTGTTGTGTCCTCCTCCTGACCTAATAATGATAGCCTACCAAATGCATAAATATAGGATGTATGGCTAAAGCCCCGATGATCAATACATCCAATGTTGGACAGTAGATTCAATCCTTCGCTTCATTGCTGTGTCCACCTCCTGTCCCAATTAGCCTACCAAGTGCATAAATATAGCGTGTAAAGCCAAAACAAGTTAACCATCCATCTATCTATCCTAAATCATCAGTCAATTTCGGGTCCCATCTCTTCTCATCTCCATCAAAGGGTCCTCCTTATAAAACATTCTCTATAATCCTTTTTCCTTCCATAATACATTGTAACCCAAAAGAGTCCAAACAGCATCAGAGAAGCCCAGATCTATCAGAAACACTTAGTAGCAATTGATGACAATTGAGGCAATTAAGAGGCAATTGAGGACATCCAAGGGAGGGTAATTTGAGACAAGTGAGGACAGAATAGGACAAGTGAGGACAAAGTACTGCAAACAGGATTGGGAGGTTGCTTATGCCTGTAGTGACAGGAGCTAAAATTCTGTGGTGACGGGGGCAAGTTCTACAGAAGGCACATAAGTATGCAGTCAAATCGACTTCCCTGTGAATTGGAATCTTATGGTATCTTGAAGTGTGAGAAAGAAGTGAGTTTGGACGGAACGGCGCAGAAATGTACAAAGAGTTGGCAGATATTTACAGATTAGAATAAAGTTTGACATTGGTTCAGTTTGTGTAAAAGTGAGGAAAGCTCTGGTCTAGCTCTGATGGATGGATGAGTGAGACTTTACGTCCTGCATTTATGAACATAGACAGACAAATTAGGACAGGAGGAGGACACAGCAATGAGGCGAAGGATGATTGAAAATACTGTCCAACAGGTTTGAGTCTGAGATAATGTCATTCTAATAATCAACATAATACACTCGTATAGTGGTCCTTTGCTTACAGAAGTTTCTAATTCTTTGAACAATGTATTTAGGAAGAGGTATCAATAATGTAATGACATACATACAATGTACTTCTTCCATGTAAAAGTTCTATACCATTCATAATGTGTGTAACAGCATCAGGACACCTATATCTTGGCGGGAAATGAAGCCGTTGGATCATGCTGTGAACAAATACATAATTCACAAACAATATCCATAAACACTAAACATAAAGAATATTCATAAGCAATAAACGTAGTACAAACATGAGCTACATTACATGTATCCCTCAGAAGTTGCAAGTTCAGTTAGCATCCCCCTGTGAAAGCCATTGCTTCATCTAGAAACCCTCATTTTTCTTACTTTTTTCGTATGTATATTTCTTTTTTTTCTTCTTTTTTTTTCTTTTTTACCTGGGCTAGTTTACGTTAACCTGTGTCAGTTTTTATCTTCTTTTTATCAGTTGAACTACTTCCCTCTATCTAGTAGCGCCCTCCCATGGAGATTACAAGAACTTTATGGTCACGTGGTATCATCATTAACCCCCTTAATATGACAGGATATGCCTACCTTAAAACCGGAAGGATACAGGCCTCTGCTGAAATTTTCTGCTTACAGGATATTGGGGCTGTTTATCATTTCATAAATGCTGTGAGATGCAGAGTTCTTATGCCTCCAGTATCTGAGAATTATTTAATGGACTGTTTCAATACAGTCTTTACTGCAATAATTAACCAGTCAATTGATTAGGCATATACCACAGCTAACTGAGCAAATCAATGTCTTTCTTTCTTTTTCTTTTTTGGAATAACTCAATCAATGAATTATGATAATTTGTTTACTTCCTCACCTTAAATATTATCTCATTTTGATTTCTTAATTGATTAGGCAAAGTTAAATAGATTCATTTCAGCGAAAACTTAAAATCATTATGTGATAAAGTGTATATGTATGTCTCTTCCTGATGCTCCCTCACTGAAAAAAACAATTGGATACATGTATTGGAAATACCAAATGCTTTTTTAACAACCATAGTGGGTGTTACAGGCGATTTCATTACCATGCGATTCTTGTCATTCACACTTGGCTGTGAGGAATCAATGCTAAACCAGCAATTACTACGTTTGATAAATCAAAGGTGTGACGTTCTGTTGTTTCTAAGCCAATCAGATTGACTAAAAATGTCATGTATTTGGTGGGTCTAGCACCTAAGAATCGCGTACTAATGAAATCACCTGTAAATAGAAGTTTGGTTTTCATTCCATTTTGTGATTAGCAACCAAACATTTTGGTATTTCCACAAACCGTATTTGGAAATATATATGTACAGAGGACAACCCCAAAAACCAGTAAGGTTTTCTGCATGAGTTCTGTTACCTCAGTTACTCTGCCCCTATCCATCAAAAATTCAAAATTTAAAATGAATAGCTAGGTGCTGATTGCCAAATAATAGATATACAATATAATATAAAATATTGTGCATTGTTGCATTGCCTTGATATTACACAAAAACGTTATACGAAGTTTGATGTGTCAAAAGTTTCATCAAGTATGCTAGCTCATACTTTTGTCTTTCCATCTTATATTTCTTTGTTTGACTTTTATGTTTTATCCTCGAGCACTTCCTAAAGTTGCAGCTCGGTTTCCCAAGCTTCAGGAAATGTCTGCCACATTGTCAGAACTGTGATTGAGCAAAGTCGAAAGATGTCAGTTCATACCGTGCAGAAGGAATGGAAGCTGATTCCTGAACTCGAGAAAGGCTGTAAGATATTGTTTGGATTTTCGATTCCGCTGCAGATGAAACATAATCTTTTTATTTTTTATTTTTAAAGAATATCTCTTCAAAAATGACTTAATAGGAAATGACAAAGGCCTAGTCAGCACAAAACACTATAATAAAGCAAAGTGAAAACATTTCTTTTTCACATTCTTTACATCAAAACCACGCCTTTCCATTTTCTGTTCTCGTCGGAAATCTCGCCGGAAAAATCCGTGTTTCAAAATTGGGGACGTGAGTTATGCAAATTCGGATCTCTTGTGATTTTCAACGATAAAGTCGCAAATAAAGTTGGGATTTTGCTATTTCAGGTGAGGATTTGAAAAGGTATCGATATATTTGATGTGTTGTGTAAGTGTTGTTTCGATGAACAGTCAGTCTATTGTCTTTCACTCAATTATAAATGAGAAATGTCGGGGCAGAATCGTTTCTCCAACATGCACTTAAGAGAATTCAGGACAGAATTGATTTCTCAAATACAACCATCATGATAGCGGTTTTTGCACAGAAATGAGGTTTTTCAAAAACGACTTACATCAATCATCACAGCATTCATCACAATCAAATTGGAATGGTATGGAGAAGCTGAAAAACCAAAACTGGTTTTTTAATGAGCTTTATTTCTTAAAGTACATCTAGCCTGTACAATTCATGGGCAGCTCCAACCAGTTGACAGTGCTCTCCTATAGCAGCTACTCACAGCTTCTGGAAGTGCTGGAAGCAACAGGCAATGGAACTAGGAGGCAGTGGAGCACCAAGGAAAAGAGCAAAAAGCAGCAGAAGACAGATTTATCATTTTAGATGCCACTAGAATACCAAAGAGCATCCCTGGAACTGTCTTGCAGAAATGCCATTGCTGCATTGTCCTGCATTTCCGGAGGGGACTCCGCGGGCTCCCAAGTCATAAATCATCTGATTTGGACACAGTGGCAAAATGCTGAATTTCTTATGAGGGGGAGTGAATATTGTAGGGAAAGGGGCATTTGGGGGGGGGGGGGTACACTGGGTGTGTGGGGGGAGAATGAATATTGGGGAAAAGGGAGAAAATTGGCTTGAGAGTAGTGGAAGTTCTGAGAAGAGAGGAATTTCTAACAGTTTCATAGGCAATAATATAATTATGATTCGACCTATCGGGAGAATCATCTTGTTTTCTTTGATTTTATTATTATTATTATTATTATTATTATTATTATAAATCGACTCTAAGGAGATTTATATTGTTTTCTTTGATATTATTATTATTATTATTAGCATTCACCATCACTATGGTGAATGGTATTGATTTTGGTCGTATTATTATTATTATTATTATTATTATTTTTCTTCCCTTTTTTTTTGGAATTTCAACATGAAAGTTAGTGTATAGATAGTCCTTGATGAGTAGATTAATTTCCCAAAATATTTTTGACCTTGACCTATTTTTCAAGGTCACAGGTCACCTCAAAGTCACTGATTTTGGAGGTCTATCTCCTGAACTAATAAAGATAGAGACACCTGGTCTTCAGTGTTGAGTTAGTAGACCCCTATTGAACAAATATCAGCCATGAAATTTATCATTTTCAAAAAGGGGTAATTACCTTAACCCCTTTTAATGAAAACCAGTTTGCGCACGGTTTTGAGAAAACTACAACCAGCACTTTCATGAAATTATAGCAAAAGGTGCTCTATAGTATGGGCCAATGCAGCGAGAAGTGTGGTGAAAATCATGCAAGGGGTTACTGAGATATTCGACTTTCAAAATTAGAATATTTTGCCCAAAAGTGAAAATATTTTTTAACTTTGCTTTGAATGAAGACAACTCAATGAAACTTGGAACATATATAGCCCTGTGGTTGAGGAATATTTTCATTAAACATCCATGACCTTGACATCAAGGTCAAGGTCACAGAAAGTGAATGAAAAGGCACGGTAGGTACATTTCACAACTTTTTCAAGCAAGGTTGTTCAATTGTGGTCTATCATTTCCAATCAAGAGTAACTTGAATGATCTAAAGTATATTTGACCTTGTGAAGAAGTTCATCAATTGTCAAGGTCATCACCAGTCAAAGACAGGAAAAATGAAGAAATGAGATAAGTGCAGAATAGAATGAATTAAACAATAAATTAAGGTCAATATGAAGTCAATATGAATGCCATTATGAATTCAATATGAATGTCAATATGAATGTCCATATGAATGTCAATATGAATGTCCATATATATGAATGTCAACATGAATATCAACATGAATGTCAAAATTAATGAATGTCAAAATGAATGTCAATATTAATGTAGTGTCATCAGTGTCACTATCAGTGTCATCACTCTCAATTGATACCAGGATCAAATGAATGTCAGTGAATGTCAATATGAATATTGATATAAATGTCAATATGAATAATGTCAATATGAATGTCAATATGAATGTCAAAATGAAGTCAATTCAAGTGTCAATGTAAAAGTCAATATGAAGAATTAAAGTCAAGTTGATAATCAAGTAAATCCTTTTTTATGGTGAATGCTCATTACTGGTTCACCAGTAATATTGATGTCTAGTTAGCATTCACCATCACTATGGTGAATGGTATTGATTTTGGTCGTATTATTATTATTATTATTATTATTATTTTTCTTCCCTTTTTTTTTTGAATTTCAACATGAAAGTTAGTGTATAGATAGTCCTTGATGAGTAGATTAATTTCCCAAAATATTTTTGACCTTGACCTATTTTTCAAGGTCACAGGTCACCTCAAAGTCACTGATTTTGGAGGTCTATCTCCTGAACTAATAAAGATAGAGACACCTGGTCTTCAGTGTTGAGTTAGTAGACCCCTATTGAACAAATATCAGCCATGAAATTGATCATTTTCAAAAAGGGGTAATTACCTTAACCCCTTTTAATGAAAACCAGTTTGCGCACGGTTTTGAGAAAACTACAAGCAGCACTTTCATGAAATTATAGCAAAAGGTGCTCTATAGTATGGGCCAATGCAGCGAGAAGTGTGGTGAAAATCATGCAAGGGGTTACTGAGATATTCGACTTTCAAAATTAGAATATTTTGCCCAAAAGTGAAAATATTTTTTAACTTTGCTTTGAATGAAGACAACTCAATGAAACTTGGAACATATATAGCCCTGTGGTAGAGGAATATTTTCATTAAACATCCATGACCTTGACATCAAGGTCAAGGTCACAGAAAGTGAATGAAAAGGCACGGTAGGTACATTTCACAACATTTTCAAGCAAGGTTGTTCAATTGTGGTCTATCATTTCCAATCAAGAGTAACTTGAATGATCTAAAGTATATTTGACCTTGTGAAGAAGTTCATCAATTGTCAAGGTCATCACCAGTCAAAGACAGGAAAAATGAAGAAATGAGATAAGTGCAGAATAGACTGAATTAAAGAATAAATTAAGGTCAATATGAATTCAATATGAATGCCATTATGAATTCAATATGAATGTCAATATGAATGTCCATATGAATGTCAATATGAATGTCAATATATATGAATGTCAACATGAATATCAACACGAATGTCAAAATTAATGAATGTCAAAATGAATGTCAATATTAATGTAGATATCAGTGTCATCAGTGTCACTATCAGTGTCATCACTCTCAATTGTTATCAGGATCAAATGAATGTCAGTGAATGTCAATATGAATATTGATATAAATGTCAATATGAATAACGTCAATAGGAATGTCAATATGAATGTCAAAATGAAGTCAATTCAAGTGTCAATATAAAAGTCAATATGAAGAATTAAAGTCAAGTTGATAATCAAGTAAATCCTTGTTTATGGTGAATGCTCATTACTGGTTCACCAGTAATATTGATGTCTAGTTATTATTATTATTATTATTTGGCCACTTTTTGCCAGTTAGTTTTTGTGCTAGAGACTTGAAATTTTGTACATAGGTAGTCCTTGGTCAGTACTTTCATTTTTTGTGAAAATGGTTGACCTTGACCTTGAACTCAAGGTCACAGGTCATCTCAAAGTCAAATTTTCCAAAATTTCAAAGTGGATTATCTCTTTTAATATCATTGTTAGATTATTAGGACTTAGGAACCTTTATATAAACATGTGTTGCTACAATTTTGGCCTATATCGTTTATTGGGAGATGAGGGTAAAGGGGTATTTACCCCCTTTTGACAAAAACCAGTTGCTCATGTTTTCAGAGAAAACTATAATGGCTAGAGGCTCAGTTTTTGCTGTAATTGATAGCCTGACTGCTCATCCATGGTAAGACACTTTTTATATTTTGATCAAA
The DNA here is from genome assembly GCA_026936325.1 of Platynereis dumerilii. Lineage (NCBI taxonomy): Eukaryota > Metazoa > Annelida > Polychaeta > Phyllodocida > Nereididae > Platynereis > Platynereis dumerilii. Next base: position 286,804 of record JAPTHN010000120.1, read on the forward strand.
CTTGGGGTTTCTGAGTTATTGGACTTTCAAAAATGGGTGTTTTGTCCAAAAAGTGAAAACATTTTTTAACTTTGGTTTGAATGGAGGGAAATTAATGAAACTTGGTGTGTATATAGTATTCATGAATTACAGTCACATTATAAAATAAAAATAACGTTTTGGGGGTAATTACCCCAAAAGGGGTAATTGACTCTAACTTTTGATTAACATGGACGATTTTCTCCAAATTTTGCACAAGTCCAGTATATTGACATGGGGAGATAATGCAAGTATGATTTTGATGTCAAGGGGAAATTTACCCCCTTATTCTGGATCGAAAGGGGTGAATATGTGTTTTGAGCAGTTATTGTGTATTGAATGATACAATAGGCATCGTTTGAGACTTACCTTTGTGCTGTGGATGTTCCTGGATAAAAATTGTCGTTTTTAGGTAATTACCCCAAAAAGGGTAAAAAGTCATAACTTTTGATTGACTTGGACGATTTTCTCCAAATTTTGCACATGTTTAGTATCTTGACATGTGGACATAATGCAAGTACGATTTTGATGTAATGGGGTAATTTACCCCCATATTCAAGATCGAAAGGGGTGAATATGTATTTTGAGCAGTTATTGTCTTTCCAATGGTACAATTGGCATCGGTTGGGACTTTACTTCACACCATTGATTTTTTTTGGTTAAAATTGCCATTTTTAGGTAATTACCCCCAAAAAGGGGTAAATATTCATATCTTTTGACTGACTTGGACGATTTCCTTCAAGTTTTGCACAAGTTTAGTATCTTGACATGGGCACATAATGCAAGTATGATTTTGATGTCATGGGTTAATTTACCCCCATATTCAGGATCGAAAGGGGCGAATATGTGTTTTGAGCAGTTCTTAGCTTTGCAATGATATAACAGGCATCGGTTGGGACTTTACTTCACACCATTGATGTTTTTGTGTTAAAATTGCCGTTTTTAGGTAATTACCCCAAAAAAGGGGTAAATATTCATAACTTTTGATTGACTTGGACGATTTTGTTCAAATTTTGCACAAGTTTAGTATCTTGACATGGGGGCATAATGCAAGTATGATTTTGATGTCAAGGGGTAATTTACCCCCTTATTCTGGATCGAAAGGGGTGAATATGTGTTTTGACCAGTTATTGTGTATTGAATGATACAATAGGCATCGTTTGAGACTTTCCTTCGTGCTGTGGATGTTCCTGGATAAAAATTGTCGTTTTTAGGTAATTACCCCAAAAAGGGGTAAAAAGTCATAACTTTTGACTGGCTTGGACGATTTCCTTCAAATTTTGCACAAGTTTAGTATCTTGACATGGGCACATAATGCAAGTACGATATGGATGTCATGGGGTTATTTACCCCCATATTCCAGATCGAAGGGGGTGAATATGTGTTTTGAGCAGTTCTTATCTTTGCAATGGTATAACAGGCATCGGTTGGGACTTTACTTCACACCATTGATGTTTTTGAGTTAAAATGGCCGTTTTTAGTTAATTACCCCAAAAAAGGGGTAAATATTCATAACTTTTGATTGACTTGGATGATTTTCTTCAAATTTTGCACACGTTTAGTATCTTGACATGGGGACATAATGCAAGTACGATATGGATGTCATGGGGTTATTTACCCCCATATTCCAGATCGAAGGGGGTGAATATGTGTTTTGAGCAGTTCTTATCTTTGCAATGGTATAACAGGCATCGGTTGGGACTTTACTTCACACCATTGATGTTTTTGAGTTAAAATGGCCGTTTTTAGTTAATTACCCCAAAAAAGGGGTAAATATTCATAACTTTTGATTGACTTGGATGATTTTCTTCAAATTTTGCACAGGTTTAGTATCTTGACATGGGGACATAATTCAAGTTTGACTTTGATGTCACCGGGTAATTTACCCTGAAAATCAATGCCAAAAGGGATGAACAAGTATTTTGAGCAGTTTTTGTGTTTTCAATGGTATATTTGGTTATGTGTTTCCATTGATTTTTCGTATAAATTGTTCAATCTTTTGCCTGCAAGCCCACGTATTCCATGTCGATTTATATCCTACCTTTTCAAAGGTTGACTGCTAGTTATTATTATTATTTTCTTGGCCAGTAGGTTTTTGTGCTAGAGACTTGAAACTTGGTACATATATAGTCCATGGTTAGTACTTCATTTTGGGAGAAGATGGTTGACCTTGACCTTGAACTCAAGGTCACAGGTCATCTCAAAGTCGAAAATTGGAAAACTTGAAAGTGGAATAACTTTTTTAATATTACAAGAATCAATTTGAAACTTTGGAATATATATATAAACATGTATCCCAACATTTGTAACCCATAATTGTTTTTGTGCAATGAGGGTAAGGGGGTAATTACCCCAATTTGACTAAAACAGGTTTGCACAGGTTTCCAGAAAAACTAAGCAAGCTAGAAACTCAGTTCTTTCACTGATAGGTAGCCTGACTAACCATTCAAGGTAAGTGATATTTTATATTTTGATTATGTGAAGGGGTAACTATGTAATGGGGTGTTGAAAATAGGGTGTTTTGCCCCAAGAGTGAAAGCATTGTAAAACTTTGGTTTTAATGAAAGGATTTCAATGATAGTCTGGTAATATATTAATGGTTTCTGTATTATGCAATCCTTGTTGCCCGAAGCTTGGTAATTACCCCCCAAAAAGGGGTAAATGTCTATAACTTGTGATTGACCTGGACGATTTTCTTCAAATTTTGCACACGTTTTGGATATTGACTCAGGCACATATTAAACGAATAATTTTAACAGTATTGCCAACATAGGGTATTTACCCTCGTAATCAATGCCAAAAGGGGTGAATATATATTTTGAGGAGTTATGTTGTTCAAAATGGAATATCAGCTGTATGTTTGGTCTACGGGTATCCGGTTGGATTTTACTGGATGAAAAGTTTCTGTTTTGGGTAATTACCCCCAAAAGGGGTAAATGTCTATAACTTGTGATTGACATGGACGATTTACTTCAAATTTTGCACACGTTTGGGATATTGACTCAGGCACATATTAAACAAATAATTTTAACAGTATTGCCAACATAGGGTATTTACCCTCGTAATCAATGCCAAAAGGGGTGAATATATATTTTGAGGAGTTATGTTGTTCAAAATGGAATATCAGCTGTATGTTTGGTCTACTGCTATCCGGTTGGATTTTACTGGATGAAAACTTTCTGTTTTGGGTAATTACCCCCAAAAGGGGTAAATGACTATAACTTGTGATTGACATGGACGATTTACTTCAAATTTTGCACACGTTTGTGACATTGACTCAGACACATGCTAAAAGGAAAAAATTGACAGAATAGGGTGATTTACCCTCGTAATCAAGTTCTAAGGGGGTAAATACATATTTTGAAGAACTTGGTTGTTTAAAATGGAATATTAGTTGCACGTTTGGTCTAGGTTATTCGTATGGATGTTACTGGACGAAAAGTTTCGGTTTTTAATAATTACCCCCAAAAGGGGTAAATGACTATAACTTGTGACTGACATGGACGATTTACTTCAAATTTTGCACACGTATGGGATATTGACTCAGGCACATGTTAAAAGAGAAAACGTTACAGTATAGGATAATTTACCCTCGTAATCAAGGTCAAAGGGGGGTAAATACGTATTTTGAGGAATTTGGTTGTTTAAAATGGAATGTCAAGTTTATGTTGGATCTAGGCTTGTACTTAATGGATGTTACTGGATGAACAGTTTCGGTTTTAGGTAGTAACCCCCAAAAGGGGTAAATGGCTATATCTTGTGATTGACATGGACAATTTTCTTCAAATTTTGCATGGGCTAAGTGTGTCTACTTTACGACATAATATAAGTAGAAACTTCAGCTTACAGGGTCTCTACCATAATAATCCGACATAGTCTCAAGTAATTTGTTTTACTCATATATTTGAGGTCGAATCATTGCCTAACCTTTTTAAAGGTTGAATACTAGTTAATGTTTGTAATAAGCAGGTAAGGCAAATAAGACCAAAAAAAAATTCATAAAGTCTATATATCTATAAAATAAGAAAAATATGACATATTTGAAGAATAAAGGGGGTTTGAGGGAATAGGAGAGAGGGAGAACCACATTGGGTATAAAGTGGGGGAATGGATATCGGGGAGAAAATCAGATTAGATGACGAGGAATTGTAACAATTTCATGATCATTATTTTTTCAACAGATTGCAAGAAGAATTCAGGCAGGCAAAAGAAATTATTAAAAATCTCAAAGTAAATTAAGAAAATTCGACATATGCCCTGTTTGAAGGGTTAAAAAAACAAATCCATATCTCTGTACAGGCATATCATATTCTAATAAAATAGTTATATTCCTGCTACTTGAAGTTGAAAAGGATTCGAAAAGTGATGTTTTCTTTTTATAATTAATGTATGTCATTGAATATCTATAGTACTTTCCATGTTACATTATTTATTGAATACACAACCCTTAACCATCACCATTTATACAGGTAAATAGAGTGTGCATAATATCTATAGAAAACAAATTGATTGTAATACCCAAATCTATATTTACCTCACAAGTGCATTACTGAGCAATGAAAATATAGGTCAATATATAATTCATATGTTATAAATCAATTCAAGAATTATTTCTTTGCCTAAAGCACCTGGGTTAGTTTTTTTTTGTTCCTTACTATTTTTAGACATTTTATTGAATAATCAAATACATAATTCATACAGACATGATCCATCAATGCCTACAGCTGCTGGGACAATAATTGTGCTATAAATTCATGAATAATTAAGTTATCTTGCTCTTTTATTATTGTACAAGAATTACAAATAAATTTTAATAGGCAATTTGCTCTAGAACTATGATCTTCTGATTGTTATCATAGAAGAAAGAAGTATAAATCTCCAACAGCATGTCAAAACCATTGGATGATTATGTTCTTTTTGCCGACCTGTTTGCTCTTTTCCATCTTCCCCCTTCTCTACCATAAATTTTGCCCTCTTATCAAATATTTTCCTTTATTTCGAACAATTTCACTTCCTTCCAAAATATTCTTCTTTCCCTAAGATCTACCTCACTTTTTCATATTTCCCAATAAACTCCCCTCTTGCCACTTTTAAACCAGCGTCTTCCCTTTTTCATCAATTTTCCCAAATTCCCCTCCTTTTCGACTTGCGACACCTTCATCGCTGGGTCCAGAGTCCAAATCCAGCTCTTGTTGGGTCACCTAGGTGTATGTTGGACGGCTATTTCAACCATCCTACCCCTAATCGCCGTGTTCTCCTCCTGTCCTAATTAGCCTACCAAGTGCATAAATACACATAGGCGTATGGGAGGGGGGGGGGGGCGGGGGGGGGCGGTCGCCCCCCCAAAACTTTGGGGAACAGTTAGATTTGGGCAAAAAGGCTAAAAAATTTGGGCAGATGATTAGGTAAAAACTATTTTAAATTAGTGATTTCCAGGCTATTTCATTTGAAATGGTATTAAATTTAGATCTCGAAATTCGGGCAAATGTCGCTCGCCCCCCCAAAAATCATGCGTCCCGTACGCCTATGCTTAAAATACAGGATGTAAAGCCCCAATCATCCATCCTTCCCTCACCCCTCATCCCTCATTGCCCCATTCCTCCATGTACACCAATGATTATCCTAAGACCCCTTCCACAGTCTGCAGACCCATATAGACCAATGCAAGCAGTGAACAACTCCACATGCTTAATTAAGAATGACACCCATCTTTCAAGGAGGAAGACCATGCCTTAATTTTTACCCCTTTTGCCATGGTACACCCCTTTTTTCAAAGGGAGTAACATTCAGATAGTGTTAGGGTGTCAACACTGATTACAGGTGTTTTCAGGGCAACCCCAAAACTAGGTCATGTGGTGCAGTTTTTACCCCTTTAGATCAAAAAGCTTAACTAACACTGATGGGTCGATAGATACCACCTCTTGAAGGGAAAACAGATACTTATTGGATGGGACAGACCTGAAGGTTTTTATATTTCTCTATTTTTCATGTAATTTTGCCCTTCACTGGCCTTCTGGGTATTTACAGTATTTCACTCATAACATGTCATCTTATCAATAGTGGCATTAGTATCCAAAAAGACTACACAACTACTGATACAGTGGTCGCTGCCGTGAGCCCGGTCCACACAAAGAACCTTCCTACGCTATACGCTCACTTCCTTCAAGACAATACGACAGAGCATCCATAACCTCAAAATGTTTAGCAACCGTTTCATGTCTGCAGATAGAAAAGAACATTTTCTCAAATATTAGAGACCGACAGTTTTCTGTTTGGTATAAATGTGCAACATATTGAGGACTTCCACTCTCTCTCCCGCTCTCTCTCATTTCAATCAACCCTCATCAGTGCCCAAAACTGGGCTAAGTGGGCTGCATTTACTATAGCTATCTATCTATCTATCTATCGAACGACTTTCCCACCCACTGTCCACCACCAACCAACTATATCTACACTGCACCAAATCAACAACAGCTACTGACCAATCAATCTACAGTACTAACCGACCCAGGCCATCCATCTATACTTATTCTCCCTTTCCTTCACCACTTGCAAATCAAATTCTAGTCCTGAGTATACTGACCAGCAGCAGCCTTCAACTAGTATACCACTGCATACCACTACATTACTACCACCAGACATTAAGTTAAGCCAGCACACAGAACTTGACAGAAGCTTCAGTGAATGATTGAATCTACTAGAAACAAAGACATAGAAAACAACACAGGGCAGAATTACTTGTCCTTGAGTTACTCCTTGAGGCACTCCCCAAGGCTAATAGACTTCCTTAACCTCCCCATCTTCTGGGAATTTACATATATGGAGATTGTCCATACAATAAGTGCATGCTGATTATGCTGCCATTTGCAGGATATTTTCTGCGGTGATTTTCTGATGTTGTCTTATTTTCTGATGTGGTTTCTAAGATACATCTTGACTGATTTTCTGAAGTGTTTTTCTGAGGTGATTTTCTGAGGTGATTTTCTGAAGTGACATCTTTGATGATTTTGTTAGGTGATGTCATGAAGTGATTCGTTAAGTGATTTTCTGAGGTGATTTCATCAGATGGTTTTCTCAGGTGATTTTTTTATGTGACTGTCGAAGGTGACTTTTCTGATGCAATTCTTTGAGGTTGTTTCTTTGATTTTATTTCTAGGATGATGGATAAATTATCTGACTGATGTGTTTTTGTTTTTTTTGGTGATTTGCAGAATCTGAGGCTCTTTTTCTGAGGTGATACTCTGAGATAACCTTCTGAGGCAATTTTCCTTAGGTGATTTCTGAGGTGATTTTTCTTGGTGACTTTCTGAGGTGATTTCCTTATGTGACTGTTAAATTTAAAAGTTCACCTCACAAATGTATCCAATGAGCAGCCACACCCACAAGCAATCTCTCAAATGCAGAAGGGGATACATTGTATTTCCCATCCCAGGGATGCTGTACTATCTGCTATCTTCTACCTATCTCTTTAACCATACATCTCAACTATAACCAACAGTATTACACAATGCTCACTCCATCAACATCCAATTTATCAAAACATTTACAAACCAATAAGTTAATTACAAACATCGACAAAAATGAAGGATTTTGGATACAAAAATGCCAATACAAGTGCAATCCTATATATCCCACTAAGAGCTAATCTTAAATGGCCAAGAAGAAGATTCAGATTTTCTTCATAATTTTGACACTTGTACTGTACAAGGTACTTTGGGCTATATTTTGGACAATTTTCAATACATTCTCAACCTATCCTTGGCTAGAGGGTTGGCCAGAAAATATTAAGTGCATTTGGGAAATATATAATACAATTTGGCTGGTGTTGAATGTTTTTGATTTGGAAAATGGATGAGAGTCTAGAGCTCAAGTGGATGAAAGGGTTTCATATCCTGTATTTTTGCACTTGAATTGGATTCTAAGATAGGCAGATGCCATAGGCCTATAGTATTAAGACGAGGAGCACAAACCTATCTCACGACAAGAACCCATAAAATTACCTGACAAGACCTGTTTACCTCAGAAGATTACTTCATGAGACCAGTCTACATCAAAAGACCAACTCATATGATAACCTCACAAGACTACCTCACATGATTAACTCACGGTGCTACCTAACAATACCACCAAGCTACCTCCCTCATAATATTACCTCACAAGAATACCCCATGAGAGTGATGAGACTACCTCAAACTGGCTAAAAAGCCACCCAACAAGAATACCCTAGAACTGGAAGACTACCTCACTAGACCACCTCAAAAGACTACCACACATGCTGACCTCACAAGACCAAAGAATAGACTACCTCATAAGACTACCTCACAAGACTACCTCACAAGACTACCTCACAAGACTACCACACAAGACTACGTCACAAGACTACCTCACAAGACTACCTCGCAAACTTAAAAAAAAGAAAACTCACAAAACTACCTCACTACACTACTTCACAAGGCTCTGTCACAACAAAAACCCTCACAAAACCGACCCTCAAGAATACAAACAATTAAGACAAGCTCACAAGACAACCCCACAAAACTACCTCACAAAACTACCTCACAAGTTAACCATATCACCAAGACTATACTTAGCAACTAGCCCATAAGTTGACCTCACAAGACCACCTCACAAGACTACCACACAAGATTCAAGACTACAGGTACATAGTAAGCAACTCAGAAGTATTATCCATCAGCACTACACCCTGTCACCCCAGAAAGCTTAACAGTTGCTTTGATCTCCTCAAAGCAAACACACACAGACCTTGATCAAAGTTACTACCCACTCCAGAGAACTTGGATGGGGAAATGCTGTTGTAAGCAATGTATTGGGAAAATAGGAAGTGGAGGGCAATGGAGAGGGAAAGTGGATACATCAGAACATCAGTAAAGACGGACAGGGAGGTGAGTCGCTGGGTGATTCTCGTTTTAAGTACGGTACTTCTGGATTAAATGGATGGATGGATGATTGAGACTTTACCTCCTGTATTTATGCACAGGCACTCTCCAATAATACTGACAGCTTTGAGAGTGTTTATAAGTTTATTATAGAGCAGACTTATCATTTGACTAATGTTGGGGTGTGCCTGTGATTTATGCACTCAGCAGGCTAATAAGGACAGGAGGAGGACACGGCAATGAGGTGAAGGATGATTGAGACAGCTATCCAACATAGACCCAGGTGACCCAGCATGAGCTGGATTCGAACCCTGGTGACCTGGTCCCAGCGATTTACGGCCCAGCACGCTACCACTAAACCAACCCTCTCCCCTTTCTGGTTAGATAAAACTAAAAGCAGACTGTATACGCAAGTACTTTGCCAATGCACCACATGTCTATATCTATCTATCTATCTATCTATCCATCTATCTATCTCTATCTATCTATCTATCTATCTATCTATCTATCTATCTATCTATCCATCTATCTATTGTTTTCCCCTGTGTTTCAGTGCATGTTTGCATTAACAATGTACCTATCCATCAAAAGTGTCTTTCTCAATTTCCACCAATTTCCTGTTCATATTGACCTAGCCTGACCTTCCAGGAGTATCTGTCGTAAAGTGCATTACCTAATTAGCATAACGTTGTATCCTGATTGTTCCTGTCACCATGACAACCTCAGATCACTTTGTAGCACTCTGTTGCTATGGTAACGTTGTGTAGTGGAATTCCTTAGCAACAATAGCACAGATGGCGTCATTCCTGTTGCTATGGTTATATGTGATATTGTGACAAACATAGTGTCAAACACTAATTGCCAATTTGATAGAAATTGCCTAACAATACAATGTATATGGGAGATACAGGGGAGGGGGACTTCAAAGAATTGTATCCTTTTAAGTGTTGTGATCAACATCACTTCATATGGAAATTGTGACAGTGTTGAATGAAAATTACAAACATTTTATAAAGGAAAACCAGAATAATATGTGGCATATATTATGTGGCATTTATGATTAAGAATCTAAAAAGTAAAATAATTGAGATGCAATGGACAAAATCTTTCCTCATTATAAAAAAAAAACATGATAGAAAAAAAATATGAATTTAAAACATACTATATTTTAAACTTAATACGTGCAAATATTGCAGACAAGTTGAACATCAAACACACTGCAAATCAAATATCATCAAATTACGATCACACAGACCCTGCCTGATCCCCCCCCCCCTCCTTCCAAACTAGTAATTCCATCAAAACCCGGACTACATTGTAGCACTACTGACACGAAACTGTCCATTGCTTTAGGGCACCTGCATAACTCTACTTAGTCCAAAAATCTGACATTTCCTGTCATTTGTAAAATGACTGTCCTCATAAAATAGGAATCATTGATATTCTGATTGTGTAAAGTGTTACCATGGCAACCAATATTATATACATTATGCCTACATTTGCCAGTATTATGTCTATACATTATGCCAGAATTTAGTCTATAATATCTCCAGTTGGGCATGGTAAAAGCATGGAAAAGTATATTATATTATCAAGCATTATATTGCCTAAAATGATCTACACATATTTTGTGATGGTTGGTCTTTCGGCCAAATTGAACACACATACATAATATCAGTAAATGTGGACCATGATTTTCCATGTAAATAAATCAGTGACCTGACTAGCTGCCATTATAAATGTTGTGACTGCCATTGTGGAAAATCACAAATATCTCGCTCTACAAATGTCAATATAAAATCCCGCTAAGGGACATATTTTCGGAGTTAAATAAAATCAAAAATTTCTGATGGACGTCAACTACATCGCTTTTCGGAGAGAAAATGGAGATCAGTTATTATTTATATATCTCCTTACTTTTGAGAAAATTACAGCTGTTTGCAGATTGGCAGTCCAAACAGTTTCAAAATTAACTTTCAACTTGGTCGTATGATGTCACAGGCTTAAAAATGTTTTGTTTGTGTCAGTTATGGTTAATTTGTAATCCAGTGCCTTGTATCTAGTAGCACAGGCGACAATCAACAAACAACTTAAATGACTTAAGGTACTTCTTCAAATTGGACAAGCAGGAGACCGACAGAAAACTGCAAATGACATGGCAGAGCCAGTTTGCAAATTGAAAATTAATTTTTCCAGTGGACTGCCAATCTGCAAAGAGCTCAAAAAGGTGAGCTTTTTCTCTTTGTATAGTTTTATTCTATACCATATTTTAAACTAACTTTTTAATCCATTGATCTAATTGATGAGATCATTAAATAATCACGTAACCATCTGTAATGACTACCCTTCTACCAGATCAATAAAATGGAAATATTTGTCAACTCAACTGATCTTTTCATTTACTATCAGACCACTAAATCCAATAAATGTCTACAAAAAAAAACTCCATTAAGATTTAAGAAAAACTCTTACCATTGGTTTCATGAAGTTTTTTCTTAATTTCCTTCATTAAATAACAAGTCTGAGGGAGCATGACAAGTAATATTTCTCAAATGCATGGTTCTTTAAACAATGAAGGGCTCCTAACATCTGAATGAAACATTAATAATTATGTAAACCGGCTTTGTTCAAAACATATACTCATCTGTTCGAAAAGTCACAAACATTCGTCAATGAAGTAAAAATAATGAAGTCAATGTATTTTATTTAAATAATTAAGTTATTTCACTTTTGTTATAACAAACAAATCACAGAAAAATACTCTAATTGATATATCAATCCAAATTATGGTATGAATTAAAGAGTTCTTGAAGAAAGGGATATGCATAAAAACTAATGACACCAATTTTTTTCTGAAGGCTTGATAATTACTGACTTTCATCAGATTGCGTAATTCCGGAGAATATTAATCACTTTCCTAATTAAATTCATCAATTCATTACAAATGGAATTCTAGATATTTGGTCATAATCTTGGCATGATTGTAAGATAGTTTCACTGATAGGGACTTCCAGGAGGTCTGACATTATTTGAGAGATAATTTTGGTTGGCGTCACATCCTTTATTTTATAATACAACTACAATGTATACAGAGGAGTATATTTAAAGAGATGTGGGACCTTTGTGTTAGCTCAGTTGTAGCGCGCTGTCCTACCAGTCGCTAGTTCCCAGGTTCAAATCAACCTCTTGTTGGTCACCTGGACCCATGTTGGACAGCTGATTCAATCATCCTTTGCCCCATTGCCATGTCCTCCTCTTGTCCTAATTAGCCTACCAAGTGTAGGACACGAAGCCCAAATCATTCATCCATCCCTTCAATGTATAGAGACAGATAGGGCACATCAGTCACAAGCCAAATTCCACTGATGATGACCAATAAAATGTAATATATAAAATTTCAGAATATCTTTGGTTTCATATTTAATAATCACATTAAATCTGATCCAATTAGTTTTTTAAGTTCTTTACATCTTGATTAAAGCAAAATATAAGTGGCTTCATTGTATCCTTTCCTTTCTTTAAAGCTATCATATTGAGCCAGGAAGACGACAATAATGAGAATGGTTGTTGCTAAGCAAAAGAAGCAATATTACGTAATCCTATCAGTTGCTTAGCAACAATGGAATGTTCTGTCCCATCTCCTTAGCTGGAGAGTCAGTATTGTTCAATTGTTCTTGGGTAACAATGGGAATTCTCACCTAATGCAGGAATTGTGTTTATCTAATGGGCCATTAGGATTGTTTAAAAAAAGAAAGAAGAATAAAAATTCAAAGAAAAGGAAATGTTGGAAATAAATAAAAAGAAAGTAATCAAAGTTCTAGGCACCAATTAGCATCCATTTGGGACAAATAGAAGTATTTAGGATTCGAAAATTCTCTCCCCTGATGACTAGAAGTCCCATTCTCCACCTTTTTCCTCCAGTTCTCATGTTCAATGTCTTGTAGCGATTTTTTCCCTAATAATTTAGTTTCACTTAGGCGGGGGCACTTAAAGTTACCCAGCATACTTTACAATACAACTGGTGCAGTTATATCCTTGCATCACACAAAAAAGCTAAAGCATCATTTTTCATGATCAACTCCCGCTTCCATATTGTAGTAAACCCACTTCACGAAGACACCATGTTGTACATAAGTTTTCAAAGCTGAACACTTACCTCAAAAAAAATTGAGCAAGCACCACAATTGTTCCATCCATCCATGTTCACATATTTCAAGACTATCGCCAAAAATGTATTGAAAGAACATTTCGGAGTCACCTACCTGATCAGTTTTAGAAGTCCCGTTCTCCTCTTCCTTTCCTTCGGCGCTCATCTTCAATTTCTTGGCGTGATTTTTGCCCTCATAATGTTGTTTCGCTTGGGCAGGGGCGTTTAAAGTTACCCTACATACTTTACAATATAACGGATAGAGGGAGGAGTCTAGTTTTCCATTGATTTCCCCATTGGTGGAGCCACTGTCTTCTAATTTTCGTTTTACCCCCTTTCCCGGGGACCCCGCTTTGTTGAACCCTGCCCGGAATGGCTTGCTAGGGTAAGATGGGGTAATATGCAAATTTGGAGTAAAAGGAGCTGGGAGGACAGTATTAGTGGCTCCTCCTGTTAGACTAGGGCGGAATGAACCATTAGCAATAGTCGGTAAACTTAAAGCTGGTTGCCGCGGGAATATTCGCGGTTGGGTGGTTGTGCCAGTAGGTGGGACTGTGGCAGCCGCTGCGGTGGCATTGGTGCCCGGGTAGGTTGGACTGTATCCTGAAAATATAAGAAGAAGAGACGTGAGCATTCTGATAAATTCTAACAACAACTTGTGTACCACTGGAGTAGTCTGTAAAAAAAAATTGATGATGCCTGAAAAAATTTAGTGTCACAGAGAGTCAATGTATAGCATGACATCATCATGAGAACCAAAGCATTACGTAACCTGAGCAATGGCTTTACGACTTCACTTCAGCGACGCATGAAGAATATATATGAAGATATATACCTCACAAAAATGACATCTCATATCTCAACATCTCCGAACATTTCTGTCTCTAGAAGACTCCCAGCCCAAAGAGTGTAATTGCAACCTTCACCCCACCTCCCCCTACCAAACCAGAAAGACATGAATGACTAAAGGAAAATCTATACAGAAAGCTACATAATATTATCATAACGTCACCATGGGAACCAAAATAATCTAAGAAATGACTTCACAAGTTACATCAGAGATGAAGATATATGCTTCACACGAGAGACGTCTCATGTCTCAACACCTCCGCACATTTCTGCTGCTGCCCAAAGAGTGTAACTGCCACCTTCGCCCCACCTTCCCCTACCGACCCACCCGGTTACACCCCCTGAATAATTCCTCACATTTCTGTCAGAAGAGATCTTCATCCAGATCTCTCTTGCTCGCAAGTGGTGAAAGACGTTCAACCACATCTCTCATATTCACAAGTTGGAAGTTGCTTTATATGTTGTAGTCTTACAACACAAGAATTGTTTGTGGAAGACTGCTCAGGATGTTCAGAAGACTCAGCATTCAATATTCCACATGCAGAAGTAACTCAAGAAAGTCAACAGATCCAGATATTATTGGATAAAACATTTTCCAGAGGCGAGTGAACAATTAATTAATTGATACAGTAATTACAATGACCTTCTATACCTGATTGACCGGCATTCCATCAGTGTAGACTAAGACTTCCATCAAAACAGACCAATGACCTGTGTATTTACTTGAGAAGTTACAGTCTTAATCACTTAGTTCCTTCCCTAAACACATGTGTTGATAATCAGGTCGGATAAATAGACACTAAGGGCAGATCAAGGGGAGCATCTGAGGAGCGCTGCTGACTGGCTTGATGGCTCTGCTCAATTGCTTGTGTACAGCCCCAGGTATACCAGTAGAGGTGCATGAATCCCATGAATGTTGCACTGGAAAATATGCAACTTGCACTGAAGTATTGCTATAGGCTACGCGTTGCTGAGTGAACAGCAGAAATTTCTTCTTAATCGTACAGAAACCTGGGCGAACCTCTAACAGTTATATAATTATGTAAACAAAAGAATGAACACTTTTTAACAAAGTGAGAAAAAAACAACAACAATGCATTTCTCGCTACCATGGCCATCGGACCCAGTTCCAAGACTAGAAGAGCTGGGATGCCTAAAGGTGAAATAACAATGGGCTATAATTTCGAGACTCTAGTTTAAAGACAACTAGCAATCCAAAGTACAAAATCAGGCCAGTACATGGCAAAGTGTAAACACAAAAACCTTAGATTGAAGATCGATATCAGGAAGACTCGTGAATAACTTGCATATATCATGATATACAAATAGTTCATACCAACCAGTCCTACCTACTAGTACCTAGTCAGGAAATAATAAAGTACATACAATGTTTTAAAGGAATACAGAAGATGGTCTAAAATCCTTTGTGCATATCCTCATGATACTACTGAAGCGAACACTGACATTTGAGGCAGGTCAATAATCCCCACCAAAGACAGAGAAATGACAAGTTGAAGACAGTGAAGAGGAACATCTGTATTCGCTTAAAGGATCAATTTCAAGAAGGATACAGGTACCTAGAATTCCTCAGAACATTTCAGAACACCAGGCAATCAGTACATGCTGTTTGGTTTCCTTAGTTCCTGTGTAAAACTCCAACAGGAAACATGGCCATTTTCCTGCAGTCCACATCCTTTTCATTGCATATTGCAATTATTCAGTGATATTTCAAGAACATTGGTTCCTAGAAGGTGAAGGTGATGCTTATAGTCTGGTTCCAGGCTGAAAATTTCAACTGCATGCTCAGCCGAACTTCAAGCTGTACCTTCGGTTGACAGACTCACTGATTATTCTTGATCTGTCTCACTCCCCTGGGGGACATACTGCTGGCAGCCTCACACGGTGCCATTACTCATCGATCTTGTACCTTTGTATGCCTATAACCAACCTTCCCATTTACACCTGGGTGGAGTGAAGCAGTGATTCAAGGAGGAACGGCTTATTTCCTCCATGACCCAGCTGGTTTTGAACCCACAACCTTGCGCGTGTTAGTCCAGCACTATACCCACCGGACTAAGGACACTTCAGCATATTGGTCTCCACTTTTCTGAAGTGAAAATCCTATTCCAAAAATCAAAATCGACCAACGCAACCTGTATGGGCCACTTACAAACATATATAGCCCTACATGTGGAAATTATTGGAAAAGTGTTCCACAACTGTGTTTTGATTGCATGAAGCAGTTCTGTGTTGGGTTGTGCAAGGCATACTGGGATCACCTATGGAATGAGGTTTAAAACTGAGTTTATCTAAACTGACAGTTACTGACACAGATTGACACACCCTAGCAAAGATTGACAATCACTGACATGCGCTGGCCACTCAGGAGCACTCACTGACATTTTCTATTTCTCGCACCGGTTTCCTATTTCGGAGACTGACAGTTGCCTATTTCTGGGTTCATTAGTTTGACTTAACCCAAAAGTTCAAGTTCACAATTTGCAACTTTAAACTTTCAAATTCGGTCTCAAACATCAAGATGTGGAAAATCATCTTTTTTTCAAAATTTTTGAGTTGTATTGGAAGGTTCAAACATAATTTCACGGCGACAAATATAAAATGACCACGTTGCCAACTAACATAAAAATGTAGGGGAAGCTTGGGAGAGTTGGGCCGCAGGGAGGGTTGGGCCACCCTGATTTTTGAGGAAACTAAAAAAATTTTGAGAAAGCTGCGGCCACCAAAATTTTATAAAAATAAAAATCTTTCAATGGATGTAACATTTCTGGCTAATTTGCTTGTCACGATCTTTAGAGAGAAGAAAATTCAAATTTGGATGAAAAACGTAAAAACTGAGCCATGTTACGAGTTTTTACTTGTCTGTCAGACAACAAGGACTGAGGAAATTTTCTATGGCATGCTTGACTATTCAGTTGTTATTAAAATATTTTGGAAAATTATCAGACAACCGGTTTTGTCAAAATTGGGATTTAGAGAAAAATGGTGGAATGGGGGAGAGTTGGGACAGTGCCAATACTCTCCCCACATGTGTTGCATTTACCCAGATTTATTTTTATTAAGACAGAAGAACTTGTCTATCAGTTTTCAACAGAGATTGAATATTTTTAGGCCTTAATAATTATTCATGGTCTACTAAAATTAGAAATCAGGAAATCTAGATGGGGAGAGTTGGGCCATTAGGCCGAGGCTTAGGTCTGACAGCAAACTAGGGTTGCAAGAGGCCTCAATTCAGGATTAATGACTTCTATGACCACCACACTACAGGTTAAAAATATTGTGGCCTCAAGTACAGCTTTACCGAACCTGATATATTGCTATGGCCCAAGTCTCCCCCCTGAATGGCCCAAGTCTCCCACTTGATGGGGAGAGTTGGGCCAAATTTTTGCCAATTTTCATAGGGCTGTAGCTCATATGCTCTTGGGCAAATATCAATGCAAACCTAAAGATATTATTCTGAAATATTTCAAGATGCAATACATGCATTAAGCATGTTTATATAATCATTACTGTTAGCAGGAGGTGCAAGGATGTAAAAAGTAGCCCAACTCTCCCAAGCTTCCCCTATCATCAGCAAAAAGTTGCAATGCATCGTTATATCGAAGATGCAAAAACAAATTCAACCGACACGTAGAAATACAGAGAAAAAAAACGAAAAAGAAGAAAGCCACACAGATTACATAGAAAGATAGATACAAAGATAGATAGATATGCTAAGATAGAAATATACAGAGATAGATGCATAGGTACAATGATAACCATTTATCTTTAAATTGAGACGTCTGCTCTACTCCGTATAACAAGGCTCCAAATGTCACCCTATCTATCTCGTATCAATCTTCCTCCGTGCCACACTTGCATCACACCTGTCTTTCGTTGATGGACAAAATGATGAAACGCATAACCTTCCATTCCCAAAATACACAACAAATATGCCATCCATGTTTGCTTGTCCCTATTGTTTGGTTTCTGTTGGCTAAATATCTCATGTAATATTTGCTTTGTCAGTTTTTGTCGATGTTGCAGTTCTTTCGAAAAGGCATAATTCCATGTTGCGATGATTCCGGAATGCATTTTTCTCAATATTAAACCTCAATATCAAACCTCAGACCTGATGGTGGGTACCTGGATAGCAGTGCTTATGAGAAAATGAAATTTCTTGGATCTTGTATCTCGAAATTTTGCACATTTGATCATGAGAATCTTTCATTGGTGTTGCAATTGCTGCATGCAGGCACTGCTAGTGCCAGGTAGGATGTGAACTTTCATCCACCGGAAGCGTATAGTTATTCTACTTACTTCAATTTAAGGGGATGTTATCATTAATTCAACCTGAGATAGGAACACTGCTGTTGCATGTTTAGTGATACATTTGACTAGAATATGTCTGTTCAGAGCATATAAATACAAATGATGGTGTGGTAAACCAACCCAAAACTTAATTTCAACTGGATGTTAGAAAATCGTTGATTCTTCCATGGAGGTTTCATACCAACCAATCTATCTCAATATCCTTTATATTCCTTGGAGACCTATTCCAATCAATCAGTTTCTCCTTATCCCTGGAGTCCTATTCCTTAAGTCCTATCCCTAAGGACCTATCCTAGACTATCCCCAACAGGGCATCCTGAACTATCCCTTGAGGCCTATCCTCTACACCTTTCAATCTATCTGCTTTATCTATCACTTCACCTGATCTATCCTCTTCCTACACTTCTCACCCACTTCTGAAGTGCTTCAAACCTGCTTCAAACAACTGCCTGGAACAACAGCTGGTTCACTTCAGCCCCATACACTTCACTCTGCCTGGTGCTCACCCCAAGAGGGTTTTCCTGTACACATTTCCAGGAGCACCACAGAAATAACATTGCAACTAGGCTGTTGTTTTTGATAACATTTGTACATCCACCATCAGAGTACTATCAATACTGAGCCCATAGACTGGAATTAATCCAAACAACTGCTAAAGTCACTTCAAATTGACCATCTAGTACAATGTAGTGTTACTAAATAGGCTTGATAGTATTGGGATGGATGAGAATTGGGCAGGTCTACAGCAACCCAGATAGTAAAATGGTTAAAGATAGAAAGATAGGCAGCTAGACACAGTGGACAGATAGACAGATTAATAAAATAGTTTACAGATAGATAGATAGATAGATAGATAGATAGATAGATAGATAGATAGAGATAGAATGATAGAATGATAGACAGACAGATTTGTTTGTTTGTTTGTGTTTTACGGCTCAGCAGCACCTAAGTGGGCTATATCGAGGCAGGCGATCGCTGTATGATGATGAGATGAGAAGACAGTGAGTCTGGCACATACTCTATTAATTCAGGGATGCCCAGGGTCTTTCAGTTGCCCCAGCATAGAGCACTGGATACAACGCGCCTCCATTTAATGTCCCATGGGCTCGGACTAAATTGAGTTCCCAGGGTGAGATTTGAACCCACGCCCTCAAAGCCAGTTGACAAGCGCACTTACCAGTTAGGCGATGGGAGAACTAGACAGACAGACAGATAGATAGACAGATAGATAGACAGATAGATAGATAGATAGATAGATAGATAGATAGATAGATAGATAGATAGATAGATAGATAGATTAACACTATATATTGTCAAGGATCTAAAACTACCAAACCCCGTGAGGAAGAAGGCAACTGCACATTGAGAAGCCTTCGTAAACCCAAAAGAAAGCTCTCGATGGCTCCCACTCCTCCGCTGTATTTAACTTGGATAGTGGTGTGTAATCGAACAGATCCGACATCAATTAATCACAGAGTGTTGGTCAAACTCACTTATCTCTCTCTCTTCAAGTGGTGAGAGGCACTCCATTGATCACGTCTCACTTGCTCATCTTGATGCCACCGGGCAATACCCTCAAGTATTGCTCTCAAGTATTCGTTGAAACTTTGGGTGTGGTATAAAATGAATAGAAGTGTATAAAATCTGCAAGTAAACTACTCACCAGTACCAACTTATATTACAAAGTATCTTAAGCCATTTTCTGTTTCTTCTTAATAGCATAAGCCTAGCAGACTTGTGGATATGAATGCATGATAACACTATACATTGTATTGGATCTAAAATGACCAAGGCCTGTGAGAAGGCAGCCACCGGGCAATACCCTCAAGTATTACCCTCAAGTATTCGTTGAAATTTTGGGTGTGGTATAAAATGAATAGAGACGCCTAAATCTCTATGCAGTATTGGAATTTGAATCATACCCACAAACTTGTATGGTACGCATACTACTTATCAGTGCCAAGTTTACTAATGCAGAGCGCAGTGTCTTGAGCCATTTTCTCTATCTTTAAAATACAAAATATTGTATCTTGTCTAATTACGGTTTCTCAAATGTACAATTGCACTACATACATGCATAATATTTAATCCAGAAGTTTTTCACAAGAGTCTTGAAGATATTAAATTTCTCTTCAATCCGAAATTTTTTTGTCAATTCTTGTAATGTACCATCTGACCAGATATGTATACTCAGTTTTACTTGTTGTCCTCACTCTACAGTCTTTAAATTATTGCCCATTGTTACTTCATCATCTGACATCCAAGTGTTTTGGTTCCAATGTCTGTCAGAGGTAGTGATGAAATAAAAAAAATTCTAACTTGATTAAAAAGTTTAATCTATTTTTGTTTACATAACTGTTAGAGGAGCATCTAGGTTTCTATATCATTATTAAGAATCTTCTGATGTTCAGTCTGCTCTCAGTGCAGTGCACTGGGTAGCAATACTTCAGTACAAGTTGCATATTTTCCAGTGCAACATTCATGCACTCATACCTGGGCCCTGGAGCAACACACAAGCAATTGAGCGCAGCCATCAAGCCAGTCAGCAGCGCTCCTCAGATGCTCCCCTTGATCTGCCCTTAGTGTCTATTTATCCGACCTGATTATCAACACATGTGTTTAGGGAAGGAACTAAGTGATTAAGACAGTAACTCTTCAAGTAAATACACAGGTAAACTGCCTGGAGGGTCTTGGGTGAAAAGTCAAATAGTCAATTAATTCAGCTGTGTGTCAGTCATTCAATTAAGGATGTCAGTCATTCAAGCATTATTATTCTAACTCCTGGATGGACCTTTCGAGACTACAATATGTCAATCAATGAGAAGGTTTACTATCAACAACAGTCAATAAAAATCATCTACAAATTTGAGTCAATTTCAAATTATGGTATCTATCTATCTATCTATCTATCTATCTATCTATCTATCTATCAATCAATCTATCTATCTATCTATATATCTATCTATTAATCTATCTATCTATATATTTATCTATTAATCTATCTATTTAATCTATCTAACAATTAATCAAATATTGATACATCTATCAAATTAAAAACATCAAAACCACCCGACTATGAAGAAATATGAACACCATAAATTCTGGGATCAATTTGACTGGTTGATTGACATGTTTCCCTAGCAACCAGATGACCTCATTCACCTCCTTGACCTTGCCCACTTGACAGATGCCATTTTATCAAGCACCTTGCCTCTTTTATCAAATACTAACAAGTTATAGCTATTTTCACTAATAGTCAGATGCCAATAGCATGGTACTGTGCCTTAAATAGGATACTATCTAGTACCTGGCCAGGTAGGTATGCCTATATCTCAATGGTCAGTTAACCTTTATAGATAAAATGCAGTCTTATTTGATAAGATTCACCCGGTATCAAGACACTTCGTAGACACGCCAACTCGTAGACAAACCAACTGGTAGACAACCAACTAGTAGACAACCAACTCGTAGACACCAGGTACTACCAACTGGTAGACATCAAATTGACAGGGTTCACAAAGTCGTAGACACAGACTTTTTGGTCAATGTGATATTACCAAGTCGTAGACACAGTATTTTTGCTGTTAACAAACTCGTAGACACTCATTTCATTTGTTGATAAAATAAAAAATAATAAATAATCAACAAGAAGTAAAAAACATAGGCTGCGCAGCAGCAAACCTTCAGCGAATAACACCTTTAGAAGATTACAATAATATCATAAAATTGGTGCGTTTATGAAATTGCTTATAGGTATGCAATAGCGGTCGAGTAGTGGCCTTCCATTTTCTCTATTTTTCCAATGATTCATAAAGTGTTATATGCATCAAAAAGCACTGCTAAATTAATTGCATAGGTGATTTGTTTAGAAAAATGCATTACTGTATGTGCAATAGTGGGGAAGTTTTGGCTCCGATATAAAAAAAATTCTTTAAAATAGTTTTTCTCAATATTACAAAAACTATAGAATAGCCATCTGTCAGACCATGAAAAGGCGCAACTAGACCATACAAGCCATATGTGTACCAAACTTCATCCATGTATATGGAATAGTGACCGGATGTTGGGCCAGAAACAAAAATAATAATTTTTATGTTTTTTCAATATTTAAAAGAGTATATAATATTTTCCATCAGACCTTTCAAAAGGCACAACTAGACCATATTGACCATATGTGTACCAAAGTTTATCCATGTACATGCAATAGAGAGCGAGTCTTAGCCAAAAAAACAAAAAAAATATGTTTTTATATCTTTTCTCATTTTTTCAGAAAGTATAGAATATCTGTCAATGAGACCACCAAAAGGCACAACTAGACCATATAGGCCACGTGTGTACCAAATTTCATCCATGCACATGCAATAGTGACCGAGCCTTGGCCCGGAAACGAAAAAAAAATTATTTTTATATTTTGTTAATTATTTCAAAAAGTATTTAAGATCTATTCATCAGACCATCAAAAGGCACAACTAGACCATACAGGCTAGATGTGTACCAAATTTCATCCCCATACATTCAATAGAGGCCGAGTGCCGGGCCGGAAACGATCTATCCGCCCGCCGCCCGACCGCCCGCCCGCCCGCCCGCCGGCCCGCCCGGCGGACGGACAGCATTTTTACCCAAGTGATTACAATACCTTCTTCGAACTTCGTTCGCTGAAGGTAAAAACGTGCAATTGCAAAGGCAATAAGGCATGTACCTCTTACAGTGTCACTCATGCAGGTGCTATTAAATTGCCATCAGGAGCTAATTGATTT
This sequence comes from Platynereis dumerilii, assembly GCA_026936325.1. Classification (NCBI taxonomy): domain Eukaryota; kingdom Metazoa; phylum Annelida; class Polychaeta; order Phyllodocida; family Nereididae; genus Platynereis; species Platynereis dumerilii. The sequence continues at coordinate 309,801 of JAPTHN010000120.1, forward strand.
AATTGCATTAATTCTTTTAATTGCATTTCAAATGTTACTTTGAAGCAAGCTTCCGGAAGTTCACAATCAACTCAATTGATGAAAAGAAAAAATGAAATAAACTGATAGAAATGCAGGATTACTCAATTTACTGCCATAGTTGCTTTATATTATCCCATTTTTAGCTGCTTTAAACGGCTTTTTGTGCTTGGAAGATTGGGAAAATCTTGGAAGTTTGCTGTCTACGAGTTGGTAGACCCTAAAATAATGTTGTCTACAGGTTGGATGGTGTGGTGTCTACGACTTGGTTAGTTCATTTTATTGTATGTCTACGAGTGGGTAATGACATTTTTTTGTGAAAAGGCTGTGTCTACGACTTGGGGGAGAGCTCTTAAATGTGTCTACGACTTGGTGTGTCTACGACTTGGCGTGTCTACGACTTGACTTGTATTCGATTCACCCTCATGCTGGGTTACCCTGGATTAAAGGGATCAACAGAGACTATTAGGGTACTTAAGAAATATGCTGATAGTCAGGTGTATCTACAGGAGGGACAATAATTGGTCTTGCAATTGCCAGGACAGTCAGGTGAGTATTAAAGTGAGTATTCCGTCATAAAGAAACCACCAAATGAAATATCTAATTTTCTCTGTGAGCTCAAATACGAAACATATAAAAGTGCAAATGGCTGACATCCCCACACCTTCCTTAATCACGTGACATTTGAAGGGGTTAAACACTCAGGTCAACTTGAGGTCAAGGGTCAAATTTACCCACTCAGCATGCAGATAGAAGCCTATAGGAAAACCCCATATCCCCATGGGGGTTCAAATACATTGCATATAATTCACACATTATGCCCATTAACTATTAATAAATCATTATTAATATAGCAGGCTCTGTCATTATGGGATGTATATCATACATCCATGATTAGGTAGATAGTGGTTTCTTTTGATCATTCTGAGGCATTTGATTGCAATTTAGTGAGGCATTTAATCAGATATATTATGATATCAGTAATCAATTTGCAACAGAGCTCATCAGTGCATCTTCAGCAAAATTTGTTGATGTAGTGTTAAGAAATATTGGTTTTGATTGTATGTTATATACAAAATATATGACATATGAAGCAATGTATTGAATTATTGATAAAGATAATTTATTGGTCCAAAAATGTTTCTGCAATCCTTCAAGATTAAATTTTCATCTTGACAACTCAATTAAAAGGAATATATAGTCCTTTTGAACTCTTCCAATGAGCTCACATTCATGAGGCTACAGGGCCAATACTTTTGACATATCAATCACATTCACACAATTCTTCAACATATGTTTTGGATAAATCCATATCAGCAAAGCCTAAAGATTATGCATCCAAATTATGAACATAGGTCATAGTCAGTGCTTACTAAGTGCAGTGATTGACTGATATTTTAACTTGTCAAAAAAGATTGATTTCGATGACTTTAAGGAGGTTTTAATGAAAAGTACTGAATAACAAATACTGAGATAAAAAGTATCGGTACACAAAACGACTTCTGTAACATTTCGTCGATAATTGCTGCTTGTCGAGGGTTTGCTGTTGCATACCCAATATTTGTTCTTTAATAATTTCATTTACTGAAACTTTTTTCAAATTCTCCACAAATATCTTGGTTCACAGTACAAAAGAAAGCTATTTTGTAAGATTCAACCCTTCAATTGGAGTTAAACTAAACCCTCAACAGTGAAGCAACTCTGATGCACCATAGCAATCCATCAATTAACCACTTTGTCTAATACTCTGCTTCTCTCATGCAATTACCCAAGAAAAGAACAACCACTTTTGGCCCAATGCTCTTAAGATCACTTGGTCATCTGAATGCCAAAGTTTCTTTTTGTTTCTTCTTCATCTTCTTTTGTTTTTCCTATTGGTGAATGATTTTTCTTCTACACTTTCCACATTCTTTTGTAAAGTTTTGCTTTTTAAATATTTTTTACCAAAGATAGAGATTATCATTGACAGATTCAATACAATACGATGAATCACCAATCTATCTATCAATCTATCAATCAATCTATCAATCAATCTATCAATCAATCTATCAATCAATCTATCTGTCTGTCCATCTATATATCTAATAGATGTGATAGAAATATAGATACTATATATACAGGCCTACCCTGTCAGTGTGCCTCGGCAGCCCAACGTCGGCCCAAAGCCGGTCCGATGCTGCTGACATCGGACTGACACCGGGCCGATGCCAGACCGCCGAGACACGCTGACAGGGTAGTATCTATCTATCTTATCAATCTATCTATATATCTTATCTATCTATCTCATCCATCTATCTATCTATCTTATCTATCTTATCCAACTATCTATCAATGGATTATATCTATCTATTAATCTGTCAATCTGTCCATCTCCCATCTATCAAAAAAAACTAGAAGTTAGTTTACTACTAATCCATCTTTACTCCCAATATACATACATACAGGTATATAGGGGTGCTCTGTGGGATGTTTTTAGTACCTTTCCCCCTGAATAACAGTATATATATGTTGGGAATATGTTCTTTTTTCACACTCTTTACCCTCAGTTCCCTTCCATACCTATAACACCCCCTCCCTCATTACCTACACCTGCCATTGCTTAGGCTGAAGAGAGCAATAATGAAAAAAGTGATGAAAAACTAAATGCATGAATTAGGCCATACATAGCACATAGAGGGAATTCTGAACATCCCCCAGAACATCTATTGAACAGTATTTGCAGCCAGGTGTTCTACATGCTTTTCATGTAACAGACACCACTACTAAATAGTACTAATAGATACCATGAAAGAAAGTCTGTAGACCCAAGGAGGCATGGACCAGTACAAGATTCTCAAAGAATGTCTTAGGATGATTGTGCTGTATGCAAGAACAAAATTGGTACTTGCAGCAAAAGAGAATGCCTGCAAAGAGGCATGAACAAATTGGAAAGATATATCTTTTGGGGTTCAAAGTTTTTCCTTTTATAGGCCCATGACCATAATTTGAATTTCCATGACCTTTTTTCTTTTACGTATCAAAAACGGGATGCACTTCGAAACAAATTCGAGAGATGACCATCATTTCCATTTTGGCCATCCGGTCCACCGATTGCAGTAGCCACATTTTTGGTCGAAATTTGAATTTTCCATGGCAATCTTTGGTTGTTTTTCCATGACTACAATTTTTCATGAAATTACTTTACTTTCTTTGACCTTCAAAAACCTTGATTTTACATTTGGGTTACTGTAAGTTTACAACATTCTGACTACAAGGGACTGAAACCCGTACGGTACCAAATGGTAAATAGTACAATTGGAGAACAAGTAAGAGACAAAAAACTGCACTATCTGTCTGTGGAGATTATTATGAAAGATCCTATCATGGCATTCACTTTCTGATGAATGAATATAGGATTGCAGGTATAAGCTGTAGAGATTGTGTGTATAAGTTAGGGTTTCACTCATTTTTACGATACATGTGTAGTCCTTCGAATCGTAGGATTCCTTTGAAAAAGAGGAAGTATTGCAGTGTAAGAGAATTATATATAGTGTTTGTAGTAATAGTAAATACAATGGGTCGAAGACAACGCCAGTCCTATATTGTAGTAGCACCGGTATACCTGTGGTAGTATCGCAGAAGATATGAATCGGACTAACGTTATGAGTGTATTTTGACAAATTGAAAGTCCAAAGTCAAACCTGGTACTTACAAGATGAATGGAGGACCACTGACTAAGACCTAATCAATAATAAGTTATGAAGGTCCCTGAGATAGATTATGGTTTTTGAACATACCTTTTTATCACATCAAATAATTGAATCAATCCAAAGGTTTGAAAATCAAACTACTCTCCTTCCTTTTTCTATTGATCTATTCACAAACTTATAGATTGATAAATGATTTTTCATCACAACTTTGATATTGACTAGCTATCACATTATTATCATAGAATGCATTAAATATTCTATGCCTTAGAATTAATGTGTACAATCATAATTCAATAAAACTCCAATACTCCAATTGTCCTAGTTACTTCAGTTTACAGGACAAACAGAAATGAAACTGACAGTACTCATAAGAATAAGAAAATCACCTAGGACTACTAACTGGCTTGTAAAATATTACTACCCATGGCTATATACTATATAATAGCCTTCCCATTCCTGACTACCTGACAGCCAAAAGTATATATACACAAGGTTCAGAGACTGATAGATGTGACGTGTGATTGGCAAGCAGTGGCAGTTTTAAAGATTTGGGGTAGCCTATGATCCTACCCCATGGTCAATCCTAGTGAGAAACTGGAGTAAGAAACAGTTGTATTGCACTCGTTTTCGCCTCGGGGGTAATAACCCCCTCGGGCAAATAGACACCTTTTGCCTCCTGGCTCACCTGAGATCAAAGGCCAGATTTGTCTAAGATACGAAAAGGTTCACTACAGTGTACCTCAGGGGTCAGTTCTGTCTCCCATGCCTATGCTGTTTGTTGAACTGCAATGCAAAGTGTTCGTAATTTTTCTCTGTTTTGCCTTGAAAGTGGTGTATTCTTAGTATTTAAATAGTACCTCAGGGGTCAATGCTGTCTCCCGTGTCTATACTGTATCTTGAACTGAACAATACAAAGTGTTGGACTGATAGTGTATTTTCTTTTACAAGTATTGTATTGGAAGTGGTGTTTTCAAACAGTAGAGTAATTCCATTGCGTATTTTACTGGTGGTTCAGGCGCTTATAAAAAATTTAGATTTATTTGACTGATCTGTAATTGATCATTGTATCAATAAATTTATCTATCATTCAGACAAATGTCATACACATGGCACACATTAATTTAATTTTCCGTTCCTTTGTCTACCTCTCTAACTACCTATCTATCTAAATATCTACCTGTCTGTCTATCTATCTACATATCTAACTATTTATCAATTCACAGTACATACACCATATCTACCTGCCATTCAAATAAGCAAGAGTACTCCCAACAACATTTTCCAGATTCCGAAATTCCAATTGTCCATTCACGGTCATTAATCAACTAACCAGGCATTAACTGGACAAGCAAGTCGGAGTAATGGCTAGTTCTCACGACGGCGATTTGAGAGCGACGCATCAAGAGAAGTCATTTCTTGGAAGGTTGTGGCGTAGAACGTTGGTTTTGGCACATTACGTAATCAATTAGTGTCATGTGCGACGCTTAAAGTTAGTAGCCGCGGTGAGTCTTGAGGTGTCCGCGGCGCTTCTTAAGCTTTCTTCGCCGCGTTACGCCTCTCTTTCCTCAGCGCAGTTCCAAACAGACGCGTCGCACTTTGTTTTGGAATTCGGCGAGGCTGCTTTTACTTCGCCCAATGTTGTTTCCTCTTACGCCGCTGATGGTTGTGAGGCAGCTACGTCTGAAATTGGCGACCTGCGACGCATCAGGAAACCTTCGGCGTACACCCGAGGTAAGATGCGTCGCTGAAAATGACAGCCTCGCCGAAGACTGTAAGGATGCAACGCCGCATTTAGGGACTTGTTACTGCGTAACTTGATGGTTCATCGTCGCACATGCATTCATAAAGCGCCGAGGACATTACAGGCGCGTCGATGCTGACCTTCTTCGTCGTCCTTGCCTTAAGCAGCGACGAAGGTCTCTTAAGCATCGACGAACGTCTGTTGTTGCAGCGCTGCGGCAAAGTGTGTTTGGCTGCTGCAGGAGTCACTTTTGGTCATTATAAAAAGGGACACAGAGGACCTCCTTGCTTCATTTGCTGATTGCCCTTCAATGAGAACACAACGACTACTGCCTACTGAACATATGCATGATGAATGAAGAAGAAATTATTGTTGTGGCTGGTGCTGCTGCTGTTGCTATCGGAGCTGTCTATTTGAGACAGAGGAGGAGGAGGGCCAGGAGACAGAAAAGGTGGTGGATTCGCAACTGGTTGCTGCAGAGGGAACAACATGGTCACTTCCATCAACTGCTGCCTGAACTGCAAGTGCGTGACGTGTCCGGCTACTACAACTACACTAGAATGCCCCCTGCCATCTTTGCTGAAATCCTGGAAGCTGTTGGACCACTCATCGCTAAGCAAGACACCAACATGAGGAGGGCTTTGGAACCTGGTCTGAAGTTGGCTATCACCCTGCGGTACATGGCAACAGGAAACAGCTACAAGTCCCTAGCTTATGCTTTCCGTGTGGCACCCAACACCATCTGCAACTTCATCCCTGAGGTCTGCCTTGCCATCGTTCATGCCTTCGAAAGACAGCTGGCACTACCCACACAGCCTGAAAGATGGAAGGAGATAGCCAAGGCTTTTGAGAGGAAATGGAACTTGCCCAACTGCATTGGAGCTCTGGATGGCAAGCACGTCGCAATCCGATGTCCCAAGGCTGCAGGCTCCTTGTTCTACAACTACAAGGGATTTCACTCCATTGTCCTGATGGCCCTCGTTGATGCCAACTACAAGTTCATCTATGTGCAGGCTGGCTGTCAAGGAAGTGCATCTGATGGCGGCGTCTTCAGGGACACAGTACTTCGACAACTCCTGGACGAGGAAGATCTAGGCCTACCACCTCCAGAACCTCTACCTGGCACAGAAGACAATCCTTTCCCATATTACATCGTGGGTGACGAGGCATTTCCCCTGAAGACATGGCTGCTCAAACCAGTGCCAAGAAAGAACCTTGACATTCCTTCCAGAGTCTACAATTACAGGATTTCAAGAGCCAGGAGAGTGGTGGAGAATGCCTTCGGTCTGCTGTCAAACAGGTTCAGATGCTTCCTGACCACCATGCCCCAACGACCTACAAGAGTGACATACATCACAATGGCTGCTTGTGTTCTACACAACATTCTGCGAGACAGAGTAGGCGTCCACCATGCCCGTGACAATGAAGTGATGGACAGAGAAGATCCACAGACACATGACGTCACTGAAGGAGTTTGGAGGGGAGACCGTCAATTAGGAGACCTAGGAGAACCACTTCGACACGGAAATGCCTCCAGAGATGCCAAGGCTGCTCGAGACTACCTACGTGACTGGGTCAACAGTCCGGCAGGAAGTGTCCCTTGGCAGTTGGAGAAAATCTGAAGAAGATGCATTCAAAACAACAAACCCCAGGTCCTTTTAAGGGCCACCAAATCCTCCCAATTGAGCTGGCCATGTACACATCCTATGTTGACAAAACAAGCCCAAAAATCAATCAATCAATCAATCCCTCCATCCATCTATCTATCTATCTATCTATCTATCTATCTATCTATCTATCTATCTATCTATCTATCTATCTATCTATCTATCTATCTATCCAAGTCCAATCCCTGCAAAGTGACGACAACTGCTTTTCTTTTGCTGCAGTGTATATATGTAACGAGCATTGTGTTCCATCTATCAAGCTATCTATCTATCTATCTATCTAGCTATCTATCTAGCTATCTATCAAGCTATCTATCTATCTATCCAAGTCCAATCCCTGCAAAGTGACGACAACTGCTTTTCTTTTGCTGCAGTGTATATATGTAACGAGCATTGTGTTCCATCTATCAAGCTATCTATCTATCTATCTATCTATCTATCTATCTAGCTATCTATCAAGCTATCTATCTATCTATCCAAGTCCAATCCCTGCAAAGTGACGACAACTGCTTTTCTTTTGCTGCAGTGTATATATGTAACGAGCATTGTGTTCCATCTATCAAGCTATCTATCTAGCTATCTATCTAGCTATCTATCTAGCTATCTATCAAGCTATCTATCTAGCTAGCTATCTAGCTATCTACCTGCCACTTGAGCTAGACAAGTGAAATTACAAAGTGATGCACTTGTACTAGTGCAACCAACCAACACAATTTTTAAAAGCAAAGCACTTGTACTAGTGCATTACATTTTAATTAAGAAATTCATGCACTTGTACTAGTGCAATAAAAATGTTTATACCAAAGAATGCAGCACTTGTACTAGTGCTGCACTTGGTATGTTTTGGGGCAAAGAAAGGGGGAACTAGCACCTTGCTTTTATGAAGGTGATTACTTTTAATGAAGGCCAGGACCGGACTTTTGTTTTGGGGGACTTTTTTTTTGGGGGACTTTTTTTTTGGGGATTGTCAACGTTTTTTTTGCTCTTTTTTGGCTCTTTTCGGTCAACACAAGCTCTTTTTTTTTTGTCAACATAAGATGTGTACGTGGCCTGCCCTTTTGGGAGGATTTGGTGGCCCTTAAAAGGGCCAAGGTTTTTTGTTGTCTTTGCTGCATGTGGTCTTCTACTTTCGTGGAGAAAGGAGACCTGAAGTCCAACTGGGCGAAGGGGAAGGCTGGTGCTGGTGATGGGCGGCCGGTTGACCAAAGCTGGGTCCAGGGGGGTAGCCGTATTTCTCGGGGCTGTCCTGTGCATCCATCATCAGTGTCATGGTGGAGTGGCTGGGCTGCATCGGGTGTAGCTGGGAGTCTGCCTGGAGGATCCTCCTTCCCTGGGCTGGTGCTGCTGGTAGTGATGGCTGCTGGAAGCCTGGGGATGGTGCTGGTGGTGTGATGGCACATACGTCGAAGAAGGAGGAGGATGAGGAGGAGGTGGCATCTGCAGGCGCTGAGGAGGATGAGGAGGCTGGAAGGTGTGCTCCTGATGCTGTCTTGACTGGCGGGTGACCTCATCATCCCAGTAGAGGGCGGCCTCTGCAATGGTCCTGACCATCTGCCTCCTGATTTCATGGCTGGCGTGCACTCCCACGTGGTAGAGGTCCTGGCACTTCATCCTCCAGTACTCCTGGTCGGGTGTCAACTCCTGGTGGTCGGGGCACATCTTGCAGCCAGAGCCTTTCAGGATTTTCTTGGCGGAGGACATGGCTTGCATGCTGCCTGCGATGACGTGCATGGCGGAGTGCATGGCTTCATCTCCTGGGGCCTTCCTCTTGGTTCCCTTGGCAGCGGCTCCAGGCTTTGGTGCTCCAGGGAAGACTTGGGACTGCTGGCTGTCCTGTGCTGGCTGTTCAGGTGGCAGGTCCGGCATGTCATAGGAAGCTGGCAGGGAATCCTCAGGGTTGTAGCTTTCATCATCGGAGTCTGAGGCTGGCCGGTTGGCAGACAGTTGAGAGATGGCGGACAGCTCCTTCCCTGGCTTGTGCACGATGGAGTCCTTCAGGAACCGACAGTTGTTCAGGATGTACTCGTCCCTCTCTGTGAGCTTCTCCTTCCTGGCGGCTCCTGAAGCTTCAGGCCTGACGAGTCTGGAGAAGTGAGTGCGCACTGTCTTCCTCCAGTTGAAGATGTCCTGGGAGGTGTACTTGGGGCCCAGCTCCTTTGCTTTTTCTGAGTCCAGCAGCAGCTTCTCGTTCCCCTTGTAGCCTCTGGTCCCCTTCATGTACAGCACAGGATGCTCCTTGTACCAGTTGATGAGGTCATCTTCTTGTTCAGCTGTGATGCCCAGGTTGTTGCGGATGTTTGGCTTGGGGGCCTTCCCTTTGCCCTTCTTGCCCTTGGACTTGGCTTCAGCAGCTGCAGGGGTGTCATCAGCAGAGTCTTCTTCCTCCTCGAAGGTGTCCTCATGGATGGCCACTCTGTCTAGAGCAAGAACAGGCTGGCTCTCTGCTGTTTTCTTCGGAGTCTGCTTCTTCGGAGTCTGCTTCTTTGGAGTCTGCTTCTTTGGAGTCTGCTTCTTTGGAGTCTGCTTCTTTGGAGTAGACCTGGCAGTAGGCTCTGGAAGACCCGTGGAAGACTTGGCAGCAGGCTTGTCAGCAGGCTTGGCAGCAGGCTTGTCAGCAGGCTTGGCAGCAGGCTTGGCAGCAGGCTTGGCAGCAGGCTTGGCAGCAGGCTTGGCAGCAGGCTTGGCAGGCTTGTCAGCAGGCTTGTCTCCTTCCTCTTCAAAGAGTTCAACTGAAGAATCTTCTTCTGTTGTGTTGTCTTCTGGCCGGCCCTCGAAGATGGTCTCGCTGACGACAGTGGCTTTGGAGGTTGAAGTGGTGGTCTTCGTCTGGCTGCCAGCTGTAGTGGAGGTGTAGAGCCCAGGTAGAGAGAGTTCTGCCATGGCTGTAGTAAAGAAGGCAGTCACTGCAGCATCTGAAGGTTCATGGAGAGGAGTTGCAGCTGGAGTTGTAGCTGGAGTTGTCACTGGAGTGCTCCCAGGAGTGTGGAGTGTTGACCTGGTGCTGAGCTTGGTTGGTGCCCTGGTGACGACGGTGCCCTTTCTCCTCTTTGGTCCCATGTTGTAGCAGCAATTTGAAGTACAATTGTAGCAACAAAAGTAGCAGCAAATGTAGCAGTTGATAATAGTGTCGTGGATTCTAGGTGTGTTCTGGTCGAAGGTCTGAGTGGGTATGGTGCTCTAAACTGGCCTCCTCTATATATATGCAGGGTGCGGACCGCCTCTTTCCCCCTCCTTCGCCCCCCCTGCTTCGCTGCTGCTGCCCCAGCCGCTGCGCAAAAAGAGGGTGACACGCAGACAAAGGGTTGATGCTAAAAATAGAACAACGCATGCACTCAGGCGCCACTCTGTCTGCTGCATTGGGGGTCCAAAAGACGCGGCGCGCACCCTCTCACGTGCGTCGAACATGTGTCTTTCTGCGACGCGTGTCTGAAACATGTGACATGAAGCAAGAGCTTTCTGCTACACTGCTGTTTCTGCGTCGAAGCTCTTCTTTGTGCGTCGCAACTTTAAAAATCTGCGGCGCGCACTGATTTCTTTTTACGCTTCTTCTTGCTTCACCACTTCTTTCCTCGCAAAGATTCAACCGGTTGAATCTTTTTTTCCTGCATCGTCAAATTTCTAGGAATTGCGTAGAAAGACCTCTTAAAGCGACGCATGCTGTTCCTGTTGCGCCGTAAAGCCTAAATTGACGGCGAACATGCTCAAATCTTTGCCCTTTCCTGGAAATATAAGAAACGCCGTCACTTAAACCCTCTGTTACGTCTCCGTGAGAACTAGCCATAAGTCAATGAGCTTTAAAGTGAATTACAAAGTGCAGAGAGTCTGCTTTCATTGTCCACTGTGGCATTCGCTTGTATTGTCCACTGTACTTCAATAGATTATAGACACAGGCTTGCGTCTACATCCTGTATTTATGCACTCAGTAGGCTAATTAGGACAGGAGGGAAGCAATGAGACATGGGACGATTGCATCTTCTGTCCAACCTAGGTCCAGATGACCAGCCAGAACTGGATTTGAACCCAGGTAGACCAGAGTGCAAATTCTATATTGTGAACAAATGGTATTTATGGTGCGGAACCAAATACGTATATATATCAGAAAAAATTTATATGAATTAATCAAGAAAAAGATTGGCATGCCTGATCAATTCAAGACATTGATTTATTATGATGTAATTTATCAAAGAAATGTCAAAAATAAACATAGCTTTTGTCTGATTTTACACAATGTCATAGAGCTTTTTTTTGTACATTGGCTAATGTTGGTTTTGTCCGGTTTACGTAGATATTTTTTGGAGCGCGGGCTGAATGTTATGCTTTTTTACAGCTAAAAATAGCAGCAAGGGACCACTTTGCAATCCTATGCTTTGAGTTTTATTGGCTGTAATTGCAAGTCTAGATCAGTAAAGCAAACTGCAAGTGTGTTATCTTCTTTTTTTCACATATTTACTTTTTTTTTCAGAAGTAGTGTTCCAGCTACAACTATTTCTACCTGTCAAAGCTGGTGTCGTTTTGCTGGTAGACAGTTTGGCTAGTAGGCACTTTGACTTGCACAGTTTTGACTGGAGTCATGGTATATGTAAGTCGACTTCTTGGCTCTCATGAAACTTAATAATTGTTGCTTAATTAACCAAAAATTCGAAAATGCATTCCATGATATGGCAATCCGCCTTCAGAAGTTTTCATAATTTACCCATCAATAAATCAATTTGTCAATAAATTTATCAACCAATTTCTCTACATAGGATGAGACAAATTACAATGATTATAATCACTGCAAAATTACGAACATTTCACAAAATTACCAAGAGCAAGATGCCTGGAGGCTGGAACTACCCAAAATATGCTGAAACATGCTGAAAATATGCTGGAAAGAAGTGTAAATATGCAGAAAAGAGACAAAAATATGCTGACAATACATGAGAAGTTTGAATACCCAAGACTATAGAGTTTCAGAAAAATAATTGGCAATGTTTTGAAAAGAGTAGAGCGTATGATGTGATGGATAATAAATAAATATTGCCACTAAATAATAAAGAAGAATAAACAAATGTTTGTAAATAAACAAATAACACAAGCAATAGCGTTGAGCGAGGTTTGAAGAAAGTTCGGATTCTTCAGAGCTAAGGATCGATGGACGACTCAGGTTTTACGTCCTGTATTTATGCTCTCCTTTGGCCCATTTGAAGGAGGACACAGCAATGAGATGCAGGACAACTGAAACATCTGTCTAACATAGGTCCAGGTTATCCGGCAAGAGATGGAATCAAACCCAGGGACACAGCGGTAAGAAACCCAAGCGCTATACCAACTGAGCTATTTGGAGCTGAGAAGCTTCACTTTTGTGAATCCGGAAGTAACTTCTGTATACATGTAGTTACTAAAAGTCACTCTCCTTTTTTTTCAGTCAGGTGCAGGCAATTTAACTTACATAGAGCACTAATTGAGTCCAGATTTTTGGCTAAAAAGCAGAATTTCACAATTTTACCAATCTTTCAAAATTAGCTGGTTGAACAACGCCAAACACAAGAAACTACACATGATCAATCATAGTCAATCAGTTTGTCAGTCACATCAGCTATATCAGTTTGTTATAATAGTCCTAATACATGCGAGTCATTGGTATAAAAATGTAAAACAAAATGTATGCAGCTGGCTGAACAATACTTTCTTATTATCGTTTTCATAGCTACGTGTTTTTCGAAAACTTTGTTTTGTAGTTAAACCGTGACATCATCAGGGATCTGACAATGTGATTGGTCTAATCTTCAATCTGTGACATATCAGTTTGACATCACAGTTAATGACAAAGGAACCACAACAAACACTGCATGTCTAAGCCGAGTGTTGTACCTCATTGTTTTCAAAATCAAATGTGTTGCTGTTTTTCACAAGACACCAGTCATCACAATTTCAAACAACTTTTTTTGTCAGTAATTGCAACTCTCCTTTAAGGCTATTAGTCGTCTGTTTGATTCAGTTACAGTACATAGTGAAACATACATCATCCATGTGTCACTGCACTTTGTCAGTTTCCTGAAATCTATGCTTGTAATAAACAAAATTATTCAATTAATCTCTGACATCACAGTTTGGAATGAAGCAAATTGCAAACTTGAAAAACATGTAGCTATGAAAACGATAATAAGTAATTATAACTGATCGATCATCAACATTCATCGGTTATTTAGGCTACTGTCATTCAGTCAGCCAGTCAGACTTTGTCAGCAAGTCAGTCCGTCTTTGTCAGGCAGTCAGTCTTTGCCACTCAGTCTTTGTCAGTCAGTCATGTCAGAGTCTTTAAGTCTTGAAGTTGTCTTAATTAGAAATGGATTTTGCGACATATCATTTGTTTCACAGCAGTGTAATGCATATTTATACATCTCAGTCAGTCTGTCTGTCCGTCAGTGAGTCAGTCAGTCAGCTAGCAACTCATCCTGGTGGTCAGTCAGTCAGTAAAATAGTCAGTCATCTTGGCAGTTTTCTGATCTCTAGCTTTCCATACCGACACGAAACGCTGTCATGTTTTGGAGTGGAGGTCGGGACTTTCGAAGCGACTTTTTCACCACTGAATTAGGCGGAACTCTGTGGCTTAAATGAAACATACAAGAGAAACTTGGTTGTTTGGAGGGTTAGTTAGTGGGACATGGAAGAGCTAGTTGTAGAAACATGGTTTTAATTCTAAACAGAGGACTAGGAAAGTGCTTGCCTAGTAGTTTCAGTGGTTCTACCTGCAGACTGCAGGCTAACAAGCTAGGAGTTGGAGTAGCAGAGGAAGATTGTGTTGACTGGAAAAGTCTATACCTCTGCCACTCACTATAGTGTATACAAAATATGAATGATGTGCATCATGTATATTTACAACATGGATGCATTGCAGACTGGGTAATGAAACTATGAACATGTTTTAAAAGGTGACTTATTCTCAAAACCAATCAATAATATTTCCAAAGGCGTTATATATTTGCCTTTTTTTAAACTCCTGCACCGGAGTCACTGAAGTGCATGATTGGGACACTGTACTTGGCTGCTTTCTATATATATGGAGAGAGACACAATGTATTGAATTATTTATATCATCCCTTACAATTTGTTATTTCACTACAATGAGCATTGAAATTAATTACTCCGATTGTTAGAATATCTGATCAATATTTCTGATAAATAAAAAAATGCAATGCCTCAATTATTTCTCTGTCACATGCCGAAGTAATGAGGTAGAGATAGATGGCTACATAGAAAGGAACATAGATCGACAGATAGGAAGATAGATAGATGGATACATCGATTAATCAAGATAGAGGAGCCAGAGAGACAAACAGAAATACACCCGTAAGCCTTACGACAGAAGGTGGTTCCTATTATAAGACCCCTCTGTTATAAGACCTACTTGCCTTATGTGACCACCTTCATCTGTACTAAGTGGCATATCTAGTGCATTTTGCACCCCGAGAACAGACCACGTCACGAGACCACTTCATGACCGCAGAAGAGGCATTGTTATAACTTGGATATCTGTAGATGGCACCTAGACCAAATTTAATATACACAGAAAGATACAGATAGACAGAATCTGATATCCAATTGACAACAACTCTAGACACACAGACAGCCAGACTGAAAGACAAACTATTCCCTCTTAATGCTAATGATTTACAATGTAACATAATTTGGGGGTTGCACAATAAAACAAACATTTACCCCTGTGGGTGGGGTCTTGTTACATGCCTAAGCATAGACACAAATTAAGCAAATCTTAAGGCCCTTCGGGGCTATCAAAACACCACCTGGATTTATGAACCTTTGGTCTGTGTATACAACCAACACTGCTCTACCGTACTTGTTCGATAAATGGAAATATTCTTGTCAAGCCGCCAATCTTATTTTCTGATGTATCAATCTGTGGATGGTTCAGATGGAATTATAGAAGGGTTGTTGCGGTACGAATGAGTAACAGTTTCTGGACACCATTTGAATTCAAGTACTTTTTGAATGCAAGTCAATTTGCTAATTGATTCTAAACAGCGCACCCTTCTCAGAAGATGTGTTTCAGCATTGCGAAGGATCAGTTATCAGACAACGTACTCTTATTCCTGTGCGCACAAATGTTAATATAATCGTTCATATGATGCGGACTTCTACACCGCACCTTCGTATTGGTCTCAGAAGAATGTTTGATGACATCGTTCTGACCAGGCGCGACAACTTTGAGTTGTGAATGCAATCATTGGCCATTTCAACAATTTCAATAGTTACAATATAGTGGAGAACTTTTTGTCGTGATCATATATCAACACCGTCACCATATACCATTGGTCTCAGCAAATAGAATTGGCTCTGGGCTATCAATCACTGGGTCCCTGGTTCAAATCCAGCTCTGGTTGGGTCATCAGGACAACAGTCTCAATCAACCATCATCTCATTGCTGTGTCCTGCCCCTGTCGTAATTAGCTGAACAAGTGCGTAAATACAGGACGTAAACCGTAAAGGCCCACTCATCCATCCATTCATTCTATGTAGTATGGTTGAAGGAGCTTAAAATTAGAACCGACATGCTTGAGGGTAGTGAGGCAAGCAAAAGACTTGCAAGCCTGCGTCCATTCACCCTATAATTTATTGAAGTACCACACTGGACAATGAATGCAGACTCTCTGCTTTTTGTAATTCACTTTAAAGCTCATTGACTTACTCCGACTTACTTGTCCAGTTAATGCCTCATTAGTTGACGAACGTCCGTGAATGTACAATTGTAATTTCGGAATCAGGAAAATGTTGTTGGGAGTGCTTATTCGGATGGCAGCTAGATATAAGCATATGTATTGTGACTTGATAAGTACTATGCATTCCAAGGCTAAGAAGATTTCAACTGTACCAGGTAATCACCACAACCCGGTACTGTTGCATATGGCAAATATACACCCCTTCACAGTCATGTAATGCCCTACACCTTCAGATGCTCCAACCACAGACTCATTGCAGACACTGCACTACAGACACTGAGAGACTCAGAAGCAGGTAAATTCAGGGGGTGAACCAGGGGGGTGTTCCTATACACCCCAAGGCACCTTTTCTACAGGTGGCAAGTCCTAGGTAAAAGTAAACACCCAAGTATCTTCAGCAATAGTTAGTTCTCAGCTGTCTATCAAGGCTGGTTCACCATCTGAACTGCATCTGCAAAGAGTATGGCCCAAGAGTTATAAGAGCAAAGCTTAAGAGGATGGGTATTCGTTTTGGAAAGGAGTATGCCTCGGAGCTCCGCTTTTCGCACACTTTTCTTCATTCAGCATAAGTAGCTTCTTTTTTACAATATGATCGGAACAATTCATTACATTTTTCTGAATATTAGTATTGACGTCTAGGAGGACTGCAAGGCCTGAGACAATAAGCACTACAAAGAAGTAGTATCAATGATTACATAATCAGTATGGAGCCCTAGGACAATGAGGACTGCATGGCCCAGAGCTAAGAATGTAAATAAAGAAGTATGCCTGGGAGCTCCACTTTTCGCACACTTTTCTTCATTCAGCATGAGTAGCTTCTTGTTTACCATATGATCAGAACAATTCATTACATTTTTCTGTATATTAGTATGAAGGTCTATGACTCTATGACGAATTTACGAGAAGATGGGTTTTTACAGGGTAAAGGAGTTTGCATAGGAGCTCTGCTTTTCGCGCTCTTTTCTTCATCCAGCATGAGTAGCTTCTTGTTCACAATATGATCAGAGCAATTCATTACGTTTCTGGATATTAGTATGGAGGTCTAGGAGGACTATATGGTCTGTGAAGATGGGTATTCGTTGGGTAAAGGAGTATGCCTTGCAGCTCTGCTTTTCGCAAGCTTTTCTTCATCCACACAACTATCATAGTACGAGTAGCCGCTTGGTGACAATAAGTGTTACCAAGAAGTAGTATCATTGATTACATATAATCAGTAAAGAGCCCTAGGACAATGAGGACTGCATGGCCCAGAGCTAGGAAGGTAAATAAAGGAGTATGCCTCTGTACTCCACTTCAAGCAACTATCTTCTTTCACAACCATGAAAGCATGACGAAAGATTTTTATGAAATTCTCAGCATCTTTGTTCATTTATTGAATTTCAAGAACCTGCTAAAGATTTTTATTTTCAATTGATGTCTAGTGTTTCTGATGACTAGAGAGACCACATAGGTTATATTTGTCTGGACTGCCAACAATATAATAGGCAATGGTTATAGGCTGAGGGGTAAATTGCCAAATACAGTCCACAGGGCCTCAATACTCAATAGGGTAGGGTACTTCCCTGCAGTCACTGCTAGTCAGGCTGACCTGAGCATGTAATATACATAATTCCAATAACTGGGTCGATGCTAAATTGTTAATGAAATAATGATATCATAAATAATAGATTCACCAAGTAATGACAATCATCACACTATAATAATCCAATAACAGCACCCTCAATTTATATAATGGATTAACATATAATGGGTAATACAATGCATAATGGGTTATCATAATGGGTTTATTCCTATTTCTCTGGTAACCTGATATAATAATGACAAATCAATCAATAATAATCATTTTATAAAAATAATGGAACAAATGCTGGATAATTGTATGATTGTGTGATCACTTACATTAATTGTGATATAAATCATGTGAAATGTTTCCAATAATTGGGAATAAAGATATTGGAATACATGGACATTTATAAGCATTTTCTTCAGAAGTAGCCAGTAAAAGGATGAATATCAGGCGGTCCAACAACGGAGGCTGTCTTACATAGGGACCACTGTATCGATTTATTTGCATTATCATGAATTTAATGAGAAACTAATGATTTGGGGCAATTGTCAAGAAATCTGATCGGACAAAGCATCTAACCTTGAATATTTTAACTCACGAAAAATACCAATTATAAAACAGATCCTAATTTGACATAATTTCAGATAATTCAAAATTGAGAACTCAGATTTCAGCCTTGGATTTGTTAATTAATTCTCATGGTCACAAAGAAAAAAAGAGCATGAGACAGGTAGCAATAAAGAGGAGAATTCATGTCTTCTAACACTGTGAGTGGCTAAGGTTGCTCCACTGAAGGTCTTTGCTTGCATGGGCTCAAACCCTACCTGGAGAACCCAAAATTTTCATGAGCAAAAACATTGTGAAATGTTGCCACAACCTCATTTCTACCATAGAATTCTATGTCATTTTCACAAACATAGCACCTGATATTTATTGTCGAAATGTTGCTGCAGCGTTGATATGCCCATTGGGAAGCTGATGTATTCCAATATACTCCATCTTTAAGATGAGGAGTGTATGAAAAGTTGTGAGATTTATCTACATATCATTCGTCGAACATTCAGAGTGGCAAGAACAATATCCAATATCCATTCATGTGTAATGCATCTCTCGAAGAATCTATTCTTGCTATCATATACATTAGCTAATAATGTAACCACCTAGATGTTTCAACCCCAGTGGCTCAAAATGTCTTGAGAGCACTCACATCGACTCACTTAAGAATGACAACACTTGCTTTTTACCTCTAAGAGCTTTCATATGTTGTCAATATATGTTTCTGACATATGCATTATCATCAGTAAGCCACCCTGGGCAACCCCCCCCCCCTCAATACACCTGGCAAGCAGATAACTAGAACAGAACAGCATTAGAAGATGTTATATGATCATAAATGCATTTGGGTCCGCCTGTAACTCTTTTTCTTACAGTATCTCCTTCCCAACTCTTGTATATCTTATCAAAACACCAACTGGGAAAGCCAAAGCCCATCCCACAAAAATCTGATACTGGGTTTATATTAAGAAAGATGTTTTATCATACAAATTGCAAAGACAGAGCAAAGACAGCAGTAGGAGTGGTTCGCAAATCATTCTTCTAATATGATATCATACCTAATATCATGCAGACCGCATCCCCAACAAGGACCACTTCGAGATCAAAACACAGGGACCTGTGCTATAAGACCACCCATTCAGCAGGAAGTGGTCTCTCATAGGGGTGCAGTCTCTCCTCGGTGTGCAGAATGAATGCACTCAAAATACTTCTTAGCACAAGAGGATGGCGGTCACATAAAGAGAACCACACTCATGACAGGGTCTTACAACACAGGGAAAACTGCATCATGTTTACATTATAGAATATGAGTGCAGTGCAAAATACTATTTCAAAGAATTGCATTAAAAATTCAGCTAACTTAGATGTATTTCAAGCTAAATTTATCAATTATCACTCAGCCATAAAATGCGTTATTTCTTACATGCAAAAAAGAGTGACAAGTTTGCTTAAATATTTGATGCGTTAAAAAAGTACAGCTTGTATTGAAAAATAAACAAACAAAAAGAGAGATACATGTAAAGATAGGTATATCTATAGTTAGATAGAAAATAGAGAGTTTGATATGTAAATCATGGAATACATGTTACATATCCCAGCTATTTTCACTTTGGGGTCATTAATTAGCCAATTGCCAAATATTGCAAATTGTTATAATAATTCCACCATGCTGCCATAAATCAAAGTGCTCCCAAATTGACAAAAATATGTCTGGTATATAGGAGACACAACACTGTATGATATATGCATTGACCATGTGGATATAATGGCTGTCTGTGACATGGCAATACATGTATTTTGATTATTGTCATTTCCTGTCATGACTATTTTTGCTGGATACTTTAGATGCAGTTAATTCGCCATCATAAAGCTAGCTTATGATGTATATATGTCAGAGTTATAGTAATAATTGGTACTGACTGAAACAATAAGGAGAGATATATGTTGTTTTATTGAAATTATTAATAAAATAATCTATTGTAACAACACAATATCATGATAAAAATATCAAGAAAAAAATGTTGCCAAGCCTTGCAATATCAGTTACTCTAGTAAACAACTTAAATTATGCATACATAGTATTCATCACTTATTCTAATAATAACTTAAGTCTCAGATTGTCTCTTTACCACTGGTACAGATCTGGGGGGGGGGGAGCTGTGTACATCAATGATATTTCCTGGCTTCCACATGAACTTTTTCTTCTTCTTTTTTTAAAGAAACATTAATAAGCTAAAACGTTAGCACTGGGGAAAATGGTTTCTATCAATGAATGATTTATACGATTTCCCTGTCGAATGCCAAAATTATTTACATCAACCGTCACATGCGAAACACTTCTGTTATCTCAATGAGTAAAACAATCTAAAGTTTCCCACACAGTTCTAAAAATAGTTCACATTTTGTCACCATAACAATCCTAGTACACAAAGGTCATCCTGGAAACCTGGAAGTTCCAAAAATAAAAACATCGAAAAAGTAAAATAGCATCCCAATTTTGCTGAGGCAAGAAATGTCTATCATTTAAAGATCTCTAACAATTCAAAATGAGAAAATCTTGTCGAACTAAGCTGGTCAGTTTGATCAACATGGAACAATCTTGACCACTTCCCAATTCAGTATACAAATACAAAACAGTCTTGATCACTTACTAACTCAGCTGGTCAGAAACATAGACAATCTTGACCACTTTTCAACTCAGCTGGTCAGTGACTCACTATGATAAACATGAAACAAACTCAACCACTTTCCAATTCAGCTGGTCATTTTACTTACATGGAACAATCTTCACCACTATCCAACTCAGTTGATCAGTATACAAACATGAAACAATCTTGACTGATTTCCAATTCAGCTGGTCATTTTACTTACATGGTACAATCTTCACCACTATCCAACTCAGTTGATCAGTATACAAACATGAAACAATCTTGACTGATTTCCAATTCAGCTGGTCATTTTACTTACATGGTACAATCTTCACCACTATCCAACTCAGTTGATCAGTATACAAACATGAAACAATCTTGACTGATTTCCAATTCAGCTGGTCATTTTACTAACAAAAAACAATCTTGACCACTATCCAACTCAGCTGATCAGTATACAAACATGAAACAATCTTGACCACTTCTCAACTCAGCTGGCAATTTTACAAACACGAAACAATCTTAAGCGCTCTCCAATTCAGCTGGTCACTAATGACTCACTACAAATGTCAATCAAGCTTGAGTCTGCTTGACCACTTTCCAACTCAGCTGGTCAAACATGAAACAATCTTGACCACTGTTTTACAATAAGTTTGTAACTTGAAATGGCCTTATCATGGATTGAGCATTATTTCACCACAAAAGATGCAAAAAGATGCTGAAACGCAATTTTGCACATTGCAACATTTGCCCTAGAGGCACGGTAATCAAAACTTTGCCCCGAGAGACAAAATGTGAAAATTTGCATTTGAAAATATCAGGCAGTGATAATTTGATTGCTTCATTTTCCAGAGCCATACCAATCTGTTATTATAGTACAGGTAGTTTTAAAAACATAGGGACCTGATAGATAGACAGATAGATAGATAGATAGATAGATAGATAGACAAATGGATAGATAGATATACAGATAGGTAGATAGAGAGACAGATAGATAGATAGATAGATAGATAGATAGATAGATGGATAGATAGATAGATAGATAGATAGATAGATAGATAGATAGATAGATAGATAGATAGATAGATAGATAGATAGATAGATAGATAGATAGAAATTATTTCCTGTAGCCTTTTGTAAGCTATCAATTTAGTTTGTTTTGTCTCTCTACACAACCCTGTATGTATTCAATTCATCTCTGTCTGTCCAAGTACAAGTAGGTAGATGTCTGTCTTTCCAATTTACTGTTCATTACTTACATTTTGAGGACGACACCCAATTAATCTTCGTAGCCTTTCTACCCCAGCACCCCCAGTTAACTATGACATCATTGACATAATAGCCTGGTTATTTTTAAGCCAAACACTAAATCTATCTTTTATATATAGACACTGTACTTTGGCTATGTACACACAAACAGTATTAGCAATAAGTAACCCCAGGTACATTCACCTAAACATTATACATTGTTTTGTGGTCAGTCAGGCAAATGTATTGCAAAAAGAAACCCCTCTGTTAACCGCATATGATTACTTTATTTCAGTTTTATCTCACTATTACATGTGCCATTAATATATTTAGAGTAACAAGGGGTAATGTGTGAATATTAATTGAAAGGATGATTTGTGTTTTATGTCCTGTATTTACAATTGTAAGTTACCTTGGACAACTTGACAAGCAGTACATGAAGAGAGCGCAGCAATGAGACGAAGGACAATCAAAACTGCTGTCCAATATAGGCCTCTAGGCGACCTGGTCCCAGCTGGAACCGTATCAGATATTCAGTCATTTAAAAATACTGAAAGTGCTACTTAGTGAGCTATTAAAACTTACTCCCGAGAAGTGCAAAAAATGTCATATTATGCTCGGGAATAGTTTAAAGCTATAGTTGAAAAAAAATCTTGAGAAAATGACATAAAAACTTCAATTGGCGCTAACCGGTGATTTCTAATTCTATTTTCAATCCATCATCCACAAATTAATTTCATAAATTTTAAAGCAAAATTTCTACCAAAATGTGATGATTCCAGTTAACTTTCAATTTAAAAAAGAGGGGATACACATTGTCACATATGTACAAAGTACCTCATATTACCCTAGATGCAGTTGATAAAGTATGCAACAGTACTATGTATGCTTTTTCGTGTCAAAAGCTAAATATTTATTTTGCGTTGTGCATATTCCGAGCTAAATATTAATAAAAAATGGACTAAAGTATGTCTCATTTGAATAAGTTTTCTGAAAAAAAAGAAGAAAAATCGGGGAGTCCATTTCATGGCCAATGGTGATGAATGAAATCAAGTCCCTCATATTTTTATTTTGATCTATTCTTTGTATAAAATATAAAAGTAGACCTTAGTTTATTATTATAATCTTTCTTTGATATTTTCCGCAAATATAACAAACATCCAACTATATATATATATATATCATAAACCTAACTTTAGCGCTTGAGTAATTATATTAAAAGGACACCAAATTTCCTCATTGGCAGTCAGGGCGCTTTTGAAAGTTTTGTTTTTTACCAATGTGTCTCACAGCTAGGAAGATGATTTTTCAAATGCGAAGCAACAACAAACTCATTTTTTGGTCTTCGAAGCGGCGCCAAAAGTTTTCAATCGGAATTTAAACATTACGGTACCCTATCTGAGGGTGGTAACAAATATTTTTATAGTTCAATGTGCTAAAGGTGAAAAAAATAGTTGTTGTTTTTTTATTTCAATGTGCAAAACAATTTTTTTCCTAACAAAAGGGATCGCTGAAACTTGAAATATCTTATTAAGTCGGAAAAACGGTTGTCCTTGAAGGAGGCTAGGTCTTCTTGGAAACAGAAACAGAAAAGGGCACTATCTATCTATCTATCTATCTATCTATCTATCTATCTATCTATCTATCTATCTATCTATCTATCTATCTATCTATCTATCTATCCGTCCATCCATCCCCTTTATACTCTAGGATTGATAATTTGGTCCTGTATATGTTTAAAAAAGAAATTGTGAGAAGTTGAAAGCCCAGATTCATTCTCCTAAGTGCAAAATTATGTTATAACTGATGTCAATAGACCATTAAAATCATTCACCGTTTTATTTCCTTAGAAAGGTTATTATAGTAACTGGCTCCGATGTGTTTCATGTGTGTTCACTTAGCATATAATTTACCTTTACTGTCATATGTTGTCACGCTATAAGAACAAACGTTGAGTATACAAGGGGGGCTCGGAGTTTTTTTTTAAATAAATAATTTCTTGTATAGCTCAGTTTTGTTGAAATAAATAAATTCTTTCTGGGCAGTCTTGAAATAATAATTTCTGGAGGAGGTTTTTCATAACAAGGTGTTGCTTGATTTAGAAATGAATATTAGGGGCCTTCGCAGGCTTGAAAAAAATTATGGCCGCTCCTACCGTGAAATAAATAATTTCCGGGCAAGGAAAACTCCAAGCCCCCCTTATTATTAAATGGTCGCCCACTAGTAAACACCTTTTGAAGTTGTTTTGTTACCTCAACCATGCAGTGTGACCGTATAAAAGACATTTATATTTTGCAGTGGCAATACTTACCATAAATAACTATATAAAAATTTATTAGGCATGACTAGTATTGACTACCTAGGTTTTTCTCAATCAGTTTCATAACAAAAGTCACCAGGTTTATACTTTTAACCACATGTATATGTCCTATGGTCTAACATATATTATATATTTTAAATATAAAACCAGTCCTTTAAAAATCATATTTTTGGAGAGCATTTGTGTTAACTCATCTTGGGTGGTGTGCATTTAATGACTTTAACAATGTCAAGTTGTCAACAAATGTAAAACTTAAGAAAGATCATGGTTTTTTGCTGCTGACTGCAACGCAGTGGCGTCCCTATGGGGGGGGCACGGGGGGCACGTGTCCCCCCATATTGGACCTGTGCCCCCCAGGTGCCCCCCCATATGAACTTTCCAACTCTGGCTAAAATATACAGTTAGTATAGTGGGTGCCCCCCAGAGAATCGCGTGCCCCCCTCCAGGTGCCCCCCGCTCGAGACTCCCCAGTTACGCCACTGCTGCAACATGCAATTCCTGGAGACCCAGCAAAGCAGATCATTTTGCAATTTTCGGTCTTGCAGAAACGCACAGGTCTAGTCCTGAACTGAAGATCACTGCATTGGAAGTGCACTTACATGATCTTGCAGTATTTTGAGGCATTCCTCACATCTGGCTTTAATGAAGGCCTTGGTTTGAACTTAAACATTAATTGCTGACTGGTCAGTGGGTGGTTAACCATGCACTAGAAATAGTACAAGGATGTGACAAGATCAATGCAACTTGAATACAAGTATGCATGCCATGTTTGCATGCCTCAAGCATGTGCTGATCTTACAACATGGTCAGAACGATGGCATTTACTATGGGCTTGGCCAAACTGGTCAAACCTACAATAAAATGTTTAATATCATTGACTGATTTATCTATTTGATTGATAGATTAGTTAATTGATTGATTTGCTGTCAGCCCAGTTAGCTCAGTCAGTAGAGTACTCGCCTCACAACTGAGGGACCCCCGTTCAATTGGAATCAATCCCCAGGCTTGTCATTCCACGGCATTGTCGTTCGCATCAGACATTAATTGGAGGTGCCGTGGGCCCAGCTGTAAATAAGTCTCTCACTTCATCTGGTTGCCCACGTTAAATAACGTCTACCTTTAACTTTACCTTTGCTATATACATGTACATACATGGCGCGTTGACCGATTGATTGATGTGAGATAAGTGGATATGTTGATTGATCGGTGGGTTTTATGATTGATTGATTAGTTTATTGATTTATTGATTTAGTGATTGATCGATTTGTCGATTGTATGATTTATTGACTGATTAGTATATTAATTGACTTATTGATGTATTGATGTATTGATTGTATGATTTATTGATTCATCAGTTTACTAATTGACCTATTGGTGTTTTAATCTATAGATTGGGTAGGGCTTGTGGAATATTATTCCAGGAAAGCACAAGCCAGAACAGTCACCAGTAGTAAGTCATATCTTCCAAGAAACACACACATACCAATTAGGAGACCTCGACATTAAGACCACATGTTGATTTGTCTGGGCTGAATTTGGGTGTTCACTGTATCAACTCAAAGATACAACAAAAAGCATCTGCATTGTATTAGTCTAGGAAAGGGCTGGGAAATGTTTTTATAGTGTAGTGTCATCATCTATTTTATATTCAAAATCTGTTTTCTATTAAAACTACACTCTTCCCCCAGGCTAATATAAGGAACAGACATACTCGTACTAAAACAGTATGGTTCACAGGACAATTTAAGTACTATACAAGATTTCTTGCAGTTTGAAGTGTTCTCAGGATATTTTGTGAGTTATCACAAAAAAACTTATTTTATGGATCCTTTTTATGACTAATGAATACATTGTAATGAAGATGAAAAATTATTACTATCCTTTCATACACTGATTTATATAGGCCTAAGTGAAAAATAACATAATCTATACAATAAATATATACACAGACCAAAATGTGTTTCTTTTTTCTTCATTTATGATATATTATTCAAATTTGACAATTGACACTGTGGGTGTCTGATGACATAACAACATAGGCCTTTATGAGAGTTTTTTGACAAACATTGAAAGAGAAATATAGTTCAAACTGGTCATTGGATGCTTGGTTGATATGTACAGGCTTTTAACTTGCTTTGCAAATTTGCAATTTAAGATAAACTTAATTTACTAGTGAACTTTAAATACATCTCTAAAATGACCTTGCCAAAATCTTCTAAAACACTAGAATTTAACCTAATTAAGCCAATTTTATCGAGGAAAAAGATAAAAATATTGAAAATAACCCATAGCAATTCTATAATTAGCTCTGTGACAATTTTAAAAATCACGACAATTCATTTCCAGTGACCTTTAGAAGTAGAATCAATACCTGTCACAAAAGATATTGATGTGGAATCCTGAGTTCTGAAGCTATTAAATTTGATTTCAATGGAGGTACTAGAATATTTTTGTCACACATGTCAGTGCAAAAGGTAGCTTTGATAAAAGAAAAAAAAGGAGTGCACTTCTTCAAGGTAACAAGGTAAAAACTTTTGAGAAAATTTAGTTATAATATCATAATAAATGTTTTTGTTTTTCTTGTGAGTATGTAGACCAAAGCATATGCAAAGTACATAACGTATATACATAGTACTATCTAGTACATACATGTACATTGTGCCTGCCTGTCATCATTATGTCAGCACATTATCTATCTATCTATCTATCTATCTATCTATCTATCTATCTATCTATCTATCTATTTATCTATCCATCTATCTATCTATCTATCTATCTATCTGTCTACCTGTTTATCTATCCATCTATCTATCTATCTGTCTATCTATCCATATATCTATCTATCTATCTATCTATCTGTCTATCTATTTATATATCTATCTATCTATCTATCTATCTATGCTTTACACACAAAACGTAGATTGTAATGACATATAAGACATTATGTAATATTCATGAATATCATAACTTCATAACATATAGATGAAACGTGAGCTTTCAATATATATTCATTTTGTCAACTACAATTGTCACCACAGTGGTGTCACAAACAATGTCTACTTTTGGGACTACTCACCTATGACGAGCCTAGGTAGGAAGGCTAGCTTCAGCATTGGAGGCTGGGCAGGTAGCAGAAAGCATGACATATCCATGGCAACAGATCTCTCCTCTGGTAAATCCAAATCTCAATATTTCCCCAAAATATTTTCCAAAATAGTGGCAGTGGTTATTTGGTCCGGTTATGGAGTGCTGGCAACAACTCATGCACAGCAATCACTGGTACATAAAAAGCAGTGCCACAAATGGCCAATAAACCTGAACTCTTTTTTGTGATATTTTCCTCAGGTATAATTTATCATTCCCTGTTAAGGTTGAGTTGAAATCAACAACAGAAATCGAATTGTATAGAACCAGTGTTTGATTTTGAATAGGCCCAAATGATTTATCATATATTGATGCACTGTTATAAAAATATAGGCCTAATCCAGGTATTTTTGTCAAATATCAATTGATGATTTAATTAAGAAATTATAATTTGAGAGTAGTGCAGTAGTGGTAAAGATTAAGAGTCAATCACATAATCAATATTAATCAGCCTAATTGCACTATTTTTTTCTCAATCTTAAAAATATTATTGAAATCCACAGGTGTTTGAGCATGCTAAAAATACAGAAATCCACATTTTGAAGGCATTTTCGTAAGGTGACAATCACTATCTCCTGATAAATTCCTTTCCACAAATCACAATTTTGCATCAGTGCAAGCTACATATTGTTTCTTTCACATAATGTGCATACGTTTCACATAGCATCCATGCAGTTCCCCTATCAAGTCATGTTATGGGGTGTAGCTGTTAACCTGGAGCAGTTGAAGCACAAACAAGCCATCCCTCCATCATGTAGCAGTGTTTTCTGTGTGAGTAGGCTACTGGCGCGCCTCCCTCCATCCAATATGCTACCTCTCAACACTCATTTTTACTGCAGTAACGTTTTGCACTGCCTCCTGGCGTCCTCTGGTGTTAATTTTAGGAGTCTTCAGAAAATTGGAATGATTTTCAGACAAATCACTTGAGAGCTAGAGGAGTCACATCTCCCCCACTCCAAATGTGACAGAAGCAATGGATGATTGGGCCTTTACGTTCTGTATTGATGCATTAGGCTAATTTTGACAGGAAGAGAGTAAAATGGATCCGCTACTGAACTATAGGCATGGATTTAAAGGATGTTATCAGATTTCATGACATCAGTTTGATGAAAATTTAACTCACAAAGGCACCAAAGTGACTGCACTGATTTTAGACATGCCGACAATACTTTAAACGCTTCTTGGATGACAAATATACTTTAGAAATCACTCACTAAGTCAGTGGGTTCTGGGCCAGTGCTGTTAAAGATACTTAAGTACTTAAGTACACTTCCTTGAGTACTTGGAATGTACTGGGTACTGGAAGTACTGAACCCAAAAGTACTGTACTAGTACCCAGTACTTTGGAAAAGTACTTGAAAATTTAAGTAATTTTTACATTTAAGTACTTTCAGTAAAAAAAATATCCATGACAGCTTACATGTTGAGTGAAGTGCCAATAGTTCCCACAACCATATTTGTAAATAAATGACACTTCCTAAAATCATAAATGTCATGTAGTTTGTAAAAAAAATTGTTATTTTTAAAAGGAACAGACTTTTAAGTAATATAATTTAAATTGCATAAATATAGCAATAAGTAAATTTCAATTTATGTTACAGAAGAACTTGCACTAAAGCCTGTCAATGTGATTGCAATTAGACAAGTCATTACAGAGTCACTATCTGAGTAGTCCAACTATATTGCTGAACTGGCATCTCAGTTCTGCAGTAAATCTATGAATTAATATTTATATAATTTTCATTTAAATAACAGGTATTACAACTTTGATTATCAAAAAATAATTCACTCTGGCAAAATGAAAATCACCAAGAGCAAGCTGCAGTGGAAATAACCAAATGAAAGGCAATTTTGAAAGATGTTTTTTTAAATATAAAACTGGACCCAAAAACATTAAAATCTGTGTAAAACAAAGTATTTGAGCCTCAAGTGAAGCAGTTACCAGCTTTAACAATTGGAAAAGTTCTGCAAAGTGCCTGAGCTTTTAAATGAGAACCGAGACTTTCGATGAAGGAAGTGTCATAAGCCAAAAATGCAGTATAGTTCGAACAAACCACATGTGCTGATGTCTGATCTGTGATTTTGTACTTTCACCAAGGTGTAACAAAAAAGCTTGTGAGAAATTATTTTCCTGGCATATCAAAGGACTCGAGACATGTAATAATAATTAATACTTTTTTGGAAGCACCAACTATTTTGACAGCTATGCTTCATTTATAATTGGAGGTAATAATTATGAATGCAACTGTAGATCAAGACAAATGTTCCTCATTGTGTTGTTTCTCGGCTCTTTTAACAATTTCCCTAATTTTGCTTCTACTCCATAAAACTATCAATCATATTCTATCTATCTATTCGATATATCTATCTAACTGTCTTTGGTCTTGTGGTAGCGTGCTTGGCTGTCAATCGGTGGGTCCAGGGTTCAAATGCAACTCTTGCCTATGTTGGACGGCTGTTTCAATCATCCTTTGCCTCATTGCCATGTTCTCCGGAGACTCCTCCTTTCCTAATCAGCCTGCCAAGTGCATAAATATCCTTCTATATTGCTGTTGAATGTTTTGAAACAGTTACATTGCTGTCTTATATTATGTACAAACTAATAATAGAAGTTAAAGTCTTACTATTTCGAAACTATTTCTGCGGTGAGAATTCCATTGCTGCTTCATCATCATTTAATGGAATCCATGCCTTTGCCATTTTCAAAATTATGTTTGGATGAATAATCATACCAACATTAGTAACAACACTAACAATATACATGTGCTGCAGTCAGTATTTACACAGACACTAAGATCCAGTGTGATAAACTGTTGGGTTGGTGTGACAAACACCATCCATAGTCCATGAGCCAGGCAGCCAAATTTGACCAGTCAGGCTCACTCAGAGGGAGGAATTCTCATAGTGATTTTATGTTGGCCCTATTTCTCTAATTGCAGAAAATGGGTGATAGCAATCTGTATCTTTTTGTCTTAACCATGCTATCACCCTGTTTTTAAACATATGTTGAAGCCTCAGAAATTTCCGTTTTTTGGGTTCCGGTTAGACTTATATCCATAAAAACTGTTGTAACTTCATCAATATTGCACTAAACTGCATGAAATTTGATATGTGACATCTTCACAATATACAGAAGACATATCTGCCACAATCAGAGCCATTTGCATCTTTCAATGTTTGCATATAAAGGAGTATTTTTATCTCAAGTTGCACGTCAAAATTGAAATATAATTAAAACTGAAATCTTCCTGTAACTTTGGTATATCACCAAGACATATTTTATAAAAAATCCAAAATTATTTCATTTTAGTAGCAGGATGCCCTCTCAATCATATGGTATAGTCTATGCCAATTTGTACTGATATTAAGGTGATATCAAGATGTTTATCATAAGCACTTCATGTCCGAAAATTGCTCAATTTTCACTTTTTAGAACAGTTTGATGATGATATTCTCAGTTTACTTGCAAGAAGAAGTCAGTGCAGTCAATTATGATTGGAGAAATTTATTGATAAATTACAGAGCATGATTTACAGGGCCAAGAGTGTTGATTTTGTAGAATTTTAGTTAAATTTTGAATATATAGACAGCAAAGCCTATCACAGGAAAATGTGGATTCATGCGAATTTCTCAAAATGATTGTAAGAGCTTTGAAAAGCTTATTTGCATGATAATATTTAGATTGCATCTGTACCATAATTACCCTTAAATCACAACACTTCATAGAAATAATGAACTAATTATAATAGACAACCTACAATGGATTGGCTTACTAACAGTGACATTATAATGCAGGCATGTTCAACAAAAATAAAAGCTTAAAAGGTTATCAGATTTCAAACGTTTTCAATCTTTATGACCTTTCTCATCAATATACACCTTTTAAAAATAACAGCTAACCGTCAAAATTAAGTCACATTGTCAAAACATGTTGATAAATTCTCATCATCCTCATCATCACTGTATTACTCTGTCACATGGTTCAGATCCTATTTTGGTAGAAACTTCATATGCTTCACCTGTTCACCCTGGCCCCCTTGAGCTCATCGCCACACGACTCCAAGCTGTGCTAAAGTTTCCTGAAACATACACCTGATTGACCTTATGCCTTCTTTTGCCGGAGACTGGTTGTGTAGGACCCAAGCACCAATCCCAGTTCTAGTCTTCTGGGCAATGACTTAAATGTGTCATCACTTTCGCTGATCTCAGATCGGCATCAGAGAGTAGAGGTTCAAGCTTATTGCCTCACCAAAACCAGTTTATCAACCATTTTCTCAGCCAATGCATCGTCCCTGCCAAGACACTCCTAATGTGGGTAGGTCTATGTGTGTCTTTGCATTGCTTTCAGTCCCCAAAGGAATTTTCATAATCAGCCGCATTTTCACTTTAGATATTTCAAGTTAAGTCTCAAACCTACCCACAGTCGATAGCTATCCTGCACCCTCACTGTCCCTCAGCTGTTAAACAAAATCATACTTGAAGTCTCCCTGGTTGTCCCAAGACTAGATGTATGCTGCCCTCCGTCTAATGCATGCACTGTACAACATTTCTCTTATTAGCCAACAAAATTGTATATTATCTTTTTTTCTGTCATTTATTTTTCAACCCTATGATGACCAAACCGTGGCCACTAGGGAGTACAATGGCCAGACTTGTCTCTCATAAATCAGCTCATGTTGTGAGTACATTCTTCTGCAAGCTTGTTTTGCCAGCCAAGACCTGTCCTGCTGAAGCTTCTCTGAACTAATCTGCGCAATCTGCCATGGAACCTGATTTTGGCTCTCTATTATTTCCTTCACTCAATGTCAGAAGCTCCATTTGGCCTCTTGATTGCTTAACAGTCTGGCTCCAGACTAAGCTGGGTCATAATTATTTCTTACTCAAAATTGTTACCCTAGACTGTTGGCTTATGTAAGTGTCCATTAGCCTTCATCAGGTTTGCTTGGAGCTCGTTTTAGACTCTCAGCAGCTGCTTCCTTGGTTTCAGCTCCTACTATTCCTCCTGGAGCCTCTCGTATGGTCACATTTGCTGGCTAAGGATGACACTTTGGCCTGCCCACAGTCTCTATACTGGTAGCTGTTACAAAACATAGCTATTCCTCAGACCATGTACACTCAGTTGCATAGATTATGCAGCCCCACTTTGGTGGATATACACTGTAGTCAGTAGCCATACATTGTAATGTCAACCAGACAATCTTTCTGGACTCCATTCCACCATTTGTCTTGCTCAAAGCTTTCACCAATACTTTTTCTCTTTTGGGATTGACAGAGGGACTACTCCAAGCATCTTCCTTAATCTCTCCTCAAGTTTCTAGATCACCACCCAAGCTTCTGGATCTCCTTCTTGGCCTGCCTGAATAATGCATTTCTCCACTTGAGCTTGCTCCTTGCAAAATCATAGCTCTCTGGAAGTGGGTGCTCATCTCTTGCCCTTTTTTCACAGGATCGGGTGTGTGCACATCATCCGAATGCAGTGTCTTCTGCCTTGTTACTTTAAAAGCACATGGTTTTTCAAAGAAGTTGTGGTTTCCTTCTTGCTTGTCCACCTGTAACTTCAGGCTTGTCTGGCCTCCCCCAGTTCAGGCTATCACTCTCCTCAAGCTAAATGCCATGCTCCAATTGAGCTTGCTCCCCTGCAAAATCATAGCTCTCTGGAAGTTGGTGCTCTTCTCTTGCCCATTTTTCACAGGATTTGGTGTGGGCACAGAAGTTGTGGTTTCCTTCTTGCTAGTCCACCTTCTAGGTTAGCTTCAGGCTTGTCTGGCCTCCCCCAGTTGATGCTATCACTCTCCTCAAGCTTCTGAGTCTTCTTCTTGGCCTGCCTGAATAATGCCTTTCTCCACTTGATTTTGCTCCTTGCAAAATCATAGCTCTCTGGAAGTGGGTGCTCATCTCTTGCCCATTTTTTCATAGGATTTGGTGTGTGCACATCATCCTAATGCAGGATCTTCTGCCTTGTTGCTTCAAAAGCATATGGTTTTTCACAGAAGTTGTGGTTTCCTCCTTGCATGTCCACCTGTAGCTTCAGGCTTGTCTTGCCTCCCCCAGTATACAGGCTGTCAAGGCATTGATGGTGGGAGACTGTTGAGTTAGGGACAACCCCGGTGCTGTCACAGGGGCATCTCAGAGATATTGACTCTTAATTTAGAAAATTCCTATTCTTTACTGGGTATATCTACAATGCTCTGTGAAAACCTCATCCCTGAGTGCCTGCCTTATATTTACTTTCAGTCATTAGCAGTACATCTGGATTGTGCCTTATCCGCCTTTGTCTAACCATCCTGTTATCTCCTGACTTGCATGCGTTGTCTCTGCTTCCTGACCCAATAGTCTGAGCAATGTCTGGTACAACCTCTTTCTCTTTGTGCTGTTTGTTTGTTGTTTGTTTGTGTTTTACGCCTCTGCAGCACCTTAGTGGGCTATATCGAGGCAGGCGATCGCCGTATGATGATGAGATGAGAAGACTGTGAGTCTGGCACATACCCTATTAATTCAGGGATGCCCAGGATCTTTCAGTTGCCCCAGCATAGAATACTGGATTCAACCCGCCTCCATTTAATGTTCCTTGGGCTCGGATTAAGTGCCTTCTCTTTGTGCTATTGGAATGGATGTTCTTTTTCCTTGGGTATGCTTATGTTCCATTTTCAGTGCAACATTGAACTGTAATAGGTCCTTTCTACGTTTCTATCTCCTTATCAGCCATACAGACATGCCAAGATAGGATTTATGTCCTTCATTAAAGCAAAAAGCCAACCAATGAGACCACCTGGCAGCTGTATGAGCTACTGTTCTACAGATGTATGAGGATCAGATGATTTTGTCAAGCAATGCAATGCAACTTCATATTATGTCACCTCACACCCAAGTTATAGGAAGAAAATTATGCAAACAAGCTCACAAACTAACTAACTGTCCATTTTGGATCATCAACATGCATTTATTATGCAATTCAGCTATTCTGAACTGATCATTCATAGGAGATACCTGTGTGGTTCTAACTTTTTGTATTAAATTTCGTCAAAATTTAAATTTATGTATTCAAAATGTGACTTAAATTATACAAAATCAATAATTTTCACCTAAAAATCATGCTCTGTAATTTATCAAACAATTTCATCAATTATAATTGACTGCATTTACTTCTTCTTGCAAGTAAACTGAGAATATCAGCAACAAACTGTTCAGAATAGTGAAAATTAAGCAATTTTCAGACATGAAGTGCTTATGATAAACATCTTGATATCACCTTAATGTCAGTACAAATTGGCTGAGACTATACCATGCGATTGAGAGGGCATCCTGCTACTAAAATGAAATAATTTTGGATTTTTTATAAAATATGTCTTGGTGATATACCAAAGTTACAGGAAGATTTCAGTTTTAATTATATTTTAATTTTGGCGTGCAACTTGAAATAAAAATACTCCTTTATTTGTAAACATTGAATGATACAAATGGCTCTGATTGTGGCAGATATGTCTTCTGTATGTTGTGAAGATGTCACATATCAAATTTTATGCAGTTTAGTGCAATATTGATGAAGTTACAACAGTTTTTATGGATATAAGTCTAACCGGAACACAAAAAACGGAAATTTCCAAGGCTTCAACATATGTTTAAAAACAGGGTGATAGCATGGTGAAGGCTAAGAGATACAGATTGCTATCACCCATTTTCTGAAACTAGAGAAATAGGGCTAACATAAAATCACTATGAGAATTCCTCCCTTTGAGTGAGCCTGACCAACCCTCTGGCTCATGGACTACCACCAGAGGGCAATACAAGCACTCAACATGCAAGTTGCTGCCCCCTAGTGGAACGCAACGTCATGAAGAAAATATACCAGATCGTCTGCTATAATTCTAAACGTTCTAAACACAGCCTTGCTTCAATTATCATGGTTTGTGGGCACAAAACTTACCCTAATTAATACCAAAACAACTTTATTCTGCGAAAATAATTTGCATAGGCCTACAGAACAATTATTTCACTTCTCAATTTAGACCAATTTCCACCAGTTTCCATGTGTTTTAAAGGAGCATTCACCTTCCATACAAATTGATGATATTGATAGCCAATTCAACCTTCCACAAATGGATGCCTAATTTTGCTCAGAAACTTGAGCAGCTTCCCTCCATTCTGCTGAAATGAAGAATTTCAAAAAGAGGAATTCAGCTTCTCAAGTAATTTCACCAGATGCAAAATTGCACCTAATTGAGATAGGATTCCGTGACATTGCATAGAGATGGTTTTCATATCTCACTTGTTTTGGCTTCATTTCCCAGCTTGCTCCATTCACTTCTTGTTTCACATCGTTCACTTCAACTTCCCATCAAGCTTATTATATAAATTCTTATGAAAAGTTATTTTCTTTCACAATGAATTATTTCCATTTTATTACCTATTTCATCAATATCATAGTCTAAGAATAATTGTTTGAGCATCATAAATTCTCCCATATTCTCATCCATTCTCCCCTACTTCCCCCTATTCTTCTGTATTCTGAACTCTTCTCGCTTATTCTCTTCTATTCTACCTTAATCTCCTCCATTCTCATCCATTATCCTCCATTCTCCTCTATTCTCCATTCATCTTGCTTCCTCTTTGCCCCTCTATCCCCCTCTATGCCCCTCTATTCCCCTCTATTCCCTCTATTCCCCTCTATTCCCCTCTATTCTCCTCCATTCTCCTATTCTCCTCCATTCTCCTATATTCTCCTCTATTCTCCTCCATTCTCCTCTATTTTCACATATCTCCTCCTCTCTCCATTCATCTTGCTTCCTCTATTCTCATCTACCCTCCTTTATTCTCCTCTACTCCCCTCCATTCTCCTTTATTTCTCCTCATTCTCAGGGACGGACGCAGGGGGGGGGGATGGGGGGGATGCATCCCCCCCCCCCCACCGGACCAAAATTTATATATTTTTACATGTTAATTTTATCCACGCGCAGTCGCTTTATGTCGCGAATTATGTGTTCCGCGACGCGATAGTCCGATAGACCCCCCCCCACCAGAATTTTCTGGATCCTCCCCTGCTCATTCTTCTCTACTCTCTTCTGTTCTCCCCTTTTCTCTTTCTCCTTCTCTCTCCACTGTTCTCCCCTGTTCTCCTCTACACTCCTCTATTCTCCTATATTGTCCTCTAGTCTCCTCTAGTCTCCTCTAGTCTCCTCTAGTCTCCTCTAGTCTCCTCTATCCTCGTCTCCATTCTCATCTCTATTCTTGTCTCTATTCTCATCTACTGTCCTCTATTCTCCTCTATTTTCATCTCTATTCTCTCTAATTTCCTCCATTCTCCTCTATTTTCGACTCCATTCTCATCTACCCTCCTCTACTATCTTCTATTCTCCTTTATCCTCCTCCATTATCCTCTATTCTTGTCTCTATTCTCATATATTCTCCTCTATTCTCTATTATTCTCCATTATTCCCCTCTATTCACAATGCTAGGAACTATAGGATACTTTATGTGTAACTCTGCCCATATAACAAGAGACTGTCAACATTGTCTCAGCCACTCTATACATATTTATTGCTTTCATAGTTACACAGCGAAAACTGTTTGCAAAAGTATGACAAAAATTCCCATCTTAGCTGCCCAACTGCTTTCCTATGCCATAAAGTATATTTGCTCTGTTTTTGTTATGATAATTTAGGCTTAAGTGTCACAATACCTTTAACAGGAAAGTATGCCAGATTGCGATAGTACTGGGAATAATTGTCTGATGGTTGTTCTTTTTCTAAAGTTTCTTCTTGGCCAGTATGCAATGTTAGGGGTATACTGCAACATTTATGATTTACAAGTAAATACATTAAATCAGTAAGAGAGAATTCAAGTAAATTTCAGCTAAGTTACCCATGTGTGGGGAAAATGTTTATGAATTTCGTACAGCTCTTTGCAGATTGGTGGTCCCAAAAGTTTCAAAATTAACTTTCAACTTGGACTTGTGATGTCACTGGCTTAAAAATGTTTTTGTTTGTGTCACTTATGGTTTTAATCAGTAGATTCAGTGCCCATCATATCATATCTAGCAGCATGGGTGACAATAGACAAACTAATCAAATGACTTGAGGTACTTCATCAAATGAGAAGATTAGGAGACCAACAGAAAACTGTCAATGACGTGGCAAAGCCAGTTTGTGAATTGAAAATAAGAAAATTAATTTTTCCAGTGGACCACCAATCTGCAAAGAGCTCTTATGCACCTACCTATACAACCAGCTCTCAATCTCTTTGTCTCTTGGGTGCTTGGGTTCGAACTTCCCAAATAGTAGTAGTAGAACATTTATTGCTTACTGTACACAAGATAAAATTTACATCCACAAACATCTGGTACATATAAAAATATTAACAAGAAATCACAAATTAGTGAAGAAATTTGTCACATCATAGCAGTATCTGCTCATCGCTCTACAGTCCAAATTACACATGAGGAAATTTAAACAACTGAAGTCCAAATTTGAGAAAGTGTCTCTGATATGTTGAGTCAGCGTACACTGACAAAGTGCATGTAGTTCTGTCTGAACGACACCACACTGGCACAGCCTGAGCTCCCGCGGTGTCCTTGACCATCTCCCTGTTTCAATTCGGAGGTAGTGAGCTCCCAGGCGAAGTCTGGTGGTGGCTATTTGGTGTTTTTCCATGATGCTAGATCCTTGGCTGTACATTGAGTGCACTGACAGTTCAGGATTGAATTCCATATAGGTGGTTCTCCCTGTGGATGGAGATTGTATAATCTTTGCTTCAGTTTCAATCCGACAAGCATCAACGTAATTGTAATCATCTGTTTTTGATAATATATCTTGCAGAACAAGTCCAGCTGGGCATTGCTTTGTAATTGCCAATTTGATAATCCTGGAAATATATGAGTCATCAAAATCGGTCCGTCTTTGCACCTTCAGTAGAAACTGTTTTTGCTGTTGTCTGATGTGTGCTTTTGCATCCCCCATCCCTAGTTCTGTTAGGACTAGGTCATTGCATACAGAGTTGCGGATGCCTAGCAATAATTACAAAGTGATAGTGAATACTGTCTCAGCTGAGTAATGGGTGTTCCAAGGTAAGTGTAGGTCTCAGTGTTTCCAATTGAGACATCTCCAACGTCAAAACTGTCTTTCTCACCATTGATGCAAATGAACTTTGACTTAGATGGATTGATCACCATCCCTAAGTCATGGGTTTTTTCAACCAGTAGTCTCAGCTTAAGTGTCATTTTCTCTCTTGAAGTGGCTAGAACGGCAGTGTCATCCATTAAGAGAATGGTGTGTAAGTGCTCGAGCCAACCGTCGTTCCCCACTCTCGCATACATGTATATTCAGTGGATCTTCAAGGGCAAAATCCCAGACGGGTCTCATTCAGATGAGACATCAATTTGGAGACCACTGTATCAATGTCTGTGCTGGGAAGCATAGGATCCCTCGCATGGGGTAAATGTGCAACATGTTAAGGACTCCTGTTCTCTGTCCCAGCTCATCAATCAACCCTTGTGAACCCAGAATTGAACTGAGCGGTCTATCTATCTAGTATGTACCTGTCTGGCAATCTGTCATACATACAATAAACATAAGCCAAACAGGCTACACAGTACACACAATATGTAATATGCATTTACAGTATATTGGCAAAAATATATTGAATCAGACGAAAAACTATGCATGGCACTTTTCCGCTTGGCTGACACTTCTCTTCGGCTTATGTCACGGCAACAATGGCTTTTTGCGGTTGCCATGGAAACGCATAAAGCAAAATATGACAGGTCAATTTGCGCCTTGGCAACAAGTGACATTACTGCATAGCCTCAATTTGCAAGGTGGAAAGAGGTGCGGAAAGGTGATGGAGGTTGGAAGATATATTTTAGAAAATTTAGATATATTTTGAAGCCACGGATGCTGAAGAGGACCTTTCTACTGCCGAGCTTAGTGTTGTAAACTGGACCAATATTACTATACCGAAGAATTATCAGTACTGCAGAATTCTGAGTTCTGGGGTCATATCCATATCCAATCATGTTAATAGATTATCTTTGTCTCATAAGTAATTTGTGAGGTCATATCCTACACTTTCAATGCCATCAACAAGTCACCTACTGAGTCACAGCATTCATCAATGAGGTCACAAGTTACTCAATGACAAATTGACAGTTCATTTCAAAGCAATGGATATTGGATAAGGCATCTTGTGCAGTGGCGGATCCAGACAGGGTCATCTAGGGGGGGGGGGCCGGACGTGTTGTGGCATTCACGGGCCAGCATCGCGGCGTATTTTCTTCAAAATACTATTATTAATCTAAGTGGTCTAGGGGGGGCCCGGCCCCCTAGGCCCCCCCCTGTATCCGCCACTGTTGTGAGGTCATTGATGGCCGCAAACTGCTGCATGTAAGTACTAGTCATGCTTCAACTGCAAACGACATGCAGAACCCAGGCCAAAGACAAACCCATGTTATTGACATATATCTTATCATGCTCCCACAGCCCACTTTGTGTAATTATTGTGATTTCTTCCTGTCGTATGAAGCATCCATGAAGCCACAGCAATGAAGTAATATGGGATACAATGCAATACAATACAATACAATACAATACAATACAATACAATACAATACAATACAATACAATACTTTTATTTATAGTCAGTTTGAAAAATACAAGAAACGCTAGCCACAGGCTAATATCACCACCGACTGTCTAGTAACATATATATAACAATTGAGGAATGAGTAAAATAGCGTTAAAATCTGACTTAGATTAGTGTAAGTAAATATAATATATGTATACGAGATTACGAGTGTAAAATCGATAAATTCAAGTGTTCATAAAAGTTCATATTATGTAAAACCCTTATACCAGTGTAAATTGATGTTGCAGACAGACAATAAATGACAATGAAAATAAAACAGGCATTAATTTTATAAGTCATAACCAAGACAAAACACCTTATATTGCCACTTTGTAGAAAAAAATTAGCACAAGTTGAAAACAATTGAGCACTTCAAGCGAAATCAAATGAAAACTCACCTGACATTATTTTCAAAATGCTGTTAACTAAGATGCCCTCTGGTGTCAATTAAAGTGCTAAACGCCCTCTAGCAGTCTCCATCTGAAACATTTTGAAAGTAATCGATCAGTATTGAAGCTGAATAGAATTATAAATGAGAAAAATAATTCAATAGAAATTGTCAAATGACAATTTCCAAGTCAAGTCTGGCAAATGTTCTGAGAATTAATTTTAGTGTAACAAAAGACAGATGGTAAACTTTAAGCCAATTATTAGAGAGAAATGGAGTTCAGAATAGTCTTAGCGTAGCTGCCAATCGAAATCTCATGAAACACCTAAGGAACATTTGACAAAAACTAAAAAAAAATTTTTCAAAATGCATATCCTGTCAAGATTTTGCTAAATCAAGGCCCTGATAGCTTCAAAATCTATTTCAACATCGACCTGATGAAATCTTCTTCAATTGAGTCAGGTTTGAAAATTGAACTAATCTTTTAGTGTTGGCGTTGGTTCATGTCAATATGTCATCCAACAAGGGGCTTTACATTCTATATTTATGGACTTGGTTGAACAGGAGATACAGGGACCATGTTATTCAGTTGACGCCACGATCATACTTTCAAAAGCGAACTAGGTTTAAGAGACTTGCAAAAGGGGAGACCTTTCTGAGCAACGCAGAAAGAGAAATTTCAAAAAAAAAAATCAAGACAAGCATAATCACATAAAAACTCACCTGACATAACTTCTAAAATGCTATTAACCAAGTAAGATGCCCTCTGGTGTCAATTAAAGTGCTGGACGCCCTCTAGCGGTCTCCATCTGAAACATTTTGAAAGTAATCGATCAGTATTGAAGCTGAATAGAATTATAAATGAGAAAAATAATTCAATAGAAGTTGTCAAACTGACAATTTCCAAGTCAAGTCTGGCAAATCTCCCAAGAATTGATTCAAGTAAAACACGAAGCAGATTGTCAGGTTTAAGCCAATTTGAGAAATCAATGGTATGGTGTTTTATTAAGAGGAAATGACAGGATTGCTTGAAGTTCACCCTCCAGGAAAATGCTTATGACACTCTCAAAGAATCAATGACTGAAGTAAAAAAGACTTTGTCAAAATCAAATTCTTGTCGACCTTTTGCCAGACTCAGGCCCTTATACTTAGTTATAGTTACGAAATCTATTTTCATGTCAACCATATGTAAGTCACCTGAATGGAAGATAAAGAGATGAGAAAATTTTATTCTGTGCCTGGCATTTTATCAGACTTGGAAGGAAGGCTAGAAAATGAGAGAGGCAATAGTAGAGAGACTTGCCAAAT
The DNA here is from genome assembly GCA_026936325.1 of Platynereis dumerilii. Classification (NCBI taxonomy): domain Eukaryota; kingdom Metazoa; phylum Annelida; class Polychaeta; order Phyllodocida; family Nereididae; genus Platynereis; species Platynereis dumerilii. The sequence continues at coordinate 351,429 of JAPTHN010000120.1, forward strand.
ACCATTACCCGAGTATTAATGTTATACAAATCGAATATATCAAATCCTCCTCATTGAGACATAAGTCATACATTATTCAGGTCATCTGCTAACTAAAGTTACTTCAATTATATCTTACAGGACACCTACACCCCTGCCATCTAGCTCTAGCATTGGCTATTGTCTGAACTCAAACTCCAACAATGACCATTGCCGACTGCTCACAACATGCAACACCAAGGCAAAACTGCATTATGATTCTGGTCACAATAGCCACAGGTCACCAATAACACTCTTCCTTGCTAAGCTCTTGCAAACTTTACCAAGTGTGAGACTAGTTTATTCAGCTTGATCCATTTGAGGCAGCTTGATCCATTGTTGGTTTGGCCCGTTTGGGGCTGTAACAACAGACCTTTGGCCTGGCTTTGTCAGCCATGAGATTAGAACAAGCTCTTCCCAAGTAGATCATGAGAGGCCCTCTCAAGCAAAGGAGGAGACTAATCATCGGATCATTGAGTTTTAAGGAAAGGATACATTTTAAGTTAATAAGCCAGACAACCCATTGCCAGCTGTGATTGAGGGATTATTAATTGGCCCACAAAAGACCTGTCAGTTCAGTCACATGTGAGCACACCCAAAATGGGGCCTCCCAAAAACTCCAATTATGATTTGACAGAGAAGATGTCTCAATAGACTGACAACAGTTTGCCATGACTCAATTGATCAGATATTAATGTCATAATCTAACAGCTGATCACCTGGTTTCCTCATCATTTGATTATCACCACGTAGTTTCTGTCGCAGATAAGTTGCAAATGCAATGATGTCTGAACTTTTGTCTTAATTAGTAGGAAAATTAGTGTGAATTTGTCAAGCCTTACATGATTTAATTTTGAGTAAGCTGTGTGCTTGCACATAAGGGTATCAAACCTTTAACATTAATCGTGCGAATTTTCACTAAAAATGTCATTGCAATACCGGACATCTGATAAATTGCTGCAAAATGCAACAAACATAGTCAGTATATTCAAAACAGTCTTTTTGTGACAGTTTATTATATTTTTAGACCAATGCCAGTGGAAAATTGGAGATTTCCTCCATCTCGGAATCCAGATGATGTCCGTGTGGAAAATCCTTGGACATTTATTGAAATCTGGATCAGTTTACATCTGAAGAGTAATGAATAAAGCTCCATGGAATGGTAAGTTGGGGTCAGTCCACTGCCAAATAACTCTGGAGTGGCCTGAGGAGTGGACTTGCGTATTGGACCACTGGATTGCTGGACTTGACTTAGGAGAGGTGATCATACAATAATCATGGACATGCTCATTTTAGGAGATTCAGTTATCATGTTGAGAAGATTTATCACAAGGCCCCAGAAGCAAGACACCATTCTTGACCAATTCATGTAAAAGATTATGTGAGCAATTCCCTCACATACATATATTTATGAGTCGAGAGGAGAATAAGCAGAAAGAAAGGAGTAATTTGAAGTCTTTCAAGAGAAGATACTTTTCGTACGATGAACATTATCATGAAAGTAATAACAGTCACAAAAAGTGAGAATCAATACACAAAATTTGATAAATATCACAACATGCCTTTCCAAACATTGGCTAAAGAACAAGAAAACAAAGGCATTTTCTGAAAAAGGGCTATATCTATAGGGAGTATATATTCTTTGACAAAGTAGCTGGGGAGTAGAAAGGAGAGTGGGCCTGATTTACACCTCATGGGAATACAACGATGCTGCGTGGTGAAAGACAAAGGAGAAATTGACAAGCAGAAATTTGAAGCACATGAATGATAGTGTGGAAGAGTTTGATTACCCAAAGGAACCTAAGGGAATAGGGTGCTATATTGGCCTACTACAGTCCCTGTGTTGGCTAATTGACGTTCCTTATTGGTTTGTTGGGTTTTGTTGAGACACGATATCATCTCATTGGCCAATTTGGCTACAAAGCGACTGCTGCCACTGCTTTATACTACGGTATGTGAATGAAAGGTTAACTTAGATTTTTGAATCAAAGCATTCTCAAAAGTAAGGTGTCACCCTTGTCTCTCACCCTTGAACGAAGAGAAAGAAAAAATATTTGATTTAATTTGAACCCATTATGCGTCGCAAGTCATAGGGTAAAAAATTGGCCCAGTGACCTTTGAGAAAGGTGTGTTAACAGGAGCATAAAAATCACCAGGTGGTATTGCATACTCCAGTTCACCTGCCCTCCCTATCTTCACAGTGCTTTACATCTGTTTGTCATTTTACTGGTCAATGCACTGGCAATTTAGCAAGGTAGAGACTGCAATGATTATGGGCACTAAATCAAATCTGGGAATTTATCTCACTTTTTGCAGCAGCTGATTTTTGAAGGGTTGCTTTATAGTTTGTGGTCTGTGAAATGTGTTTATGGTTTGTGTTGTCTTCACTGGTTTAGTGTGCATTGTTTAACTGTTAGACTGTTGTATGTGCTCAGTGCTACAATAAAGAACAGAGCAATGTTATAGGGCAGGCAGGAAAGGCATTTCATATGATCACATAAAAACTCACCTGACATTATTTTCAAAATGCTGTTAACCAAGTAAGATGCCCTCTGGTATCAATTAAAGTGCCAAACGCCCTCTAGCGATCTCCATCTGAAACATTTGAAAGTAATCGATCAGTATTGAAGCTGAATAGGGCTTGAATGTGTTTTGAAGGCTAGTCTCTCAACTATTGCCTCTCTCTTGTCAGGACTAGCCTTCAAAACACATTCTGACATATCATTCCAATTAGGGTTTCTGGAAATACCAAACAGGTGTGTGTTACAACTAATGCTGAAATGTTTGGGAAAACCCAAACTTCTATGCAAAAAATCATTTGGTATTTCATAGCACCAATTTTGCCCAAAAGTAGAGTGCATATTAGAACGACAAGACAGAATCAAATTTCTTTGTCTCTCTACCTTTCATTTTGGTAACTTACAGAGACGTGAAAATAGATTTCGTAACAGTTACTGTAAGGGGCTTGAGTGTTGCAAATGGCTCAACAAGAACTTGATTTTGACAAAGAGACTTGCCAAGCACCACTACCAAAGTATTAATGTCATACAAATCGAATCATTAAGTCATAAGTCATACATTATTCAGGTCATCTGCTCACTAAAGCTACTTTAATTATATCACATAGGAATCAACAACCTTGCCGTCTAGCTTTATCATTTGATATTGTCCTAACTTCCAACAATGACCACTGCCTATGGATACTGCTCACAACATGCAACACCAAGGCAGAACTGAGTTATGATTCTGGTCATAAAAGCCAGAGGTCACCAATGACACTCTTCCTTGCTAAGCTCTTGCAAAACTTTACCAAGTGTGAGCCAAGTTTATCCAGCTTGATCCATTTGAGGCAACTTGATCCATTGTTGGTTTGGGACTGTAACAACAGACTTTTGGCCTGGCTTTGTCAGCCATGAGATTAGAACAAGCTCTTCCCAAGTAGATCATGAGAGGCACTCTCAAGCAAAGGAGGAAATTGATCATTGGATCATTGAGTTTTAAGGAAAGGATAAATTTAAAGTTAACAAGTTATCATAAAGATAATAAAAGAGTAGGTAAAGGCATAGGTATTGGTGGTCGCCCCTCCAAAAAAGTTTTGGAAACAGTAAGATTTGGGCAAAAAGGCTAAAAATATTTAGGCAGATGATTAAATAAAAACAATCGAATATTAATGATTTCCTGGCACATTCATTTGAAATGGTATTCAATGTAGATCTTGAAATTCAGGGAAATGTTGCTCTCCCTCCAAAATTCACACATGCCATACACCTATTGGTAAAGGTAAAGATCTTGAAAAGGCGAGACATTTTAAAATCCAAAGATCCACAATAAGAACAACTTCCCCTTTCTACATTGTGTCTGACTGAAATGGTAAAAATATCGTACAGTTCTTCTGATGATAATGACATTGTGTATTGTAGAACATTTCTTATTTACTGTATAATCCACAGAGATCATAACCCCAATCACCAAAAATTCAATATCCTGCACAAAAAACACTGAGCAGTAGCACCCATCACTTCATCAACTCCTGGCCAGCCCAGCTGTGATTGAGGGATTATTAATAGGATTATTAATAGGCAAACAACAAAAGTTTAGTCACACATAAGCCAAACCCAGAATGCAGCCTCCAAAAAATAATCCAGTTATGATTTGGCAAGAAAAGTTTAATAGTCTGACAACAGTTTATAGCTAAATTGACAGTTTTGATGTCACAACTCAAAACAGCAGATCAGCTGATATCTTCATCATTAGGTTACCACCACATAGTTTCTGTGGCAGTTAAATTGTCAATGCAATAACGAACTTTTGTCCTAATTAGTGGAAAATTAGTATGAATTTGTCAAGCCTGACATGATTTAAGTTTGAGAATGAAAAGTAAGCTATGTTCCATGTGCTTGCATAAGGGAATTAAACCTTTAACATCTATTGTGTGAATTGTCAACTAAAAATTGTCATTGCAATAAAAGTTCATCTGATAAATTGCTGCAAAATGCAATGAACATAGTCAGTATATTCAAAACAGTCTTTTTGTGACAGTTTATTATATTTTTGGACCAATGCTAACAGAAAATGGGAGATTTACTCTAACTTGGAATCTAGATTATGTCCTTGTGGAAAATCCCTTGACATTTATTGAAATCTGGATCAGTTTACATCTTGAGAGAAGTGGATAAAGTTCCATGGAATGGTCAGTTGGGGTCAGTCCATTGCTCAATAACTCTGGAGTGGACTGAGAAGTGGACTAAGAAGTGGACTCACGGATTGGATTATTGGATTGCTGGACTTGACTTAGGAGAGGTGATCACACAATAATCATGGACATGCTCATTTTAGGAGATTCAGTTATCATGCGATAAGGCCAGGGACATTGTAACATCTGTCCAAAATAGGTCCAGTAGATAAAAAAAATATCTGCATTAACGCTGAAGTAGTGAAAACATAATCCTCACAATGGAATTCATAACATTATCACAATTGTGTGGAAAGATGACATAACTAGTTGGCAAATACTATAATAAAACCCACTCAGGGTGGTGGATCAGTCCACTGAAACCCATGAGTGGCCTGGCTGGTGGAGGAACTCACAAGTGGCAAACACATTGTCAAACACACAGGAAAGCAAATCAGGAATATCTTATCACAAGGCCCAAGAAGCAAGACACCATTCTTGACCAATTCATGAAAAAGATTATGCTAGCAATTCCTTCACACACATATATTTATGAGTCAAGAGGAGAGAAATAAGAGAGAAGGGAGTAACAGTCTTCCAAGAGAAGACACTTTTTGTACGATGAATATGATCATGAAAGTAAAAAGTCACAAAAAAAGCAAACCGTTACACCAAATTCGATAAATATCTCAACGTACCTTTCCAAACATTGGTTTACAAAAAAAAACCCAGAAAACAAAGACGTTTGACAAAACGGACTAAATTTACAGAGAGTATACATGTATTGACAGAGTGGCTGTGGAACAGCAGAAGAGTGGAAAGAGGAGGCGAGATTTACACCTCATGGGAATACAATACTGCAGAATGGCAAAAGATAAAGGAGAAATAGACAAGCAGAAATTTGAAGCACATGAATGATAGTGTGGAAGAGCTTGATTACCCCAAGGAACCTAAGGGAATAGGATGCTTTATTGGCATACTATACTCCCTCTGTTGGCTAATTGATGTTCTTTATTGGTTTGTTGGGTTTTGTTGAGACACGATATCATCTCATTGGCCAATTAAGCTACAAAGAGACTGTTGCCTCTGGTTTATATTTACAGTATATGAATGAAACGTTAGCTTAGATTTTTTATCAAAGCATTCTCGAAAGTAAGGTGTCACCCTTGTCTCTCACCCTTGAACGAAGAGAAAGAAAAAATATTTGATTTAATTTTAATGCATTTTGCGCCGCAAATCATTGGGAAAAAATTTGCCCAGTTACCTTTGACAAAGGTATGTTAACGGAGACATAAAAATCACCAGGTGGCACTGCAAACTTTAGTTCACCTGCCCTCCCTATCTTTAAAGTGCTTTACATCTGTTTGTCATTTTACTGGTCAATGCACTGGCAATTTTAGCAAGCTAGAGACTGTGCAATAATTATGGACACTACATCAAACAAGGAATTTATCTTTCTGTTTGCCGCTGCTGAGTTTTGGAGGGTTGCTTTATAGTTTGTGGTCTGTGCCATGTGTTTATGGTTTGTGTTGTCTTCAGTGGTTTAGTGTGCATAGTTTATCTGCTAGACTGTTGTATGTGCACAGTGCTACAATAAAGAGCAGGGCAATGTAAGTGCAGACTGGAAAGGCATTTCATATGATCACATAACTCACCTGACATTATTTACAAAATGCTGTTAACCAAGTGTGATGCCCTCTAGTGTCAATTAAAGTTCCAAATGCCCTCTAGCGGTCTCCATCTGAAACATTTTGAAAGTAATCGATCAGTATTGAAGCTGGATAGAATTATAAATGAGAAAAATAATTCAATAGAAGTTGTCAAACTGACAATTTCCGAGTCAAGTCTGGCAATTCTCCCAAGAATTGATTCAAGTCAAACACGAAGCAGATAGTCAGGTTTAAGCCAAATTGAGAAATCAATGGTTTGGCGTTTTATTAAGAGGAAATGAAAGGCAGAATTGCTTGAAGTTCACCCTCCAGGAAAAAAGGCTCATGATACTCTCAAGGAATCAATGACAGAAGTAAAAAAGACTTTGTCAAAATCAAGTTCTTGTCGAACTTTTACCACACTCAGGCCCTTATACTTAGTTATAGTTATGAAATCTATTTTCATGTCGACTCTACATAAGTCACCTGAAAGATAAAGAGATGAAAAAAATGTTATTCTGTGCCTGGCGTTTTATCGGACTTGGAAGAAAGGCTAGAAAATGAGAGAGGCAATAGTAGAGAGACTTGCCAAATACCATTACCCAAGTATTAATGTTATACAAATCAAATATATCAAATCCTCCTCATTGAGACGTAAGTCACACATTATTCAGGTCATCTGCTAACTAAAGTTAATTCAGTTATATCTTACAGGACACCTACACCCCTGCCATCTAGCTCCAGCAGTGGCTGTTGTTGTGACTCAAATTCCAAACATGACCATTGCCAACTGCTCATAACATGCACTACCAAGGCAGAACTGAGTTATGATTCTGGTCACAAAGCCACAGGTCACCAATGACACTCTTCCTTGCTAAGCTCTTGCAAAACTTTACCAAGTGTGAGCCTAGTTTATCCAGCTTGAGGCAGCTTGATCCATTGTTGGTTTGGCCCGTTTGGGACTGTAACAACAGACCTTTGGCACGGCTTTGTCAGCCATGAGATTAGAACAAGCTCTTCCCAAGTAGATCGTGAGAGGCCCTCTCAAGCAAAGGAGGAGAACAATCATCGGATCATTGAGTTTTAAGGAAAGGATACATTTTAAGTTAATAAGGTAGACATTCCATTGCCAGCTGTGATTGAGGGATTATTAATTGGCCCACAAAAGACCTGTCAGTTCAGTCACATGTGAGCAGACCCAAAATGTGGCCTCCCAAAAAAAATCCAATTATGATTTGACAGAGAAGATGTCTCAATAGAATGACAATAGTTTGCCATGACTCAATTGATCAGATATTAATGTCATAATCTAGCAGCTGATCACCTGATTTCTTCGTCATTAGATTATCACACTTAGTTTCTCTTGCAGTTGCTGTCTGAACTTTTGTCTTAATTAGTAGAAAATTAGTGTGAATTTGTCAAGCCTTACATGATTTAATTTCGTGTAAGCTGTGTGCTTGCATAAGGGTATCAAACCTTTAACATTAATCGTGCGAATTTTCACTAGAAATGTCATTGCAATAACGGTACATCTGATAATTGCTGCAAAATGTAATGAATGTTGTCAGTATATTCAAAACAGTCTTTTTGTGATTGTCTATAATATTTTTAGACCAATGCTAATGGAAAATGGGAGATTAACTCAGACTTGGAATCTAGATGATGTCCTTGTGGAAAATCCCTGGACATTTATTGAAATCTGGATCAGTTTACATCTGAAGAGTAATGAATAAAGCTCCATGGAATGGTAAGTTGGGGTCAGTCCACTGCCAAATAACTCTGGAGTGGACTGAGAAGTGGACTTGCGTATTGGACCACTGGATTACTGGACTTGACTTAGGAGAGGTGATCAAACAATAATCATGGACATGCTCATTTCAGAGGATTCAGTCATCATGTTGAGAAGCTTTATCACAAGGCCCCAGAAGCAAGACACCATTCTTGACCAATTCATGTAAAAGATTATGCGAGCAATTCCCTCACATACATATATTTATGAGTCAAGAGGAGAGAAAGAAGAAAGAAAGGAGTAATTTTAAGTCTTCCAAGAGAAGATACTTTTCGTACGATGAACATTATCATGAAAGTAATAACAGTCACAAAAAGTGAGAATCAATACACAAAATTTGATAAATATCACAACATGCCTTTCCAAACATTGGCTAAAGAACAAGAAAACAAAGGCATTTTCTGAAAAAGGGCTATATCTATAGGGAGTATATATTCTTTGACAAAGTAGCTGGGGAGTAGAAAGGAGAGTGGGCCTGATTTACACCTCATGGGAATACAACGATGCTGCGTGGTGAAAGACAAACTGACAAGCAGAAATGTGAAGCACATGAATGATAGTGTGGAAGAGTTTCATTGCCCCAAGGAACCTAAGGCAATAGGGTGCTTTATTGGCCTACCATACTTCCTCTGTTGGCTAATTGACGTTCCTTATTGGTTTGTTGGGTTTTGTTGAGACACGATATCATCTCATTGGCCAATTTGGCTACAAAGCGACTGCTGCCACTGCTTTATACTACGGTATGTGAATGAAATGTTAACTTTGAATCAAAGCATTCTCAAAAGTAAGGTGTCACCCTTGTCTCTCACCCTTGAACGAAGAGAAAGAAAAAATATTTGATTTAATTTGAACCCATTATGCGTCGCAAGTCATAGGGTAAAAAATTGGCCCATTGACCTTAGAGAAAGGTGTGTTAACGGAAGCATAAAAATCACCAGGTGGTATTGCATACTCCAGTTCACCTGCCCTCCCTATCTTCACAGTGCTTTACATCTGTTTGTCATTTTACTGGTCAATGCACTGGCAATTTAGCAAGGTAGAGACTGCAATGATTATGGGCACTAAATCAAATCTGGTTATTTATCTCACTTTTTGCAGCAGCTGATTTTTGAAGGGTTGCTTTATAGTTTGTGGTCTGTGAAATGTGTTTATGGTTTGTGTTGTCTTCACTGGTTTAGTGTGCATTGTTTAACTGTTAGACTGTTGTATGTGCTCAGTGCTACAATAAAGAACAGAGCAATGTTATAGGGCAGGCAGGAAAGGCATTTCATATGATCACATAAAAACTCACCTGACATTATTTTCAAAATGCTGTTAACCAAGTAAGATGCCCTCTGGTATCAATTAAAGTGCCAAACGCCCTCTAGCGATCTCCATCTGAAACATTTGAAAGTAATCGATCAGTATTGAAGCTGAATAGGGCTTGAATGTGTTTTGAAGGCTAGTCTCTCAACTATTGCCTCTCTCTTGTCAGGACTAGCCTTCGAAACACATTCTGACATATCATTCCAATTAGGGTTTCTGGAAATACCAAACAGGTGTGTGTTACAACTAATGCTGAAATGTTTGGGAAAACCCAAACTTCTATGCAAAAAATCATTTGGTATTTCATAGCACCAATTTTGCCCAAAAGTAGAGTGCATATTAGAACGACAAGACAGAATCAAATTTCTTTGTCTCTCTACCTTTCATTTTGGTAACTTACAGAGACGTGAAAATAGATTTCGTAACAGTTACTGTAAGGGGCTTGAGTGTTGCAAATGGCTCAACAAGAACTTGATTTTGACAAAGAGACTTGCCAAGCACCACTACCAAAGTATTAATGTCATACAAATCGAATCATTAAGTCATAAGTCATACATTATTCAGGTCATCTGCTCACTAAAGCTACTTTAATTATATCACATAGGAATCAACAACCTTGCCGTCTAGCTTTATCATTTGATATTGTCCTAACTTCCAACAATGACCACTGCCTATGGATACTGCTCACAACATGCAACACCAAGGCAGAACTGAGTTATGATTCTGGTCATAAAAGCCAGAGGTCACCAATGACACTCTTCCTTGCTAAGCTCTTGCAAACTTTACCAAGTGTGAGCCAAGTTTATCCAGCTTGATCCATTTGAAGCAACTTGATCCATTGTTGGTTTGGGACTGTAACAACAGACCTTTGGCCTGGCTTTGTCAGCCATGAGATTAGACCAAGCTCTTCCCAAGTAGATTGTGAGAGGCCCTCTCAAGCAAAGGAGGAGACTAATAATTGGATCATTGAGTTTTAAGGAAAGGATACATTTTAAGTTAATAAGTTATTGTAAAGGTTATAAAGGAGTAGGTGAAGGTAATGATCTTGAAAAAAAATGACATTTTAAAATTCTTGAGATCCTAAATCAGAAAACTTTCCCCTGTCTACCTGTCTACAAGTTGACCGCTATTTGCTGCCACCTAGGGTGCAAAATTTGCGAGCTCCTGTGAGCAGTCAACAGAATTTCAATCACTGGAAGAAACCAGGACAGTGTGGAAGAAAGCAGGACAGTGTGGAAGAAACCAGGACAGTTCCATCATTTAGTGATGGTCTAGTTTATTTCCAAAAACTCTGCAAGTGTCTAAACTGACTTTGGTTGGCTTCAATTTTAAGCAGACAGTTTGTAAAGACCAAAATAACATGGAGGATGTATATGTTGTAGCTCACATATATTGCCAGTATAGAGGGGGCCACTTGTGGCATGGACAGGACATTTTGCTGAGTGTAACACAGCTTTTATGAAATTGTGAATTATATTGTAGTCCTAGTTAATAAATCTCCATAAAGTAACAGAATAAATGCAAATGAGCATTTTTGATATCACAAAGCAAAAACATTGGCTTTGTATAGACACATGAATAAGTGAGAATGCATTTTTTTGGACCCTTTTCTGACCACAATTTAACATGCACTAAATGGCATAAGTAGATTGAATACCATCAATCTTCTGATGAGTAAAATCATCCCTTTTCACAGGCAAAGTGTATGCTAAAGTTTCAAAACTTTCTTTTTGTCTCATGATTTCCAAACATTTTCATTCAAAACAGTGGACTGGATCTTTGCCAGCAACCATGCCTTGTAAAAGTAGTTTGGCGTAGTAATATGGACAGCTGTTGTGTGATCTGATCTGGTGATCTGTCTAAAACAGATCGAATTATTGTATTGTATTGTGATCGACACAGCAATGACGGAAGGGACATTGAAACATCTACCAAACATAGTTCAGGTAACCCCCACCAGGGCTGGAATCAAACCCAAAACTAAGCATCTGAAAGTGCTCCAAACTGTACTAATCCCTCTCACCTGCACTTCAACAAATATAGATTCAACTGTAATAAAACTAATGAGACAGAAAAATAATCTGCATTGACACTGGAGTAGTGAATAACATAATCCTCACAATGGAATTCATAACTGCATCACACCTGTGCCGAAAGATGAGATACAACTAGTTAGCAATTACTGTAATAAAACCCACTCAGGGTGGTGGAGCTCGCAAGTGGCAGACACATTGTCAAACACACAGGACAGCGAATCAGGAATATGTTATCACAAGACCCCAGAACTTCTGGCAGAAGCAAGACACCATTCTTGAACAATTCATGAAAAAGATTATGCTAGCAATTCCTTCACACACATATATTTATGAGTCAAAGGAGAGAAGGATGAGAAAAAAGAAAGAAAGAAGTAAAAGTCTTCCAAGAGAAGATACTTTTGTATGAAGAACCTGATCATGAAAGTAATAACGGTCCTGAAAAGTCAGAGGTATCTCACAAAATTTCATAAATATCATGACAAACCTTTTCCAAACATTGGCTATAAAGAACCTGAAAACTAAGAACTCTCATAAAAAATGGATCAATATCATGATACCTTTCCATACATTGGCTGAAGAACCAGAAAACAGGTCATAAAGAAAGGGCTCCACATTTACAAAGAATCTTTTGATGAATTAGCTGTGGAGTAACAAGGAGAGTGGAAAGAGGAGGCAAGATTTACACCTCAGGGGAATACAACATTACAGAGTGGTGAAAGACAAAGGAGAAATTGACAAGCAGAAATTTGAAGCACATGAATGATAGTGTGGAAGAGTTTGATTACCCCAAGGAACCTCAGGGAATAGGGTGCTATATTGGCCTACTATACTCCCTCTGTTGGCTAATTGATGTTCTTTATTGGTTTGTTGCGTTTTGTTGAGACACGATATCACCTCATTGGCCAATTTGGCTACAAAGCGACTGTTGCCTCTGCTTTATACTACGGTATGTGAATGAAATGTTAACTTTGAATCAAAGCATTCTCAAAAGTAAGGCGTCACCCTTACTCTCACCACTGAAGGAACAACTAGAAAAAAGATTTGCTTTAATATGAACCCACATGTGCTGGAAGTAGACAAAATGTGGCAACCTTTCTTTTCAATTGGTAAAAAATTGGCCCAGTGACCTTTGAGAAAGGTGTGTTAACAGAGGCATAAAAATCACCAGGTGGCATTGCATACTCCAGTTCACCTGCCATCTTATCCTGACAGTGCTTAACATCTGTTTGTCATTTTACTGGTCAATACAAAGGCAATTTAGCAAGCTAGAGACTGTGCAATTTGACACCAATGATTACAGACACTAAATCGAATCTGGGAATTTATCTTTCTGTTTGCCGCTGCTGAGTTTTGGAGGGTTGCTTTATAGTTTGTAGTCTGTGCAATGTGTTTATGGTTTGTGTTGTCTTCAGCGCATTGCATTCATAGTTTATCTGCTAGACTGTTGTATGTGCACAGTGCTATAATAAAGAGCAGGGCACTATTAGGGTAAACAAAAAAGGCATTTCACATGATCCAGGGCTAATGGCTGTCTCAGTATTGAGAATATACAGGACTAAGCTTAGATTTCAGTTGTTTTATCAATTAACAGTATAATGAAGAAGTTTCATGACTAAATGCCACACTATCCCACATCATATAGCACACACAAGCAAAAAAGGTGCAGATAATGTATAGTTCATTAAGAATTGTGATGACAGAAGACCTTCATTAATGTGATGGACAATGTAATAAAAGGAATCTGAACAATGTGTTAGGAATCAGGGGCCCCATATTCCAAGAATTAAAGAGTGTTTCCAGGATGAAAGGTGATGTAGGGCCACATGCAATGGAAGAAAAGTATTACATTTATAACATAATTCATATATCATTATGGCAGAAGTTGACTAGTGTCAATGTACTGCACCGCATAACAACGTAATAACGCTAGCAGCCACAGCAAAGTTAAAATTTATTTGAGGTCAATGGCAATTTTATTTACAATCGGAATCTGCTGATAACTGCAGTGTGCCATCAAACAACAGACATATATTATTCAAGACTAATTTTTTTCCCCTGTAGTTTATTTTTCTTTGAGCATATTACTTTTTTGGTGTTATAGGTCTGTCCCAGTGGACTTCTCTCTGCCCCATATATATCCTGGGTAGACTTGGAAGGCTTGGAGTAAAGCCCTTTGACAAAATTGACCTTCACGGGAGCAACACCTTTTTCCATTATAAATATCCTCCTTTCAATGATTGATGAGACTCATGAACAATGCAGGACCTTGGCACTGATGGCCTTAGAGCAAGTCTGCATTTGGAGACGAAGAATAGATTCACAGTATTAATTTCAACAAATTGTTACAGCTATTGAGGGGAAATAATTATTTTGATTTTGGAGAGGCGACTATGTTAGTCTATAATGTAATTGAAACATATTCTTTTGTTGTGGCAGTTCTGATTACAACTATTAGTTTTGTGTCAGTTTGGTATTTGAAAATTGATGGTTGGATGATTAGGGCTTTACAAAATATCTATATTCTGGGTGGAGGTAACCATATATTAATACACGTGTGTTCAATTTTCTTTCAACAGCATCCATTATCTTCAATATTGATCTAAATTATTTACTCATGGATTTATTCACTTCAACAGGTATCACAAGGAAACTTTTCTCTCTAAATGAGACATCCTATTTCCAAGCTGATATTCCATTCATGTGTGATCATTAAAATTTTGATAATCAACAGGGAGAGATTCAGGGGACAAGCATTCCTGAGACACCTATCAGTCACATAGGCTAGTCACATGATGCTGCTATTTGCCTGTGATTGGTCCAGAGGGAGTTCTTCCTTGCATTTGCATTGGAGTTCAGTTCAAGCTTGAATTCTCAAAATGGGAAAGGTTGTAGATTTTGTTTGATAGTTGATAAGTTATTTATTAGTTCCACATAAATGCACTATATGCAAAACCAACTTTGAGGTCTCCGGTCCTAGATGAACAGTTACAATCCAAATATAAGAACTTTCCATACGAACATTTTTTAAAGTAAGACATGAAATCAGCAGGTAATAAGTAAAAATTGCTTGAGATGTGACCTATAAGAATGTCAAATAATTATTTATTTTTAAAAGACATCATGAAATGCAAAAATCTATGGCACAGGTTAAAAATTATTGAATGCAAACATGGAATTAGAAAAATTTCATTTCACTAAATAGATTTCTAAACAGAGTCAGTAATTAAAATTGAGCTCCACATTATACAGGCATCACACTGTATTCTGATGCTATGTATTCAATCTACTTACAGATTGGACAAATATATCAATCCCATTATATCCACATTGCTTCCCACAGCGCTCCTGAAGAAACATTGGGGTTAAAAAAATGAACCAAAAACGGGACCTATACCACCTGAAACTACACGATCATACGAACATTTTAAGACAAAAACGAAAAAAATCTGTTGGGAATTTTTTGAGAAATTCAAGTTTTTAAAAATCTTGTTTATCTCATCACTTGAATACATGTAAAATAGCTTATAATTCAATAAACATGCTCAAAATGTGATACAACCTGTTAGCTTAGCTCTCTAAGGAATTTCAATAAAGTTGAAACAATGAAAAAAAAAATTTAGTTACTTTTTAAAAGTTAATGTGACATATTGTTTATCACACACTGTATAAATGCAAAAATGCTGAAAACAACCAAATTCTCCACATATATTCAGTCTTTGGGTGTTATTAAACAAATTTTTTATTCTTTATCTGGATATGAAAAGCTTCATACAGTTTTTAAAAAGTGAAAATGCATCAAAAACTGATATAAACATGACAGGTAAAAATCTTTTGACAGCACCGATGATTATTATTTCAGATGGGTTTCTCACTGGCCCATTTAGTTTATATGATACTATCTAAATACAATACTTCAAATAGAGCAAAGGTGATGCAGGCTGAAGTATTCGACAGTAATATCTAGAGTGATATCTGAGCCTAAAGTAAACATGGCACAATTTAATTTTCTAATGTAGGTTTGTGAAAGCAGCTGACATTTTTCTTCTGCATCTGCATTGGAGGCCTTAATTAGGATAAATATAGTTCAAAATTAAGTACTATTTGATATTGAATGGAATATCCTCAAATCCTCAGACATAAAACAGGCTATGAAATTAGGCATGGCTGTCCTGTGTGCGGAAATTGGGCTTGATGTTTGCTGCACTTTTTCAGGTACCTTGCACATGCCTTACTCTAGTGAACACTAAGTAACTATGGTGGTTGTTTGAATATATATCCTGCGCCTTGAATGGACTTCTTAATCTGAGAATCTCTCAGCATAGAACAGATTTAGGGAGCTATACCAATGCATGCTTGCATGCACAGAATCGTAGAATGCAACAGCTGTAATAGGTCCTAAGTTTTTTTGGCAACATATTCTGCACTGCATAATATTATCAAGGCTCGAGAGTTACTCGAGGTCAGTAACTGGATAAATTGATTCCCTCAGAGGTTTACCTGCTAATTTTCTCTTTCACAATGAGCAAATGGATGTGAACCTGCTTTGTTAAGTCGGTCATTTGGATTTGGAAAGAGCTGTAACAGCTCAAGGTGCAATATATTTATAGTAACCATTTTGATAAGGGAGAAAGAAAGCAGTACCATTCTCCTTTTAACTGAGTCTAGAAACTTTGTGTATTTGTGGTCACCGCTACCTGCATAATAATGTTTGAAAGTTGACAATCTGCTGCAGTCCGCTTTACCAAACATAATTTTTAGATCCAATTTTCACATTTAAAGCTTTCCTTATACATGTCAAGCAAGGTTTGAAACTTCTTGACAATAAAGAGTGAAAAAAGTTAAGAAATGGGTTACTTTCAGTGTTTTTGAATTTTCAAAGTGTGTGATAAACTATATGTCACATTTGTTTCAATAAAGTCAAGAAATTTGTTCATTTCATTGTTGTAACATGTTTGAAACTCTCGAGGGAGCTAAACTAACAAGTGTCATTGTGTTTTAAAGCTTTCTTATTGTATTATAAGCCATTTTACATGTATTCAGGTAATGGGATAAACAAGATTTTTAAAAAGTTGAATTTCTCAAAAAATTCCCAACAGATTTTTTACGTTTTTGTCTTAAAATGTTCGTATGATCGATTTTTTGGGCGCTATTGCTCTGTGTACGGTTATAATGGGCAAGCGTACAGTTGCTCTTGAAAGTAAGTACACCTTTCAATTATTTGCCAGTGCAGACCGTGTTAAAGTTGTGTCACGTTATTGGCTATAACATCACTTATATTGCATGAATAATTGAAATGAAGCTTGTTTAATACTATTGAGACTTCCTACTAAATGTGCTAGCCAAGTACAATGCTAAATGATAGAAAAAGGGGTGTACTTACTTTGCAAGATTATATCCTATCTTAAAGACCCCTGATACAAATTCAATTGCCATAGTAGTATGGAGTGCTGTTATAGCCATTTCAATGAGATTCATTTTGAAACATGAAATTCAATGGCAAAACATTGAGGGTGTACGTCCTTAAAGAGCAACTGTACATCAATTGATTCATCAATCAATAAACATAGATCTATCTGAATCTACATATTTCTGTCTTACCTGTTGCCAAATAATATATTATATCCTGCCTATTTTGTGTGATAGATCGTAAGATCTACCATGCACCTTATCCAACAACTACCTAAAACTAAAAAATTCAACTTCTCATGGACCATTAGAATTCCAGACTGTTAAATGCCCACCACTTCAACAACCTATTGCCAGCTGTGATTGAAGGATTATTAATTGACCCCCAAAAGACATGTCAGTTCTGTCAGATGTGACCAGACCCAAAATGTGGCCTCCAAAAAATCCAATTGTGATTCAACAGAGTGGATGTCTCAATAGAATGACAATAGTTTGCCATGACTCAATTGATCAGATATTAATGTCATAATCTAGCAGCTGATCAGCTGGTATCGTCATCATTTGATTGCTATGTAGTTTTTGTTGTGGCAAAAGTGTCTTTTTATATCATGACAAGACATAAAGCCTACTAATAAAATTTTAAGCAATCTGTTGACATTTGAAGTCCTGATAATGTAGATAATTACATGAAAGTTATGTCTTAATTACATAGTGGTGGCAAATTAATGTCTTATGAAGATTTGAATTTGTAAGAGTAAAACCAGATACAGTGCAACTTTTGAGAATTAAGCAATGTGTCGTCATTTGACATTATAAAAATGTAATTAGGTAATTGAATGAACATTTTGTTGTTACAAGTAGAAAATTGCAATAACTGTTCATTTGATAATTTGATACAAAAAGGAATAAACGTAGCTATATTAAAAAATATTGTTGCCATACCATTATATTTTTGGACCTCAATCATAATGCAAAACGGGACATTTACTTCTATATGGAATCTTGATGAGGTCCTTGTGTAAAATATACTGGACATTTATTGAAATCTGGATCAGTTTACATCTGAAGAGAAGTGGACGGAATTCTGCAGATTGGTCAGGGAGGTCAGTCCGTTGCCCAATAACTCTGGAGTGGACTGGAAAGTGGACTAAGAAGTGGACTCAAGGATTGGATCATTGGATTGCTGGACTACCAGCCTGGACTTGACTTAGAAGAGGTGACCACACAATGATCACGGCCATGCTAATTATTATCGCCCATGCTATGCTATGCATAGGGCGATTATGCTTTAGTGCTGAAATCTACTGAAGGGGTGAAATGACCAATGCTGTGGCCTCAACCAGCCCACTCTGGAAGTTCTTATCATATGCATAATACATTGATACCATTGTAGATGTGCACAACGGTTCGTATTTTCAGTTTAATTCAATATTAGAAAATTTACTATTATCAGTTTTAGAGGCTATCAAGGTCCAGAAAGCCTGCATTGTGGTGGCCATTTTCCCTTCCACAGGGTGAGTTTTAGTACACAGAATGGCCACTGCAAGCAGCTCATTCAGATACATTACACAAGAGGGCAGCACCTGCAAGTCCTTTGCCACTTCCTCCCTTTGCACCACATTCTATTTCTGGGAAACTCAGCAATTCCTGCATCTCAGTATAGTTCATGCATCTTTCCAACTAATTATACAGGTAGCACGGGCTTATATTGTATCTATTTCATATTATTCTATTCTCTTCCCTCCAATCTACGGGCAACTTACTATATATTATATAAATAAATCTGATATTTATGTAAATAGAATACTGGTTATAATATACACTCATGTAAACAAAAGATAGACATATAGATAGATAGATAGACAGATAGATAGATAGATAGATAGACAGATAGATGCATGGAGTGACGGATTGGCAGACAGATAGGATAGATGGATAGGATAGATGGATGGGATATACAGTAGGATAGGATAGATGGATAGTATAAACGGATAGGATAAACAGACAGGATAGATAGATAGATAGATGGAGGAATGGATTGACAGATGGATTGATGGATAAATGGTTTGACAGACGGACAGGATAGATGGATGGGATAAACAGATAGGATAAACGGATAGGATAAACAGATGGGATAAACAGGTAGGATAAACGGGATAAACGGATAGGATATAAGGATGGGATAAACGGATAGGATAAACGGATGGGATAAACGAACAGGATAAACGGATGGGATAAACGAACAGGATAAACGGATAGGATAAACGGATAGGATAAATAGAAACGTAGATAGATAGATGAATGAATGGATTGACGGATGGATTGAATGATAGATAGACGGATGGATAGACAGATTGACAGACAGATAGGATAGATGGATAGGATAGATGGCTGGGATAAACAGATAGGATAGATTGATAGTATAAACGGATAGGATAAACAGACAGGATAGATAGATAGATAGATGGAGGAATGGATTGACGGATGGCTTAATGGATAGATGGGTTGACAGACGGATAGGATAGACGGATAGGATAAATGGATAGGATAAACAGATAGGATAAACAGATAGGATAAACAGGTAGGATAAACGCGGGATAAACGGATAGGATAAACGGATGGGATAAACGGCTGGGATAAACGGATAGGATAAACTGATAGGATAACGGGTAGGATAAACGGGTAGGATAAATTGATAGGATAAACGGATATGTTAAACGGATAGGATAAACGGATAGGATAAACGGATAGGATAACAGATAGGATAAACGGATAGGATAAACAGATAGGATAAACGGATAGGATAAACAGATAAGATAAACAGATAGGATAAACAGGATAAATGGGATGAACCAATGCTTATGGGGTACTGCATAAACGGATAGGATAAACGGATAGGATAAACGGATAGAATAACGGATAGGATTAATGGATAGGATAAACGGGATAAACAGGATAACGGGTAGGATAAACCGATAGGATAAATGGATGGGATAAATGGATAGGATAAACAGATGGGATAAAGGGATAGGATAAACAGATAGGATAAATGGATAGGATAAACAGATAGGATAGACGGATAGGATAAACGGATAGGATAAACGGATAGGATAAACGGGATAAATGGGATAAACGGGATAACGGATAGGATAAATGGATATGTTAAACGGATAGGGTCAACGGATAGGGTAATGGATAGGATAAACGGATAGGATAAACGTGATAGGATAAACGGATAGGATAAATAGATAGGATAAACAAATAGGATAAATAGATAAGATAAACGGGATAAATGGATGAACCAGTGCTTATGGGTACTGGATAAATGGATAGGATAAATGGATAGGATAAACAGATAGGATAAACAGATAGGATACACGGATAGGATAAATGGATAGGATAAACGGATATGATAAACGGAGAGGATAAATGGATAGGATAAATGGATAGGATAAACAGATATGGTAAACAGATAGGATAAATGGATAGGATAAACGAACGGGATAAACTGGCTAACGGATAGGATAAACATAGGAAAAACATGCGGGCATGGGCGATGCTGTGCCATTATATGTGCTTGTTTTAGGAGGTTCAGTTATTGCAATGTGAATATTTACTATAGTATAGAGTCTTCACGTTTTGCTGACTTAATACTTGGCCAGCTTGACCATTATTGCTCCTGTTCATCCAAAAAAGGACAAATAAAGACAAGTTTGCCAGAGATAAAGGTAAAATTAAGACGTCAACAGGGGCTTGAGTAGAGCTAACCAACTGTATTTACAAGGCTAATATGTCATTTTGACAAGAGATAACACCTCCCATGTCCTGCATATGATATCAAATATTTGACAGAAAAGTAATTCAGGAATATCTTATCACAAGGCACCAGAAGCAAGATACCATTTCTGAAAAGACATGATACCACCAATTCCAACAGACACATACTTGTCTTCAGCAAGCACTGAGCTCCAAAGACAGATTCATGGGAAAGGGGCAAAGATAGGATTACAAGTCTTCAGACAGATGATATATTATATACAACTCGTACAACAAAACGATCATATAAAAAAAATGATACAATAATGGTCAGAGTTAAGCAAGATGTGATAAAATATGATACCTTGTCATACATAGGCTAAAAAACAAATAGAGCTTCCAGAAAGGTGACCACATTTACAGGGAGTGTATACATGTGCTCACAAAGTAGCTGTGGAGTAACAAGGAGAGTGGAAAGAGGAGGTGAGATTTACACCTCAGGGGAATACAACATTGCAGGGTGGTGAAAGACAAAGGAGAAATTGACAAGCAGAAATATGAAGCACATGAATGATAGTGTGGAAGAGTTTGATTACCTCAGGGAACCCCAGGGAGTAGGGTGCCACATGTATATTGGCCCATCAGGGAATGGGGAAGCTGATGTTACACCCCCTCCCAGTTCTGTCGGCTAATTGTCATTCCTCATTGGTTTTTGTGACACTAAATCACATCTGGGAACTTATCCTTGTGTTATGCAGCTGCATGTTTCTTAGGGTAGTTTTCTGGTCTATGGTCTTTGCAATATGTCTGTGGTTTATGTTTCCTTCAGAGGTTTAGTGTACTGTGTGCTGCCATTGGTTTGTCTGTTTGCACATTGCTCCAATAAATAGCGGAACAAAGTCAGGTCAGGCAGGTAAAGCACTCACAATTATCAATTATTATTATGAAGATGTTTTATAGCTTATTGTCACTCTCTACTATGGCATATTGCACTGTGATTGCACACACCAGCAAAATTTCCCCACACCACACAGGGTAATGTATAGTTCATTAAGACTTGCAATGACAGAAGACCTTCATTAATGTGATGGACAATGTAATAAAAGGCATCTGAACAATGTGGGCAGAATTAGGAGCACATTCCAGAAATTAAGAGTGTGTATATGTAGAACCACAAGCTGGAAGAAAATGTACTTTAACATGTCTACAAACTGAATCACTTGAAATATACATGGTACAAAGCCTCACACTTTCTATGGTCACTTTTCTGGGTATATAACTTTTTCAGTGTGATGGGTCTGCTGCAAGAGACTTCTCTCTGCCCCATATATATCCTGTAGTAGACTTGGAAAGCTAAAGGTACAGTCCTTCGACAAAATTTACCTTCACAGTTCTAAGCAAAGCCCTTTTACTGAATGACCTTTTTTCATTGATTGATGAGATTCATGAACAAAGCATGATCTTGGCACTCGTGACCTTGGGACAAGTCTGGATACTAATAAGAATGAAAGTAAATTTCACAGTGCTTAGTCCAACGAGTGATAGCAGCATCTGAAAACATGGAAGTATGAATTGCTATTATTTACACTTAGAGATCTAGATTCTAGAAGTCGGTAATAATAAAATCTCCAGTATATCACCAGAGAGATTGATAGACAATATAAATATCTACTTTAGCACTTCTTCCACACCATTAAATATTGTTTTAACAGCTTCATCTGTTTAGTCAGAATCCATTCCATGAATATTAATCTAAATTTATGTGTGCATCTAGTCACTGCAACAAAAATTACCAGGAAACCTCTCTCTTTAAATGAGGCATCCCATTTCCAAGCTGATATTCCATTCATGTGTGATCATTAAAATTTTGATAATCAGCAGGGAGAGATTCGGGGGACAAACATTCCTGAGACACCTATCAGTCACATGGGCTAGTCACATGATGCTGCTATTTGACTGTGATTGGTCCAGAGGGAGTTCTTCCTTGCACATGATTTGGTGTTTATCTCAAGTCGGAATTCTTAAATGGAAGAGGTTGTAGATTTCACTTGAGAGTTGATAAGTCATCTTTAGTTCTACCAGAATGTACTATGTTTATTATCGTTTTCATAGCTACGTGTTTTGCAGTTAAACCGTGACATCATCAGGGTATCTGTGAATGTGATTGGTCTAATCTTCAATCTGTGACATATCAGTTCTGAGTTTGACATCACAGTCTATGACAAAGGAAATTAAAACTGCTAGGCAATGTTTATCTTTTTTCACAACCACAACAAACAACTTCGGTCTAAGCTGAGTGTTGCAACTTGTGAAGAGTCTCTGTTTCAATGTTTCCCAAACAAAGTTTGTTTTGTTGTTATTCACAAGACACTCGCATTCACAATTTCAAATCACTTTGTTGCATTTGTTTTTAGCCATTGTACAATGTACACTTCAGGCCAAAAGTTGGGAAACAGACATTTTTTGCTTGCCATCAAATCAGTGTTACAGAAAATTGCTTGAGTGTGAATGGAACGCTGCTTTCAAAAATACTGATAGCCCCAAACAAGTTGCCAGGCATATCAATGAAGTTTCAATGGACAATGCTTACTCACTTCCCCACCTTTCAGGGAAGAGGGTTGGTCAAAAATAAGTGGTAGCGTGCTGGGCTACCAATCGTTGGGTCCATGGTTCGAATCCAGCTCTTGTCGGTTCACCTGGGCCTGTGTTCGAT
The DNA here is from genome assembly GCA_026936325.1 of Platynereis dumerilii. Taxonomy (NCBI): domain Eukaryota; kingdom Metazoa; phylum Annelida; class Polychaeta; order Phyllodocida; family Nereididae; genus Platynereis; species Platynereis dumerilii. The sequence goes on from JAPTHN010000120.1 coordinate 374,773, forward strand.
GGCTATTTCAATCATCCTTTGCCTCATTGCTGTTCCCTCCTCTTGTCCTAATCCTACCAAGAGCATAAATACAGAACTTAAAGCCCCAATCATCCATCAATCATCCATCCCCATTCCCCGTTTATGAGAGCAACCTTTGAAATTTAATGCTATTTTTACAAATTTATATTTAATAATGCATTATTTTGGCTTGATTAAGTATAAGAATCCGAACAAACAGATACCATTTTTTGCACACTAAGGCAGCTTATACCACTCGACACCTCTGTCAGCCAATCATGAGCCAGTATTTCACTGCAATAAAAAACCATATTCTTTGTTGTCCAGTTATCCTCCCATGGGAAAATAATAAGTGAAGCTGTGAAAAAAACACAGCAACAAATGACAACTTTCAGCTTTGTCTTATGGTATAAGCCGCTTATTCACCGCGGGATCGGCAATATGTGTTTATCACAGCTCGGGCTAACGCCCTCGCTGGATAAATCACATATTGCCTCTCCCTAGGTGAATAACCTATACTTATTGATTCCACAATTTTGGCCAGCAGTGTAACTGTCCTTTGAGGATAAGTGGTCTGTTTGGTTCAGTTACATTTCATTGAAGCATCTATCAACCTATGTAGGTATTAAAGCTAAACAAGCTAAACATACATAATCCATGTGTGAATGCATTTGGTCAGTTTCTTGAAATATGTGCTTGTAATATACAAAGTTATGCAACTAAATCAGTGACATCACAGTTTTGAGATAAAGCAAATTGCAAACTGGAAAAACACATAGCAATGAAAACGATAATAAAAGCAGCAGCTACAATCCAATTAATATTATGAGCATTTCCGTATGAATGTTGGAATCAGTTGTAATGTTAAAATTGCTTTATATAGATCGCCGTTGTAGAAAGAAACAAGAATCTAAATATTTCTAAAAAGACATCATGAAGGAAATCTTTATTACTGGTTTAAAAAATCTTAATTGAAAACATTGAATTAGAATAACTTCATTTAATTAAATAGATTTTCTTAACAATGTAAGCAATTTGAATTGTGCTCCCCATTGCACAGGTATTTTATGATGTGGTACTATGTTGTTGTCATCGGTGATTTGTTTTCAGTTGACATTGGTAAGAATGACACACTCTATTCATTTGTATTCTAATGTATTGTTCCATTCCACATACAGATAGGACAAATATATCAAACCGCTGATATCTGCATTGATTCCATGTCAAAATGAAAAATGGAAAGAGAATGACAGACTGCATCAGTGATTGGAGGACTGCAATAAGTCCATGTCATAACTCCATGTCAGGTGCACAATGTGTGTGACAGTTTTCATTAAGTCATGACAGGAAGCCAATCATTGTAAAATTGACACAAAATGTTCAATTACTCTTCATGTTACCCCACAAAGTCTAGATGGGTTGTCCACAAGGATGTAGTGTTGACGACTGGGAGAATTGAATAATTTACAATACTCATTGAACAAACTAAATTTCTTCAGCATTATTGCATGTCGGAATACTCAACAAAAATTTCTGAATACCTGTGCTGTGGGTCTTTTGAGAGAACAGTAGTACCATCTTTTCTTGGAGTGTACAAAATCCCTCTTCATATAATGATTCATTTTTGCCATCCCTATCTTGCCTGTTGCCAATTCTATATATTTTATCTAGTCTGTCTTTTATGATATATCTACCACCTCATCCAACAATAACCTAAAAATCTTCCGCTCCTGGACCATTATAGTACTAGACTGTCATGCCTACCACTTCAACAACCTATTGTCAGCTGCGATTGGTGGTTTATTAATCGGCCCACAAAAGACCTGTCAGTTCAGTCACATATGAGACAGACCCAAAATGTGGCCTCCCAAAAAAATCCAATTATGATTCAATGGAGTGGATGTCTTAATAGAAGTCCTGACAACAGCTTTCAATAATTAAGTCGATCAGACATTGATGTCATCATTTAACAGCGACCAGCTGGTATCTTCATAATTTGGTCATATGTGCTTCTTTTGTGGTAAAAGTGTCTTTTATATAATGACAAGATGTAAAGTCTACTACCAGTTCAGCAATCTGTCGTCATTTTGACTTCCCACTGATGTCAGATTATTCTTTGTCGTACAGAAGTACTTGTACTTATTGACATTAAATAAATATTTACATACATACATGAAACTTCACTTTTTTCTTATTTACATTATGGTAGCAAAAAAAATTAATGTCTTATGAAGATTTGAATTTGTAAGAGTAAAACTGGATATAAAGCAAATTTGGAAAATTCAGGCTTTAAAATCCCTTTTAAAAGTAAAGCATGTTTCATGTCTTTGCAAATAATGCAACTTTAAAAAACATTAGACATAAATTTTGTACATCTTCGCTAAAATGTCATTGCAATGACTGTTAATTTTATAAATTGCTGCGAAACGCAATCAACATAGTTATAACTAATATTCAATACAATATTTTGTGGCACTATTATAATTTTGGACCTCTGTTATAATGCAAAATCAGACATTTACACCCACTTTGAACCTAGATGATGTCCTTGCGGAAAATCCCGGACATTTATTGAAATCTGGATCAGTTTACATCTGAAGAGAACTGGGCAGAATTCTACAGATTGGTCAGGGAGGTCAGTCCGTTGCCCAATAATTCTGGAGTGGACTGGGAAGTGGACTAAGAAGTGGACTCAAGGATAGGATCATTGGATTGCTGGACTACCAGCCTGGACTTGACTTAGAAGAGGTGATGCCACAATAATCATGGACATGCTCATTTCAGGAGGTTCACTTTTTGCAAGGTTTATAGAGAGTAGAGTCTACTCGTTTTGGTGATTTGGTACTTTTCCAGCTTGACGATTTTGATATGTTGTATTATTGTTCACTGAGACTTAAATTTTTTTCAATGACAATGAAAAAATATAAGTCTCAGTGAACAATAATAAGACATATCATGGATATACCTGGGACCAAGAACAACTTATTCTCCACTTGACCATTTTTGCTTGACTGCTGTCAATCAAAGAAAGGCCAAATAAGGACTTCTTGCCACCCTTCAAAAATAAAAGTTATATTATTTGTTTAAAACAGCCAATTTTAGGCTGATCAGAGACGTCTTTGCCAATGACAATGGTAAAATTTAGACATCAATTAACAGGGGCTTGAGTAGAGCTACCCAATTGTATTTTCAAGACTAATGTGTTTTTTTTTGCTCAGAGATAACACCTCCCATGTCCTGCACATGATGACATACGTTTGACAGAAAGGTAAATCTTATCACAAGGCACCAGAAGCAAGATACCATTTCTGAAAAAAAAATACCACCAATTCCAACAGACACATAATCATCTTCATCAAACACTTTAGAAGCTGGATGGACAGATTTATGCGAAAGAGGCAAAAATAGGATTACAAGTCTTAAGAGAGAAGCAATGTACAACTCGTACAATGAAATGATCATACAAAAAAATGATACAATAAAGGTCAGAATTACAAAAGATGTGATAATATCATGATACCTTGTCAAACACAGATAGGCTAAAGAACATATAGAGCTTCAATACAGGAGACCACATTTACAGAGAGTGTATTGACAAAGTATCTGTGGAGTAAAAGGGAGAGTGGAAAGAGGAGGCCTGATTTACACCTCAGGGGAATACAACATTGCAGGATAGAGAAAGACAAAGGAGAAATTGACAAGCAGAAATTTGAAGCACATGAATGATAGCGTGGAAGAGTTTGAATACCTCAGGGAACCCCAGTGAGTAGGGTGCCACATGTATATTGGCCCATCAGGGAATGGGGAAGCTGATGTTATATTCCCTCTCAGTTTTGTTGGCTAATTGTTGTTCCTCATTGGTTTTTGGGTTTATTTGTAACATGATGGTGTCATTAGGTCACCTTTGTACTCACAGTAGTATGTGAAATAGATGTGGTCTCTCATTTGATAGACAAGTAATTGAAAAAAAGGCATGTGAAATTTTGAATTAACCCAAAGCTGATGGGAACAGTTCAACAAATCTGTCACCACATTATGTCTCCAATGAAGAGACCAACCCAAAAAGTACAAAACAAAACAAAAATAACAGTCAAATTCCTTTGACGCCATATGTGCAGCAAGTGGACACGCAATACGGCAACCATTTTTTAACCTTTGAGGAAAGGTGTGTTAAACGAAGCATAAAAATCAACAGGTGGCATTGCATACTCCAGTTCACCTGCCCTCCCTATCTTCACAGTGCTTTACATCTGTTTGTTATTTTACTGGTGGATGCACTGGCAATTTAGCAAGCTAGAGACAATTCGACAGCCAAGATTACAGACACTAAATCACACAGCTGGGAATTTATCCTGGTTCTGCAACTGCTCAGTTTCGGAGAGTAACTGTCTGGTCTATGGTCTGTGATTCTGTGCAATATGTCTATGATTTGTGCTCTCGTACGAGGTTCAGTGTACTGTGTGCTGCCATAATTGTTCACCACAGAGAACCATAGGGTCTTCACAAAATACATGTTAAATAAATATTATAACGGGCTAATTGATATCCATACTATGAAAAAAAGGCAAGACCTGAACAAAGTGCAGATTTTTGTTGCTTTAGCAATTACCAATAATTATAAAGAAGTTTTATAACTAAATTCCACTCTCTGCTATGGCATATTGCACTATGGTTGTACACACAAGCAAAATGTGTGGCTAATGTATAGTTCATTAAGACTCAAAATGACAGAAGACCTTCATTAATGTGATGGACAATGTAATAAAAGGCATCTGAACAACATGGGAAGAATTAGGAGCACATTCCAGAAATTAAGAGTGGGTTTCTGATATTAAGACCCACAAACTTGGAGACAAATATACCAAAACATGTCTATAGACTGAATCCTGGGATAAGTGCAGCATGTCACTCAAAATATACATGGTACCTTACAAAGCCTCCCACTTTCACAGGTCTCTTTTTCTGGGTATATTACTTTTTCATTGTGATAGGTCTGCCACAGGGGACTTCTCTCTGCCCCATATATATCCTGGGGTAGACTTAGAAGGCTTAGAGTAAAGCCCTTTGACAAAATTGACCTTCACAGGAGCAAAGCCCTTTTACATAAATGACCTTTTTCATTGATTGATGAGACTCATGAACAATGCAGGACCTTGGCACTGGTGGCCTTGGGGCAAGTCTGGATTCTAAGAAGGAGAATAAATTTCACAGTATTAATTCCAAAGAGTCATTGCAGCATCTGAAAACTTGGAACTATGAATTGCTATGAGTTGCAGGTAATGAACAGAATCCATTCCATGAATATTAATCTAAATTTATGTAAATGTAGATTTAGCCATTTTAACAAAATGACAAGGCAACTCTATATCCAGATGAGACATCCCACTCACAAACTCATATTCCATTCATGTGTGATCATGAAAATGTTGACAATCACCAGGGAGAGATTCAAAGCAGCAAACTTTCCAGAGACACCTATCAGTCACATATGGGATACATGATATGATTAAGTGACTGTAACTGGTCCAGAAAAAGTTCCTTCTTCCATTTGAACATAAATTCTTGAAATGGAAATTTTGTTGAGAGTTATATCACATAATTTTTTTACATTAACACATCATTGTGTATGTATTATTTATTTCATGCCAACTTTAAACTATTAGTTTTAATCTTTGTTATAAACTGTCTTACATGAAACAACTCATGGCATGGCCATGTCTTCCGACATGAAACAGCATGACATAACATCAGGATCCATTTTGTTGCTAATTTTCCATGTAGATTTAGTCGCCAAGCAAAAACTGCATGAGTAATTTTTGTCACTTAATGAGGCATCCCATTCTTCGCCTTCTCTTCTATTCATGTGTGATCATTAAAATGCTGATAATCAGCAGGGAGAGATTCAGAGGGACAAATATTCATGAGACACCTATCAGTCACATGGGCTAGTCACGTGATATGGTTAACTGACTACAATTAGTCCAGAGGGAATTCTTCCTTACATTTGAGCAAGAATTTAGTCAATTTAAAGGAACAGTTGTAGAAGATTTGATCAACACAAAGTCATCTTTAATAGTTTAAGAATAAACTATATAATCCTAAACTTAAAGATATCATCAAAGGTACTAATTCATAGACTGGGAATATAAATCTTAATAGATAATATGGTTAAGAAACTTTAACAGCAGAAGTGCTTTTGGGTTTTCTCCAATAATTATTTTTTGTTACAGCTACTGAAAAATTCATATATGCCAACAGTGCCAGCTTTATATATTTTCCAGTCATCAATCAATGTCCGTCTTCATATTTCAACCAACAGGTTTAACATTCACCTGAAGAATGACCTGCACACAATGGCCATACAAATGTTGCAGAAATTAATCCCATGGTCCCAGACCAATTTTCTGGAGGCATCACCACAGAACTGACTATGCACCAACACTGTTGCTGGTCCCAAACCAGTCTTAAAAGTTGGATGCTCAGGTATAAAGAATTCACAACATCACTTCAGGCCTTCAATCATTTGGGTTTTAGTTCTGAGCCTTTTTCTTCCAATTTTGGTTTATTCTGTAAACTATACAGACATGTGCAGGACGGATGCACAAAACTGCAGTACACCAGACTGAATATTCCAAAAATATCACATTATTAAGCATTCTTAGTTTTTAAATTTTGGAAGTTAATAGGTTAATTTTGACATGCCCTTATAAAAGCTGGAGGTCACTTAGGTCACCAACGGCTCTTCCTTGCACGCCTTCAGCTCTTGTGAACTTGGCCAATTTTAGGCCAAATTTATCCAGCTTGATTCATTTTGGAGCAACTTGATCCATTGTTGAGTTGGGACTGTAACAGCAGACCTTTGGCCCGGCTTTGTCAGCCATGAGATTAGAGCAAGCTCTGGCCAAGTAGATCGTGAGATGCACACTCATGCAAAAGAGGAAATTGATCATCGGATCATTGAGCTTTGAAGAAAAGGAAGAATTTGATTTGGAAGTTTGTTTGAGAGGTTAGAGGAAAATTTGAGTGGATTAATTAGGAGAAATTTGGTCTCTGGGTTGTTTTCTAAACTTGGATACTAGTAGCGCGAAGACATTGAAATAAGATGCTTGAGACTACAAGACGTGCACAATGGATTATGGGAGTGACATGTTTGAATTAGTGCAAGTTAAAAGGTGTGTCTTTAAAGATAAAATCTATTTCAAATCAAACTTATGGGTTCGTGCTTTGTTCTTTGTTGTTGCTGTCTGGCCACTATAAGCTAAATACTCATAGATATAAGGTAATTTATTACCATTGCACTTCGCATTGGGTAAAGCAATGTTTAATGATTGATGTAACTTTTTAAATTGTTTGTGAATTTGACATAAGTGAAACTCTTCTTGCCATCAGCAACATGCAATTTTACTCTCACTCTGTAGACTTGAGGGAGTCTTTTTGAAATGTGGAAACAGAAGTGAGCCTTTTATTTAGCTTTTTGTACTGGTTGATGCACTTTAGATATAAGCTGAGAAGAGTTCAGAAATAAAAAGATATATTATATATAGGTTTTTAAGTGGATCAACTCTTGCTTAACAAAAGGGCATCAGCCAATAAAAAGTTGAATGCATCTCTTTATTTATTTGAAAACGTTAAGTGCAAAATGAATCACATGTGGAAACTTGCAGGATAATGAACATGTCACCGATGTATAAATACTTAAATAGCAAAGCATTTACCCTATCAACATTTGGAAACTTGACATATATCATGTTTGAATTATCATAGTGCCATTTGCTATTAAGAATTAAAACATTAGACCTAAACGTACACTTTGAAGTAGCTGAGGAAGTCTCCACCAAAAGTACAAAAACAAACGTAAAGTTCATATTGCTGTGATATCTACTTTTGCTGTTTGTGGTTCAGCAACATATCTGGTTTTTCTGTTATTAACAATATTAAATCTCATAATTCTCTTAATAAAACCTAGAGGAAGTATATTTCATACAAAGAAATTGTTTTCCCTTGAGGTAATAGTCTCTTTGCAAAATCAACGATCTATCTATAGAACCTAACATTAGAAGCTATCTGTAGAATTTATGTGCACTATCTGTCTATTTATCTAGCTTCTATCTATCAGTCTATCAATAAACTAATTGGAACGAATGATGAACATTCCATAGAACATCAGAAAACTAGACTGTCATGTTGATCACTTCACTTCCACAACCCACTGCCAGCTGCTGTGATTGAGGGATAATCAATTGGCCTACAAAAGACCTGTCAGTTCAGTCACATGTGAGCCAGACCGAAAATGCGGCCTCCCAAAAAATCCAATTATGATTTGACAGAGAAGATGACTCAATAGACTGGCAACAGATTGCCATGACTCAATTGACTTGTCTTTTATGTCTTGATTAACTAGCAGACGGGCTGGTGTCTTCATCATTATATTTTATGTAGATAGATGGATACCTTGACATGTTGTTAGACACAGGAACTTCTTTTGAATTACTAAATGTTTCAGTTTCACTGATAGATCCAGTTGTAGATCTGAGGGAGTTCTCAGAATCAGAATATCTTTATTGTCCCAGTACAGTAATATTGTATTATCATTAAAATTAAATTGAATTATCGTGAGAGAAGATGGGACTGGAGGCCACTTTAGGAAAATATTCTTTTCGTTGTCAAGTGACCCCCAATTATTACTTGAAATTTGACATGAGGGATATTTCATTTTCTGATCATAGGATTCTGATGCTGAAACAAGGGTCTGCCAAATTCATGTTTTGTTGAATGACGTCTGGCAGAAATCATCATACTATTTATTCATGGACCCCTCACGCTAGTACTCCAGCTGATTGCTCAGATATGAAACCTTGTGAGCAACTGGCCGACACTGCCCACAAGGTCCTCAGCTGGGTTTGGTGTGTTCATGGGTGATATGCCAGTTTTAATAATAGCCTATGGCACAGGTCTGCATGCCTATGCCTAATGCCTGGTTCTCACGACGGCGATTTGAGAGCGACGCATCAAGAGAAGTCATTTCTTGGAAAGTTGTGGCGTAGAACGTTGGTTTTGGCACGTTACGTAATCAATTAGTGTCATGTGCGACGCTTAAAGTTAGTAGCCGCGGTGAGTCTTGAGGTGTCCGCGGCGCTGCTTAAGCTTTCTTCGCCGCGTTCCGCCTCTCTTTCCTCAGCGCAGTTCCAAACAGACGCGTCGCACTTTGTTTTGGAATTCGGCGAGGCTGCTTTTACTTCGCCCAATGTTGTTTCCTCTTACGCCGCTGATGGTTGTGAGGCAGCTACGTCTGAAATTGGCGACCTGCGACGCATCAGGAAACCTTCGGCGTACACCGAGGTAAGATGCGTCGCTGAAAATGACAGCCTCGCCGACGACTGTAAGGATGCAACGCCGCATTTAGGGACTTGTTACTGCGTAACTTGATGGTTCATCGTCGCACATGCATTCATAAAGCGCCGAGGACATTACAGGCGCGTCGATGCTGACCTTCTTCGTCGTCCTTGCCTTAAGCAGCGACGAAGGTCTCTTAAGCATCGACGAACGTCTGTTGTTGCAGCGCTGCGGCAAAGTGTGTTTCGCTGCTGCAGGAGTCACTTTTGGTCATTATAAAAAGGGACACAGAGGACCTCCTTGCTTCATTTGCTGATTGCCCTTCAATGAGAACACAACGACTGCCTACTGAACATATGCATGATGAATGAAGAAGAAATTATTGTTGTGGCTGGTGCTGCTGCTGTTGCTATCGGAGCTGTCTATTTGAGACACAGGAGGAGGAGGGCCAGGAGACAGAAAAGGTGGTGGATTCGCAACTGGTTGCTGCAGAGGGAACAACATGGTCACTTCCATCAACTGCTGCCTGAACTGCAAGTGCGTGACGTGTCCGGCTACTACAACTACACTAGAATGCCCCCTGCCATCTTTGCTGAAATCCTGGAAGCTGTTGGACCACTCATCGCTAAGCAAGACACCAACATGAGGAGGGCTTTGGAACCTGGTCTGAAGTTGGCTATCACCCTGCGGTACATGGCAACAGGAAACAGCTACAAGTCCCTAGCTTATGCTTTCCGTGTGGCACCCAACACCATCTGCAACTTCATCCCTGAGGTCTGCCTTGCCATCGTTCATGCCTTCGAAAGACAGCTGGCACTACCCACACAGCCTGAAAGATGGAAGGAGATAGCCAAGGCTTTTGAGACGAAATGGAACTTGCCCAACTGCATTGGAGCTCTGGATGGCAAGCACGTCGCAATCCGATGTCCCAAGGCTGCAGGCTCCTTGTTCTACAACTACAGGGATTTCACTCCATTGTCCTGATGGCCCTCGTTGATGCCGACTACAAGTTCATCTATGTGCAGGCTGGCTGTCAAGGAAGTGCATCTGATGGCGGCGTCTTCAGGGACACAGTACTTCGACAACTCCTGGACGAGGAAGATCTAGGCCTACCACCTCCAGAACCTCTACCTGGCACAGAAGACAATCCTTTCCCATATTACATCGTGGGTGACGAGGCATTTCCCCTGAAGACATGGCTGCTCAAACCAGTGCCAAGAAAGAACCTTGACATTCCTTCCAGAGTCTACAATTACAGGATTTCAAGAGCCAGGAGAGTGGTGGAGAATGCCTTCGGTCTGCTGTCACACAGGTTCAGATGCTTCCTGACCACCATGCCCCAACGACCTACAAGAGTGACATACATCACAATGGCTGCTTGTGTTCTACACAACATTCTGCGAGACAGAGTAGGCGTCCACCATGCCCGTGACAATGAAGTGATGGACAGAGAAGATCCACAGACACATGACGTCACTGAAGGAGTTTGGAGGGGAGACCGTCAATTAGGAGACCTAGGAGAACCACTTCGACACGGAAATGCCTCCAGAGATGCCAAGGCTGCTCGAGACTACCTACGTGACTGGGTCAACAGTCCGGCAGGAAGTGTCCCTTGGCAGTTGGAGAAAATCTGAAGAAGATGCAGACTATCTATTCAAAACAACAAACCCCAGGCCCTTTTAAGGGCCACCAAATCCTCCCAATTGAGCTGGCCATGTACACATCCTATGTTGACAAAACAAGCCCAAAAATCAATCAATCAATCAATCCCTCCATCCATCTATCTATCTATCTATCTATCTATCTATCTATCTATCTATCTATCTATCTATCTATCTATCCAAGTCCAATCCATGCAAAGTGACGACAACTGCTTTTCTTTTGCTGCAGTGTATATATGTAACGAGCATTGTGTTCCATCTATCAAGCTATCTATCTATCTATCTATCTAGCTATCTATCTAGCTATCTATCAAGCTATCTATCTATCTATCCAAGTCCAATCCCTGCAAAGTGACGACAACTGCTTTTCTTTTGCTGCAGTGTATATATGTAACGAGCATTGTGTTCCATCTATCAAGCTATCTATCTATCTATCAATCTAGCTATCTGTCTAGCTATCTATCAAGCTATCTATCTATCTATCCAAGTCCAATTCCTGCAAAGTGACGACAACTGCTTTTCTTTTGCTGCAGTGTATATATGTAACGAGCATTGTGTTCCATCTATCAAGCTATCTATCTATCTATCTATCTATCTATCTAGCTATCTATCTAGCTATCTATCTATCTATCTATCTATCTATCTATCTATCTAGCTAGCTATCTAGCTATCTACCTGCCACTTGCCCTAGACAAGTGAAATTACAAAGTGATGCACTTGTACTAGTGCAACCAACCAACACAAGTTTTAAAAGCAAAGCACTTGTACTAGTGCATTACATTTTAATTAAGAAATTCATGCACTTGTACTAGTGCAATAAAAATATGTTTATACCAAAGAATGCAGCACTTGTACTAGTGCTGCACTTGGTATGTTTTGGGCAAAGAAAGGGGGAACTAGCACCTTGCTTTTATGAAGGTGATTACTTTTAATGAAGGCCAGGACCGGACTTTTGTTTTGGGGGACTTTTTTTTTGGGGACTTTTTTTTGGGGATTGTCAACGTTTTTTTGCTCTTTTTTGGCTCTTTTCGGTCAACACAAGCTCTTTTTTTTTGTCAACATAAGATGTGTACGTGGCCTGCCCTTTTGGGAGGATTTGGTGGCCCTTAAAAGGGCCGAGGTTTTTGTTGTCTTTGCTGCATCTTCTACTTTCGTGGAGAAAGGAGATTGTCAGTCCAACTGGCCGAAGGGGAAGGCTGGTGCTGGTGATGGGCGGCCGGTTGACCAAAGCTGGGTCCAGGGGGGTAGCCGTACTTCTCAGGCTCTCCGGAGCATCCATCATCAGTGTCATGGAGGATGGGCTGGGCTGCATCACGGTGTAGCTGGGAGTCTGCCTGGAGGATCCTCCTTCCCTGGGCTGGTGGTGGTGGTAGTGATGGCTGCTGCTGGAAGCGTGGTGGTGCTGCTGGTGGTGGGATGGCACATACGTCGAAGAAGGAGGAGGATGAGGAGGAGGTGGCATCTGCAGGCGCTGAGGAGGATGAGGAGGCTGGAAGGTCTGCTCCTGATGCTGTCTTGACTGGCGGCTGGCCTCATCATCCCAGTAGAGGGCGGCCTCTGCAATGGTCCTGACCATCTTCCTCCTGATTTCAGGGCTGGCGTGCAATCCCACGTGGTAGAGGTCCTGGCACTTCATCCTCCAGTACTCCTGGTCGGGTGTCAACTCCTGGTGGTCGGGGCACATCTTGCAGCCAGAGCCTTTCAGGATTTTCTTGGCGGAGGACATGGCTTGCATGCTGCCTGCGATGACGTTCATGGCGGAGTGCATGGCTTCTTCTGCTGGGGCCTTCCTCTTGGTTCCCTTGGCAGCGGCTCCAGGCTTTGGTGCTCCAGGGAAGACTTGGGACTGCTGGCTCTCAGGTCTGTCCTGTGCTGGCTGTTCAGGTGGCATGTCCGGCATGTCATACGAAGCTGGCAGGGAATCCTCAGGGTTGTAGCTGTCCTCGGAGTCTGAGGCTGGCCGGTTGGCAGACAGTTGAGAGATGGCGGACAGCTCCTTCCCTGGCTTGTGGACGATGGAGTCCTTCAGGAACCGACAGTTGTTCAGGATGTACTGGTCCCTCTCTGTGAGCGTCTCCTTCCTGGCGGCTCCTGAAGCTTCAGGCCTGACGAGTCTGGAGAAGTGAGTGCGGACTGTCTTCCTCCAGTTGAAGATGTCCTGGGAGGTGTACTTGGGTCCCAGCTCCTTGGCTTTTTCTGAGTCCAGCAGCAGCTTCTCGTTCCCCTTGTAGCCTCTGGTGCCCTTCATGTAGAGGACAGGATGCTCTCTGTACCAGTTGATGAGGTCATCTTCTTGGTCAGATGTGATGCCCAGGTTGTTGCGGATGTTTTTCTTGGGGGCCTTCCCTTTGCCCTTCTTGCCCTTGGACTTGGCTTCAGCAGCAGCTGCAGGGGTCTCATCAGCAGAGTCTTCTTCTTCCTCCTCGAAGGTGTCCTCATGGATGGCCACTCTGTCTAGAGCAAGAACAGGCTGGCTCTCTTGCGTTTTCTTGGGAGTCTGCTTCGGAGTCTGAGTCTTCTTCGGAGTCTGAGTCTTCTTTGGAGTCTTCTTTGGAGTCTTCTTTGGAGTAGACTTGGCAGTAGGCTCTGGAAGACCCGTGGAAGACTTGGCAGCAGGCTTGTCAGCAGGCTTGGCAGCAGGCTTGGCAGCAGGCTTGTCAGCAGACTTGGCAGCAGGCTTGTCAGCAGACTTGGCAGCAGGCTTGTCTCCTTCATCAGTTTCAAACAGTTCAACTGATGAATCTTCGTCTGTGCTGTCTTCTGGCCGGCCCTCGAAGATGGTCTCGCTGACGACAGTGGCTTTGGTGGTTGAAGTGGTGGTCTTCGTCTGGCTGCCAGCTGTAGTGGAGGTGTAGAGCCCAGGTAGAGAGAGGTCTGCCATGGCTGTAGTGAAGAATGTAGTCACTGCAGCATCTGAAGGTTCATGGAGAGGAGTTGCAGCTGGAGTTGTAGCTGGAGTTGTCACTGGAGTGCTCCCAGGAGTGTGAAGTGTTGACCTGGTGCTGAGCTTGGTTGGTGCCCTGGTGACGACGGTGCCCTTTCTCCTCTTTGGTCCCATGTTGTAGCAGCAAAAGTACAATTGTAGCAACAAAAGTAGCAGCAAATGTAGCAGTTGATAATAGTGTCGTGGATTCTAGGTGTGTTCTGGTCGAAGGTCTGAGTGGGTATGGTGCTCTAAACTGGCCTCCTCTATATATATGCAGGGTGCGGACCGCCTCTTTCCCCTCCTTCGACCCCCCTGCTTCGCTGCTGCTGCCCCAGCCGCTGCGCAAAAAGAGGGTGACACGCAGACAAAGGGTTGATGCTAAAAATAGAACAACGCATGCACTCAGGCGCCACTCTGTCTGCTGCATTGGGGGTCCAAAAGACGCGGCGCGCACCCTCTCACGTGCGTCGAACATGTGTCTTTCCGCGACGCGTGTCTGAAACATGTGACATGAAGCAAGAGCTTTCTGCTACACTGCTGTTTCTGCGTCGAAGCTCTTCTTTGTGCGTCGCAACTTTAAAAATCTGCGGCGCGCACTGATTTCTTTTTACGCTTCTTCTTGCTTCACCACTTCTTTCCTCGCAAAGATTCGGTTGAATCTTTTTTTCCTGCATCGTCAAATTTCTAGGAATTGCGTAGAAAGACCTCTTAAAACGACGCATGCTGTTCCTGTTGCGCCGTAAAGCCAAAATTGACGGCGAACATGCTCAAATCTTTGCCCTTTCCTGGAAATATAAGAAACGCCGTCACTTAAACCCTCTGTTACGTCTCCGTGAGAACTAGCCATAAGGCTGGAAAAAAGATACTGATGTTATACATCATCTCTGCCTGTTGACAAATTGTGACAGAGCTGAGACATGTTTTGAATGGGAAGGGCAGACATGCCATTAAAACTTCGTCAGCCTGTCTTCCTTTGTCAGCCTAAATTTGTCATTGAAGAGGATGACAAGATAGAGTTTAAGAGTGGCCCTGCACTTTCTTCAAATATAACTAGATAAACAGATGGAAAAACTCAAAATACATGGTCCCTTTTTCTGTGGTTCCTGGCTATATCACTTTTTCAGTGTGATAGGTCTGCCCCATGGAACTTCTCTCTGCCCCATATATATCCTTGGGTAGACATGGAAGGCTTAAAGCAAAGCCTTTTGACAAAATTGCCCTTCACAGGAACAAAGCCCTTTTGCATTCATAAATGACTTTTTTTCATTGATTGATGAGACTAATGAACAATGCAGGACCTTGGCACGGGTGGCCTTGTGGCAGATCTTGGTTCAGAAAAGAAGAATAAATTTCACACTATTAATCTCAAAGAATCACTGCAGCTAGTGAAATATTGAAAAGTTTGAATTGCTATTAATTGCTAGAGGTGTGTATAAATGCCTTTGGGCCAGGCCTTTGGCACTAGTGGTGATGCATGGGTCTGACTATGATACAACACTGTTACTGGTCCCAAACCTGTCTTAAAAGTCGGATGCTCAGACATTAAGAATTCACAACATCACTTAAGTCCCTCAATCATTTTGGATTTGGTCCTGAGCTTATATTTGAATTTTAAAAAATCTTACGAAAGCAATATCAATGTTATATAGTCCTTAAATTATTAGTCTACTACCAACTTCGAGAACACAAAATGTCATGGCATGACTGGCATGGCCGTGTCTTCCGACATGAAACAGCATGTTGTAACATCAGTCCCCATTATGTTGCTAATTTTCCATGTAGATGTAGTCACTAAGCAAAAATTGCACGAGCAATTTTTGTCACTTAATGAGGCATCCCATTCTTCTCCTTCTCCTCTATTCATGTGTGATCATTAAAATGTTGGTAATCAGCAGGGAGAGATTCAGAGGGACAAATATTCCTGAGACACCTATCAGTCACATGGGCTTGTCACATGTTATATTCCAAAGAGAATGCTTCCTCACATTTGAGCAAGAATTTAATTCAAGAATGAATTCAACAAACAGGAACAGTTGTTGAAGATTTGATACAATGTCATCTTTAATACTTTATGAATATATACTATATAATTTTTTAATTAAAGATATTGTCAAAGGTACAATTCATAGACCACAACAAAAGAAATCATAATTGATAACAATGCTTAAGAAACATCAGCAGAAGTGCTTTTGGGATTTTTAAAAATAATTCTTGTTTGTCAAAGTTACCGAAAGATTCTTGTATGAATAGCACCAGCTTCATATATTTTCCAGTCATCAATCAATGTCTATAATATAACTTCACAGTTCATTCATAACATTTCAACAGAGGAATGACCAGTACACGACGGCCATACAAATGTTGCAGAAATTAATCCCAGCTTCCCCAACCAATTTTCTGCAGGCCTTGACAACAGAACTGACCATGCTCTAACTCTGTTGCTGGTCCCCCAACAGACATAAATGTTTGGCACCAAGGCATAAAGAATTCACAACATTACTTCAGGCCCTCAATCATTCTGGATTTAGTTCTGAGCCTTTTTCTCGCCAATTTTGTTGTGATTTGTAGACTATATAGACATGTGCAGGACTGCAAAAACTGCTGAAAAACTGGCTATACATTTGAAAAATATCACATTGTCAAACATTCTTACAATGCAAATTTTGCAAATGGAAGTTTATAAGTTTCTACATTTAGCAAGTTGTGATCTATTTGGTAAGGGCATGCCATCTCATGACTATTTTTGTGTCTTTCCTTTGTCGATTAGTCCTCAGTTCATATAGGCATACATGATGCTTACTTGCACTCATATTCTAATCCATTACAACCTATGCACTTGCAAATATGATTAATCTATCAATCCTGGAATATCCACATTGACTCCTCGTTCATCTGAGACATAATGGATTCATGTCCAATGAGAGAATGCCTCAACGACAGACTACCTTCATGACAGCATGATTGAATGACTGCAATAACTCCATGTCAGGTGCACAATGTGTGTGACAGTTTTCATTAAGTCATGACAGGAAGCCAATCTTTGTCAATATTGACACAGAATGATCATTTACTCTTCATAATACCCTGCTAAGTCTTGATGGGTGGCCCTGGTATGTGTAGTCATGTAGGAGAACGTCAATTTTAATTTAAGGTTTGATCAAATAAAGTTTGCACTCAGAGGCATCTTGGAGTTTGTCAAGTTCTACAGAAAGATCCATCAATGTTGAGAACTAAGAAAAGTCTTATTTATCTTGGCATCATTTGCTCTTGCAAAATTGACTTTATGTTTTTGCTTTGTCAAATTCAAAACATTGCCTTCACTAAGAACTGAAGCCACCTAGGGAGGGAAGAGTTATGACACCAGTCATAAAAACTACATTGTACAGGCCACTCAGGTCACCAAAGACACTCTACCGTGCTTGCTTTCAGCTCTTGCGAACTTGGCAAATTTGAAGCCAAGTTTATCCAGCTTGATCCATTTTGGGGCAACTTGATCCACTGTTGAGTTGGGACTGCAACAACAGACCTTTGGCCCGGCTTTGTCAGCCATGAGATTAGAGCAAGCTCTTCTCAAGTAGATCGTGAGGGGCACTATTAAGCAAAGGAAGAAATTGATCACTGGATCATTGAGTTTTATGGAAAAGGAAGAATTTGATTTAAGACGTTGTTTCAGAGGTTAGAAGAAAATTTGAGTGGATAAATTACAAGAATCATTGTCAAAGTAAATGGGAATGGAAATTGGTCACTGGGTTGTTTGTTGAACATGGATACTTGTATTGCGTGAAGACATTGCTATCAAACTTATAGATCCGTGCCTTGGTCTTTGTTGTTGCTATCAGCTTAACACTCGCAGATATAAGGTAATTTATTACCATTGCACTTAGCATTGGGTAAAGCAATGTTTAATGATTGATGTAACTTTTTCATTTAATTGTTTGAGAATTTGACGTAAGTGAAACTCTTTCTGCCATCAGCAACACGCAATTTTAAACTCACTCTGTAGACTTGAGGGAGTCTTTTTGAAAGTTTGAAACAGAAGTGAGCCTTTTATTTAGCTTCTTGCACTGGATGATGCACTGCAGATATAAGCTGAGAAGAGTTTAGAAGTAGGTTTTCGAGTGGATCAACTCTAGCTGAACAAATGCACATCTGCCACCATTTATTTCAAGCATAAAATACAATAAAAGTTGAAGAGCCAATCTCTTTATTTGCTTGAAAAAGGTAAGTGCAAAATGAATTACAGGTGGAAACTTGCAGGATTATAAACATTTCATCATATGTATAAATAGCTGAGCATCAGGGTGTCCCAAAAAAGTGATAGTCTGAAATTCATTGTGGTTAACCTCTAAATATGTTCTATTTTTTTTTGGGACACCCTACTGAGCGTTTATCCTCTTAACATTCGAAAAGTTGACATTACATCATATCATAAGTATTGTGATGCCATTAGCTATTTACAATTTATGAAATAGACTTTAAACTGCATTTAAAAGTAGCTGAGGAAGTCTCCATTAAAAGTACCAAGCCAAATGTAAAGTATATATTCCTCTGATCTTGTGCTCCATTATCTGTCAAGCACAAACATGGAAGTGATATGAGCCTTTCCATAATGATTTCTACTTCTGCCGTTTGTGGTTCAGTAACACATCTGGTATTTCCAATTTGAACGCTATCAAATTTCACAAAAATAGTTAAAGAGAACCTCTTGAGAAAGCATCTTTCCTGCCAAGAAATCATTTTTCCCCTAAGGTAATAATTCTGTTTTCTCTTTGCAACATTGACAGTCTATCTGGCTATCTATAGAACCTATCAATAGAATTTATCTGAAGAATCTATCTATCTATCTATCTATCTATCTATCTATCAATAAACTCATCGCACAAATGACTAACATTCCATAGACCATCAGAATATGGACTATCATGTTGATCACTTCACTTCCACATTCCACAACCCATTGGGGCTCCATTGCCAGCTGCTGTGATTGAGGGATAATTAATTGGCCAACAAAAGACCTGTCAGTTCAGTCACATGTGAGCCAGACCGAAAATGCAGCCTCCCAAAAAATCCAATTATGATTTGACAGAGAAGATGACTCAATAGACTGACAACAGTTTGCCATGACTCAATTGATTTGTCTTTTATGTCTTGATTAACTAGCAGATGGGCTGGTATCTTCATCATTATATTTTATGTAGAAACATTGTAGATGGATGGATTCCTTGAAATGTTGTTAGACACATGCAGGAACTTCTTTCAGATGACTACATTTTTCTGTTTCACTAAGATAGGTAAATCCAGTTGTTGGCATGAGCAAGCGTTGGCTGTAGATCAGAGTAGAGGGAGTTCCCAACTACTACCTCAGATGAGGGATATTTCACATGCCCATTTATATGACTCTGATGCTGAAACAAGGGTCCGCCAATTTCATGTCACGTTCAAACGACGTCTGCCTGCAATTTTAATAATATATTAGCCTGTGGCACAGGCCTGCCTATGTCTAAGGATGTAAAAAAGGCTATGATGTCATACATCATCTCTGCTGCTGACAAATTATGACAGAGCTGAGGCATGTTTTGAAAGGGTAGAGCAGACATGCCATTAAAACTTCATCAGCCTGCCTTCCTTTGACAGCTCATATTTGTCATTTCAAAAGATAGGTAGAATTTAAGATGAGCAGATCTGTTCATCGATTAAATTTTTAACCTGTTATCAACTAGATAAACAGATGACAAAATCCTAAAGGCATACTCTTAGTGACACCATGCAGGGAACGAGGAAAAAAGCCCAGTTTTTAGCGCTCTGGACTTAAAAGCACCTCCAGGTTCGATTCATGCAGCAGTTTCAATCATCTTTTACCACATTGCTCTATCCTCCTTTTTTCTTTATGAACCTACCAAAGTGCATAAATGCAGGACAAAAAGCCTCAATCATCCACCAGTAGTTTGACGTGTATGCTGTGCCAGTAGAAGAGGGAAAATTTTCAGTGGAAATCACGAGAGAGGCCTCGATAGAAAGCTGCAGACAGGAAAACTTTCCTCAGAGACCTTTTACAATTTTTAGGGGATGAAAGCCTTCTAACTGAGCCACAGGTGGTCAGTAACTCTACACAATGCAGGATTGAAGTAGGTGGGCAATTCCGTAAAGTCATCAACCAATCAGTCAAAATTTCAAAATTAACATAGGTATGTGTTATGGGTGCGATAATGTGCCAAAATAAGTCTATTTTCAGGTACATAAAAAAACAATTGATTATCTAATTTGGTTTTTGATATATTTGCATTTAAGTAATGCTATGTTTGGTGACTGCAATTATTGCATTTTCGACACTCCTAATTTAAGTTGTCAGTGCCAGTATAGAAATAGGTTAGCTGGTTTCATTTTGCTGTCATTTACTACCTGAGGGATTACACTTTCATTTTGCATTGCAAATTCTTGCAGCAATCCTTGCGAATTCTGTCAGGCAGTGACATTTGACCTAATAAGATTCTAATGTACGTCCGACACAAAAATTACTAAATAATTTTCCTGCTCCCAGGCGACTGATGTTATTTTCATAAAACGTCTAATACAAAGCAAATTTATGTCCATGAATAGCATGGTGGCCGCTTTAATTATTTAAACGTAATACAATTGCCAAGGAGAGCATTTTAAGGATGTACGTCCGACACGAAAATGGGAATGTACGTCCGACACAATATTATGAAAGTCCATCTGGAATTAAGGAAATGATACATATGTTGGTACACAGGCTTGGGCTCATAAGAAAACCTTAGGCCAGTGTATTTGGGTGAATCTTAAAGTAGTATAGGCCAAAAAACAGGAAATATATGGTGTCATTGAAGTTCGGTCATTTTTAACTCTGTTTTCAGCCATAAAATTAAGTGAAAGCTAGTTCATAGCATGTGTAATTGGCACGCAATTGTGTCACAAGCTAAGACAGGCGTCATACTCATACAAAATGAAAGATAAAATGATATCTACCAGTTTTGGCCCAGTATATGATGCTGTGATAATAAAAAAAAGCATACACAGAAATTGTCCGAAAATGGCAGAAATTCTTCATTTGTTTGCATATTTGTGCAAAATACCTTAAAAATTTTATTTGTCAAGCGTTCTCTCAATATGCGTTACTGAAATATGTGCAATTACGGTGAAAATTGCAGTTATAACTAGTGATGTTTGTGACTTTTCTGTGCTAAAAATGCTGTAAATTTAAGGGTAAAAATTGTGAAAATAACTTAATGTTTGAGACATCCCATTTGGCACAAATATGCAATGCTGAAGCCATTTCATGGATGATAATTATTGGAAAGAACTCAACTTTGAAGAAAAAATGAAAATTGTGGATCATCAATGCACTGCTGGCATCCTCTACACTAGCAATTCACATGCGTACGTCCGACACGAAAAATGTGTACGTCCGACACGGAATATAAATGGCTACAGCTTTATGAAAAATGACAATATCGCCATGGAAATTAACCTGGCTGATGCCTTAAATAGTTTTCTTGATAATACAGGTCAGTTGATTAATTTTTCTCCATATAAATCACAGAGTTTTGAGAGACGAGCCATCAAGTCAGAAAAGTGCCATTTCTCTGTGTACGTCCGACACGATGCAATTTGTCCTATGGCTCAGCTCCTATTGCACTTTCAGCTTTGGTTGATGGCTTGTTTTAAAGCCCTGCCACAGGGCCTCATACCTTTTTTACAATGGAATGGCAAACATGTAATGGTAGGGCTATACAAGCTGTTAAAGTGTCTGATCTGTACGTCCGACTTTACGGAATTGCCCAGGTGTCACTTTAGAAACAGGATAATGAACAACTTTTATTTCAGCCCAATGTATCTTTTTGCTAGAATTAAGCAGACGAAGCACAGAGGAAAGGCCTCACATTTTCTCTTTGGCGTTTGGCTGCGGATTCTTTGAATATTATTTAGATGCTTTTAGGGACCATCCAAAATTTATGACAATGGAGGGGATGAGAGTTTTGTCCGAAGGAGGTACAAAAATGTTTCAGAGAGCGGGGTAGGCCTACTAATTTTTCACAACATGATTAAGGGGGGTATGAAACTTTAACAAAAGAAAAAACACACATGTCATCCCTTTTGTACATGCAAAAATTCTGTGAATCTGTGAATACATGAATGTCCAAGATACACATGTATATCTGTATCAGTGATGTATACGAGGCCGGGACATCTGAAGCCAAGACCGAGACCGAGGCTTAAGCCTCCATGACTGAGACCAAGGCCATCAGAAACGACGCCGATCTCAAGGCCTACAACACTGGCCCAACTGAACCTGAGGCAGAGGATTGGGCATCCAAGAGCAAACTAAGGCTGAGGCCATCAAAATATGAGTCTGAGAGTCCGAGGCTGGCCTCTAGACCTCCAACACTAACCGGTATATATATGTGTATAGCTTAGTCTTATAGGGAGGTTACTAAAAATCCTCCCGAATCCAAGAGGGACGGGATGGTGGGACCCACAAAAAATCAGAATGAAGTCTAAGGCGAAGGGGAGATGTACATTTTTCTCAGAAAGTTATAAACAACTCTCAGTAAACTCCAGTAGCAGATCCAGGGGAGCTAGTGGATCCCCCCCGTCACTGACATATAAAGCATCATTTGAAGAAAAAAAACACGATGCCGGTCCGAAAACTTGGAAACACGGTGCTACTATACCCTGACGCCTCTGCCTGGATCCACCACTTCCCCCCAGTTATAAGACTGAACCGTCCCTTATTAAATTGTGTATCATTGTAATGAAGGTCGCCTGTCAACTGGCGAGTCTTAATGAACTATAAATTCTCTCCCACATATTTCCAAGCTATTTCAGGGCATGTTTTTAGTGCTGCGTTCGACACCCGTTGGAAACATAATTTGAATTTAACTAATGATCAAAATTACCAGAATGTAAGCAAATGCATGCTTGTATTATCTCAAGATTACAACCTTTACAATTGCAAATATAAACTCAGTCATAGCATTTTGCATAAATGTTTTAAATGCAAAAAAATCTGAGCTTGCCGACTTTTCCAATTGACGCAAGTAGAATATGAGTATTTTAATCTGACATTTTAAGAGCTAAAAAGCTGATCTTGTTTTCATGATCCTTCAAGTTTCCACCTGTGATTCATTTTGCACTTAAAACTTATTTGAGCAAAATAAAGGGATACGCTCTTCAACTTTTATCGTAATTTATTAGTTGAAATAAATGGCACCAGATGTTAATTCGTTCAGCTAGAGCACATCCTCCCTGGTGCATAAACTTGCATCTCAACTCAAAAGCATCAGTCAGTGCACAGTGCTAAATAAAAGGCTCACTTCTGTTTCAACATTTCAAAAAGTCTCCTTCTAGTCTACAAATTCGACGAGATTGCATGTTGCATTTACTAAATGAAAAGTTCATTACTACCATGATTTGTTTATTTCTTACCACAGATATCTTCAAAGTAAATAGAATTGATTCAAGCTATATTCAAGTCATTTGATAGATCATAACAGCTTGCAGCCGAGGAATTACAAGTCCTTACAGAATTGCACTGACATGTTCCATGTTAGGTCATAAAATATCCCTATCCAATGTCCGTGCCATGTTATTCTCTATGACTCACAGGCAATGTATGATGTCATATCCTATACTTTCAATGCTATCAAAATGAGTCACCTACTGATCCACAGCACTCATCAATGAGAACAGTTGATGACAAATTGACAGTTCATTTCAATGCAATGGATATACAATGTTTGGCCTGTTGTAAGGTCAGTGATGGCAACCAACAGATGAATGTTAAGTTCTCGTTTTTCTTTGACTGTACTCCGAGGGGTACACGAATGCAATGTTGCCAATTGGTAGAGGGCTAATCTTTTTTCTGATGTAGAAAAGTATGTCAAATTATGTTGCCACTAAGTGAACACAATGTTGAGATTTTTTCACTATACCATTCTACGTGACATTCACCAAAATTGCAGCTTTGTCGCGACATTGTAGCAATGAAAATGTGTCCGTTGAAATCCTCCACAGTTGCAAATCTTGTCCATTGTCCACATATCAAATCCTTCTTCAGCAAAGACCATTATTTACTCATTTCTTCCATACTTCTGTGCTCAAGAAGTGATGATTAATCTCCTCAGTGTTTGAAATGCTTCTTGCGATTTATAATGATTTACTTGAAAAGTGTTGGGTCTAATCTCATGGCTCGCAAAGCCGGGCCAAAGGTCTGTTGTTATAGTCCCAACTCAACAATGAATCAAGTCACTCAAAATGGATCAAGCTGGATAAACTTGGCCTCAAAATTGGACAAGTTCAGAAGGGCTCAAACCAAGAGGAGACTGGTTCTCTTATTTCTTGCACAGAGCACCGAGGAAGAGTGTTGTTGGTGACCTGTGGCTTTCACTGCACTACCAAAATCATAATTCACTTCTCACTTGGTGTTGGTAGTAATTGATGGTCAAGTTTGCTGGTTGGGATAAAAGTGAGAAGGAGTGGCTCCTGTCAGAATCTAACTGACAAAGATGCATGTTAGAAACTCCAAATCGGTGTCTAACTGACTTAGACATCACATGCTTCTTCTATTATATGTTTGAACTTTTAATTTTTGCAAAATAAACAAATATCTGATTGCTTGTTTGCTGTTGTTAAAATTGTTAATCCTTAGCAGGGCTAACATGCAAAATTGTCCGTTAGATACCAGTTTTTCCAATGGTAAAAGTATCTTGGTGATGTCTAAACAGCAGATACTTTGTGCAGCATTTCTTTTTCCACAGATTGATGTATTCCTTCAAAACAGTAGGGCATTTTATTCTTTAATCTGCCCCAGTTATTTTACCTCTTGTAAAATGCATTTAGAAAATTAAAAGTTCTATTTGATCAAGAATATTATTGTATCAACAAAATAGCCCAGCTCATCATTGCCATATCCTGCTGGCCCAACCATCAAGGCTTTGTGGAGTAATACGAAGAGTAAATGAACATTTATGTCAATTTGACGAAGATTGGCTTCCTGTCAGGACTTAATGAAAACTGTCACACACATTGTGCACCTGACATGGAGTTATGACATGGAGTTATTGCAGTCATTCAATCATTGATGCAGTCTGTCATTGAGGCATCCACTCATTCCATACATAGTCTCTTATCTGTTTGGCATTACTGCTGATTGTATGGGATTGATATATCTATATAAATACTGCTTGTATCTGGATGGTAAAATACTGTAGATATTCAAAATACAAAAGCAAACATGTCTCACATATAGGAATCAAACTAAAAGATGACAAAATGAATTTCATAAATGAGTCATCTAAGAACAATTTGCCAAAACTTGAGAAAATTCTTTAGCTGACCTGCCGGTTGTTCACCAAATATGAAACCAACCCTAACCCTCAGACCCCGAAGTCGACTACATTAAATCAACCAGTGAAGTCTCAGTTAGCTTTCCAAGCAGCAAGTTGATGTTCAGTCCAGTCAAGTCAAAGTTGAGTCAGCTAAAGTCAAGTCATTGTTCCATAACTTGGCCATTTTTGTCTCACATAAATGATTTTGGTATCATTTTAAACTGCATAAAAAGCACTTTATGTACCCCAAACTTTTTTGGATCCTTTGTAAAATCTATGCAACATCAAATATCACACACATTTGCATACTGCACAGTTTTTCGATTGCACAAATTCCGAAATTTCTGAAGTTGCAATGTACCGTTGAAAAATATTTAACAGGAGCACCAAATTAAATTGCTAAAGTAAGTTGAATTTATTTCGAGTGAAGTGAAGTCAGAGTTTGAAAACTTAGTTGAAAAATTAAAATCCAAACATGAATTATACCTTATTACAAAACTTATTGAAATCCTCTTTAGAAAAAAATCTACCAACGAAATTAGTCAGGTACTGCAAACACAAGCATAAGAAATCGAAATGGATTTCTCAAGGTATTATTAAGTCAATCAAATTTAGAGATAATTTATATAGAAGACTGAGACAAACTCCGCAATCTTATGAACTTTATAACACATTAAAGGTGAATCTTCAAACATATAATAGAATTTTGAAGAGAAGTATTAGAGAAGCTAAAAAGAGTTATTACTCATCGTGCTTTGCTAAATACCAAAGTGATATAAAAAGCACATGGAGAACTATAAAAGATATTATTAGTAATACTGAAGAAAATAATGCTCCAAAGCATTTTATCGTGAATGACTTGCCTTGTTTTGATTCGCAAACGATAGCAAATGAGTTTAATAAATATTTTACTGGTATAGGACCCTCATTGGCTAATGATATTACGCAACCTATTAACAAATCCTACAGAGACACCCTCACTAAGGAAATCACTTCCACTTTTGAACTCAAAACTGTATCTGAAAAGTATGTACTCAAAGTCATTGACAATTTAAAAACCAAGTCAAGTAGTGGAGTTGATAATTTGTCAAACAATCTGCTGAAACATATTAAATATGAAATTGTTAAACCATTGACCCATATTATAAACGCTGGTATAT
Organism: Platynereis dumerilii; assembly: GCA_026936325.1. Lineage (NCBI taxonomy): Eukaryota > Metazoa > Annelida > Polychaeta > Phyllodocida > Nereididae > Platynereis > Platynereis dumerilii. The sequence continues at coordinate 401,198 of JAPTHN010000120.1, forward strand.
TCCCTGATGGAATGAAAGTTGCTAAGGTTCTCCCTATTTATAAGAAAGGGGAAAATTTTCTTTTTGGGAACTACCGTCCGGTATCCTTGCTACCCAGTGTGTCGAAAGTCTTTGAGAGGATAATTCATAATCAGCTCTACCAATACTTTATCGAAAATGAACTCTTTTACCAAAATCAATACGGATTTAGAAAAAATCACTCTACCGAACTAGCAGCAATGGATCTGATTGACAGAATTGTTTGCGCAATGGATAATAAAAAAGTTCCAATCAGCATATTTCTTGACCTCTCAAAGGCTTTTGATACACTGGACCACAGTATCTTGCTGAAAAAATTACAATATTATGGTATTAAAACAAATGCACTTGATTTATTTACATCCCATCTTAGTAATAGAAAACAGCTGGTTCTATATGACGAGACATCATCTGATTTATTATCAATAGATACTGGGGTTCCGCAGGGGTCTATTCTTGGACCTTTGCTATTTATCATATATCTGAACGATCTTGTATATACTTGTGACCAATTTAAACCAGTAGTTTATGCAGATGATACGGCATTATACACTTCGCTGGAAGCTTTTGACGTTAGTGGACATTCTTTGGATAGTGCAATTAATGAAGAATTAGAAAAAATTAACACCTGGTTTAAGTTAAATAAGTTATCCTTGAATACGAGCAAAACCAAAGCAATGATATTTCACACAAAACAGAGAAAAATTAGAACACCTATTCTGAACATAGAGAATAAACCAATAGAATTTGTGGAAGAGTTTAATTATTTAGGCATTATTTTTGACTCAAGTCTCAATTGGAAACCTCATACAAATCATATAGCCAAGAAAATTGCAAAGACTAATGGAATAATGAATAAACTTAAGAATTTTCTTCCTCAGAATATCTTGTTATTACTGTATAACTCGTTAGTCCTGCCATATTTGAATTATGGAATACTTGTCTGGGGAAGCCATGCTGAGAGACTTGGGAAAGTACAAAAACGTTCTGTCAGAATTGTAATGAATACAAAATTAATGCCCACACGTAACCATTTTTAAGTATCTTAGATTATTGAAAGTTACTGATATTCTGTGGTTGAATGAGTATAAATTCGTATTATAGGCTTGAAAATCAAATGTTGCAGACAATATTCCTAACTTCTCTCTTGACTAGAAACGTTGACATGCATAATTACAACACCAGGCATGCATATGCTTCCTGAATACCCCAGCAGAAGCATGATTTTGTCAAAATTAGTATTCGTTTTAGATTACCTGCTATCATAAATAATGCTCCAATGAATTTCAAAGATAAGATACATACTCACAGTTTACAGGGTTTTGCAAAATACATCAAATTACAAATTATTCTGAACTATGAAAACTTGTGTAATATCCCATTATGCTATATATGTCTGAATACCTAGTTAATACCATGTTACAAAGGAATTTCGGTCTCTGAGCTGCTTCTTAAATTGGAAAGTGCGCATTGCAAATTCTGCAAGGATATAAAAAATAAGTTCAGAATCTGTTGACATGTGATTCTCATCAAATTTTATTTTATGAACTATTCACAGATTCTTTGGACCGACATACTCCTCCAAATGTGCAATTACCTTTTCTGTAATTTTGCTCTTATCCTAATGTCCTCATACTTTTGTTCTCATCATATTATATAATATATATATAATATATATTTGGTTCTTCACCCAATATGCACTCATTGTACCATTGTTGCTTTGATTTTCTGTACGCTATTGTTTATTTCATTTCTTTAATGGATCTCTCTGAGATGATGATATGATCTTTTAATTTTTTTTTTAGGGGGGGCATCTCGCCAGCGATAATTACTTGTCTTAGAGATGTCCTCCCTCTTTACTGTAACATAAAGTTTCAGAAAGAAATAAAATATCTTGAGTCTTGAGTCTTGAGTCTTGAGTCTTAGTTGACTAATCAGTTGAAGTTCCTTCCAAGCAAGTCAGGGTGTTAACTCTGACTGACTTCGGTGTCTACTAACCCTAAAATACAAAATAGGCAGAATGGGGCAATTTCTATTTGTTACACTATGCAATGACTAAACTTGACATAATTGCAGCGTATGAATATAAAGAGTCAAAAGCACATCCAAAATGATTGAGAGCCTGTAGTAGTGTTATGCATTCTTTATGCCTGAATGTCCAACATTTAAGACTGGTGTGGGACTAGCAACAATTTTGGTGCTGCCAGAAAATTGGTCTGGGAAGCTGGGATTAATATCCGCAACATTTGTATGGCCACTGTGTACAGGTCATTCCTCAGGTGAATGTTTAGGAAATGTTATAAATCAATGTTGGCTCAACTATGAAGTTTTAGACAGTGATTGATGAATTGCAAGTATATTACACGGCAACACATGCCCTTGTGCTGTGTTTGTGGACATAATCAAGTTGAACGGAACTTTTTTTAACAAAAGACTTTGTAAAGTGTCATATATGATTTCTTTTGGAATTATTATTTATTGAACTCTCATGCCTAGGATATCACCATCAATCTTAGATCTTCACAGACCAAGCTTTCATACACACAAACATAATTTTTTTCAGAATATTTCTTGCATTTATATTGTCACATTTAAATTTTATTTATCCATGTTGTGTTGATAAATCAATAAATAAGTTGATGATTTAAATTACCTTTTCTAAAATTAAATGTTATGGATTTCAGGTGATTTACTGACAATTAATTCCTCCAAGACACTGAGCTATAACACAAAAAAATCATAATATACTGTATATAAACAGACCTCTCCATCTTTAAAAAGAAATTAAAAAAACCATATGTTAATTCAAGCAATCTTCAAAATGGATTGAAGCACTCCCTCTAGACCAATCACAGTCAACCAACAGTATCATGTGACCACCCCATCATGGCATGTGACTGATGGGTGTCTCAGGAATGTTTGCCACTCAAATTTCTCCCTGCTCATTATCAACATTTTAATGATCACACATGAATGGAAGAGCAGTCTGGGAATAGGATGCCTCATTTAGTAAGAGGAATTACTCATTCAGGTTTTACTAAATGACTAAATCTACATGAAATTTAAAATATTATGGATTTTAATCTTATATTATTCTGTTTCATGTTAGAAAAGATAGTCATGCCAGCCAAGCTGTGAGTTGCTTCAAGTGATATCCTAAACGACAGTATGTAACATTTATTAAAACTGCATAACGTGACACTGCTTTTTCAATAATAAATATTATTTGAAATGAGTGAAATTGGAAAGATTCCTTCCGGGGCTTATTTCTTTGAAATTTATACTATGACCTTATTTTTATTCTCCAAGAGTCTTGAAGACCAGACTTGTTCAAGGCTTGTAAACATAAATTTCAAGGTAACAGAATGACCATAAAGTACCATAACGCATCTCTCACAATTCAAAAGGAATACATACTTTTTCAATCTTTCACACCTACAATAATTCTTTGAAATTGATAGTGTGAACTTATTATTCTCTTGTTAATCCAGACCCATCCAAGGCCGCCACTGGCAAGGACCTGGTCAGTGTCCATGTAATTTTTAACTTATTACATACATTCCAGGTCTGTAAATCATAGCACTTTATACATTCAAGTTTCCAGATGCTGAAATTTACTCTCCCACTTAGAATCCAGACTTGCCCCAAGGCCACCAGTGCCAAGGTCCTGCATTGTTCATGAGTCTCATCAATCAATGGAAAAAGGTCATTTATGTAAAAGGGCTTTGCTCCCGTGAAGGTCAATTTTGTCAAAGGGCTTTACTCTAAGCTTTCCAAGTCTGCCCCAGGATATATATGGGGCATAGAGAAGTCCCCTGTGGCAGACCTATCACACTGAAAAAGTAATATACCCAGGAACCACAGAAAAAGGGACCATGTATATACTTGTATTTTTTTTACATGCTACACTTATCTAGATTCATAGTTGTCATGTTCAACTGCTAACAGATTACCACATTTCATTTCACGTACAGTAAGAGCGGCCTCTTAACACTGTTTAATATACAGATGAGACAAAAATGTGTCACAAACCAACCAATAGAGAACAACAATTGGCAAGCTGACGCGGTACAACACCTTCTGCCCCATTCCCTTTTGGGCCAATATAGCACCCTGTTCCCTTAGATAATAAAACTCTTCCACACTATCATTCATGTGCTTCAAATTTCTGCTTGTCAATTTCTCCTTTGTCTTTCACCATCCTGTAATGTTGTATTCCCCTGAGGAGTAAATCAGGCCTCCTCTTCCACTCTCCTGAATGTTACTCCAAAGCTACTTTGTCCGTCTATTGTAACTTCTTCTTTCTTTCTTCCTTTCTTTTACAAAACAGATTTTTCCGTGTCGTTGGGAGTATCAGTGAAGTCAACCGAAACGTTTCCGTAATATAATAACTGAGTCCGTGAAAATGAGTATGTCTATCATTGTTTCGTGATCACCTCTCCAAAGTCCACCAAGATAGATAGACAGATAGATAGATATGGTAGGCGCAGCCCTCTAAGTCCAGTTCTGGACGCTCACAAGGGTTGATTGATGAGATGTGAGAGAGAGCGGGAGTCCTCAAAATGCTACACATTTACCTCTTTTACTTGCCCAGCACAGACACTGATACAAGGGGCCGCTAATTTAACATCTGCTGGAGAACAGTCCACTTCTCAGTCCATTCAAGAGTTATTGATAAACAGACTGACCTCTCTGACCATTCCATGGAGCTTTATCCATGCAGTTCTCTTCAGAAGTAAACTGATCCAGATTTCAATAAATGACAAATAATTTTCCATAAGACTTTTATCCAGATCCATATTTTTTTAAATTAGGATAACGAGTTTGTGGAAAAGGCAACTTTGTCTTTTTTCTTCAATAACATACTTTTTTGGGCTTACCTGGACAAAAATTAAAGCTCGATCAATTTGGTTTTCGTAAACTGTTGTCAGACTATGGCGTCATCTTCTCTGTTGAACCATAATTGGATTTTTGGGAGGCTGCACTCTGATTCTGGCTTACATTTGACAGAACTGACAGGTCTTTTGTGAGCCGATTAATAATACCTAAATCACAGCTGGCAATAGGCTAGTGAAGTGATGGGCATAACAGTTAGATAGATAGATAATTAGATAGATAATAGATACAGTACAACCCAAAATAAAGTAAGATTACCCCAGCAGGAAGGAAGAATCAGCCTATTTTACTCTTTCACACCTTTTGGCTCCCTCCAAATCACTTCCTACCTTTACCTACTTTCAACTAACTTTTAAAATTACATTGAAGTTGCAATAAACCAACTCAAATTCAATTTCTATCACCCCGATTGGGTTTGATTTCTTTGATAAGGTGCCCCTTTGCTAATTGCAATTTCATTGCTACTTGTCTTAATGGAGTTCTTAGCAAGGAACAAGGTTGTGGTGCAAATAACAGCTGACACCACAATGATGTATTATATTACCTTGTCAAATTATAAGAGGTTAAATACATGCTGGAGCTGTAATCATGCATACGACACAATGTTTATTTCTTGCAAGTTTTCACCTGTGATTCTAGTTGCACTTAACTCTTTCAAGCAAATAAAGAGATGCACTCTTCAACTTTTATCGTATTTTATTGCTTGAAATAAATGGTGGCAGATGTGCATTTCTTCAGCTAGAGTTGATCCTCTTGAAAACCTACTTCTAAACTCCTATCAGCTTAGATCTGAAGTGCATCATCCAGTGCAAGAAGGTAAATAAAAGGCTCACTTCTGTTTCTGCATTTCAAAAAGACTCCCTCCAGTCTGCAGAGTAAGGGTAAAATTGCATGTTGCTGATTGCAAGGAGAGTTTCACTTACATCTGATTTACAAACTATTTGAAAAGTTACATCATGCAATAAGAATTGCTTTACCCAATGCTTTGCACAATGGTAATCAATTATCTTATGTCTGCAAGTATTCAGCTGATAGCAACAACAAAGACCAACGTATAAATCTAAGTTTGATTTTAAATACATTTCTTATTGGAAGACATACCTTTTAACACACACAAATTCAAACACATATCTCCAAAGATCCATTGTGCACTTCCTGTAGTCTCAAGCATCTAACTTAAAGTTGCCCTGAATGATGAAGCCCTTTGCTAAATAAAGGTGGTTTCACATGTAGTACAATATGAACTTGTGATCAAAAATATTTTTGACGAGTTTGTTGAAGTATTTCTTTGATAACATAAATTATTCAGTTATTTTATGTACTTTTTCAAGATAGTGCCTCCATCCTCCAGCACAACCATTGCTGATGACGTCACAATGACCATTGTTAAAAATATATAGCTACAAGTTAACAAAATACAACAATGGTGATGACGTCACAAAGCTAAATGCACTGAGGCTTGATTATTTTTTCCGTGCGTACCCGAAATAAATCCAGGGGTCATTTGGGTCATATGTGGGGTAATTACAGCAGGAAAAAAGATCCCAAAAGCATAGGAAGTTTTCAAACTGGCCAGTATGGCCACGTTACACAGTATAATATGAAAATTGGATCAATTTTTTTCCAAACCTTGCCTATCATTCAGGGTAACTTTAACTATCTTCAGGTAACAGGTATCCATGTCCAACAAGCAACCTAGTGACCAATTTCCGTTCCCATTTATTTTGAAAGTGATTCTGACTATTAATCTACTCAAATTTTCCTCGGACCCCTCAAGCAACTTCTCAAAACAAATTCTACCCTTTCTTAAAACTCATTCTCCCGTAGTCATCGGCTCACTCACCGAGCTGGCTCTGCCAGTGAGCCTCTGACCTGATGGGCCAGAAAAAGTGTGGTTTTGGAGTTTCAAGCTGATTGGTTGCGAAGGGAAGTGGTCGCACAATCAGAGAGGCTGTTACAGTTAGACAGAGATTATGTAATTTCAGACAGTGCACACTGTTGGTTGCTGTTGTATGTTGATCCGTTTGTTGTTTTAAGTTTACTCATGTTTGACATCTACGGTTAGGCTTACTGCATTAAGACTTATTCAGCATTGGTGGATAAGCACCACTCGTCTCCTTGAGTGGAACACATTACATACCATGGAATTAAGCAATTCTGTGGCCATCTAGCATTGTGTCTACATATCTCATCTGTCTATCTGTCTGTATGTCTATCTGTATGTCTATCTGTATGTCTATCTGTATGTCTATCTGTATGTCTATCTGTATGTCTATCTATCTACTCACTTCTAATGCGCTCCATAGCGCATACAAGCGTGCACTTGATGGCATGTCAACGATGGGACATACACCCCTGAAAATTTGGCATAGAAAAAAATAGCTCATCTAATAGCATCTATCTTTTTTTCAAAATTAAAAGTATAGATTAACTGGATATGTAAGCCTCAAAGATCATTGTACCCCTTTAAACTCTTATGGGATACTGGTTGCACTCAAAAACTGCAGTGAGTGTTTGCTCAGAAATGCGTTCTGAACATATCAATCTTGGACCAAGTCAATCACTGTCCATGAAGCTTTCTTGAGAAGATACCCAACAACCAATCATATCAGAATTAACTGCATGGCTGATTATGATTGACATCTGAACTGTTCGCAGTTTCTGTATTTGTTATTAGGACACTTCACTATACTTTCACAGTTTTTGTAACTTTCAGGTTACAGTTTCTTGTTTTCAGTTTGTATGTTTTGTTTTGTTATTCAAGATTCATGGATTGCTTGCAATGGTTTCAAATGTGTTTTGTCATTGATATGAAAGCTGCCTTCTGGTTGGTTGAAACCACTGGGGCATGGCTAATCTAAATGTGACTAAAACCACAGGAAAAACTGTCAACAGAGTCAAAGCCTCGCTGTGCCAGCTCGCACAAGAGGCTTTGACAATGTGAAAATGCTTAAAACTCAATGATCCAATGATCAATTTTCTTCCTTTGCTTGAGAGCGCCTCTCACGATCTACTTGAGAAGAGCTTGCTCTAATCTCATGGGTGACAAAGCCAGGCCAAAGGTCTGTTGTTACAGTCCCAACTCAACAATGGATCAAGTTGCCCCAAAATGGATCAAACTGGATAAACCTAGCTCAAAGACAGTCAAGTTCAAAAAAGACTCAAGCCAAGCAAGGAAGAGTGTCTTTACCTTGCTGATGACCTGAGTAACCTCTAGCTTTTATGACCAGTGTCATAACTCATTTCTGTTTCAGTGGCATTAGCAGTAAGTAATGGTCATGTCTGGAATTTGGTCAGAGGGTACTTTGAGTAATGTCCTTGTAAATATTACCTTATTATGTACGTCACCCACAAATCATAGCAATTCATACTTCCATGTTTTCAGATACTGCAATGACTCTTTTGAATTAATGCCGTGAAATTTTTTCTTTTTCTTAAAATATCAATAGTTTTGCCCCCAAGGCAACCAGCACCAAGGTCCTGCATTGTTCATGAGTCTCATCAATCAATGAAAAAGGTCATTTATGTAAAAGGGCTTTGCTCCTGTGAAGGTTAATTTTGTCAAAGGGCTTTACTCTAAGCTTTCCAAGTCTACATCTTGATATATGGGGCAGTCTGTGTGGCAGACCATCACACTGAAAAAGTAACATGCCTTGGAAAAATGACCACAGAAAAAGGAGACTTTGTAAAGCACTTCATCCATTTTTTGGAACATTACTATTTGTAACCCAAGGCTCAGGTGAGTATATATGGAACAGACACATTACCCAAATTCTGGAAACCAATAGACAGTATGGTCTGATTATTCCTTGCTCCGAATCACATCACCAAATATAGTTTGATACAATACATCACTTTTAATATCAGAAGGAACACACTCGTGATTCCTGCTCACATTGTTCAGATGCCTTTTTATTACATTGTCCATCACATTAATGAAGGTCTTCTGTCATTGCAGTTCTTAATGAACTATACATTATCCACACTTTCATGCTTCTGTTTTAGATAGCTGTGGGAGAGATGGCATTTAGTCACAAAAAAATTCTTAACAAATTGTAAAATACCATTTTAATTAAAGCTGCATTGAGTACACGTACAACAATGAGACCAGGGTAATGTGACATACGTGCCTTAGTTGTCTGACCTTACTTTGCTTTGCTCTTTGTTGAAGCACACATAGCAGATAAACTATGCACAATAAACCACTGAAGACAACACAAACCAAAAACACAACAGAGATTGCTAACCAGAAAGCTACCCTTCAAAGCCCAGCAACTGCAAGGCAGAAGGATAAATTCCCAGATGTGATTTAGTGTCCCTAATCATTGCTGTCAAATTGCATATCATCCAGCTTGCTAAATTGCCAGTGCATTGACCTGTAAATGACAAACAGGTGTAAAGCACTTTAAAGAGGAGGGCATGTTAACTGGAGTATGCATCAGGTGCATTTTATGCTTCTATTAATACAACTTTCTCAAAGGTTGCAGGACCATTTTTTACCACACAAATAAAATGTCTACCCTATTGTGTCCAGTCTCTGCACATTTGAAAACAATTCACACATTTACTATGAGTCTAAGTAAGATGTATCATATTGTATATTGGCAGATAGAATATAGTGTTTTCTATTAATTTGTCCTCATGCAATACCACATAACTCATCAATCGCATTGACATGATAAAAACCTGTTGAGATTAATTAAGGAATTGATTTCAAGATTTCGATGCCTTTCAATTTACCAAAGTTCATTTCGTAAACTGCAGATACTATTTAAAAAGGTAGTAGCCTGTTAAGGTGGCTCGCTACTCATGCAAAGTGGTAGTAAGTGCACCTTCACGCGCAGCCAGGCAGGCCCTATATCTATCGTAACGTCACCATTGCCGCAGAGCACTGCTGACACTGTTTAGCATATTTTTTTATTTCTGAGAATTTCATGTGTCGGTCGCTTCGTTTGCAATTTGCGCCACTTCTATTGGGGTTAGAGACTTCTCGTTTAGACCATTAGATGCGCTATGAAAAGGACTTTATACAGCCGGAGTTTTAGCTTGATACTCCGAATAGAAAATTTTTACAGGCGATTTTCGGCAAGCAGGTCTAATTCCTCAAAAATGACTTGGAGATACAAATAAATTTTTATATCAAAATCCATCGCGGTAGGAAACGTTCTCTTATGCATTTTATTGTCCTCACAATATTGGGAAATAAATAACAAAAAATTGGGAAATCCTATCTCGGCAATTTTTTTTAGCGCCATGATTTATAAAAAAAATTAAAACTGTCAAAATCAATGTTTTGATTCCGAGTCCCCTGGAAAGCCTTTTAAATTGTAATCAGCTTTTCCATCAAAGTGTCTTATTTAATTTCATGCTTCATTGAATAATATTTGATGCACCACCACTGGATGACAGGGCAAACTTCACAGTAAAAAAGTTAAGAAAAAAAATTGAGTTTTTCAGGTTTGCATGGACTGACTTTCTTGTACATAACTTAAATATTTTGAAAAAAAGGCTGGAATGAGTCAATATCATTTCACAACATAACCAGCAAACAAAAATTTGCCAACAGTTTGGGTATTACATCATTTACCCAGTCCCTGATGGGCCAGGTTAGCACCTTATCCCTTGAGGTTCCCAAAAAATCAAACTCTGTCATGCTTCTATTTATGTGCTTCATATTTTTGCTTGCCAACTTCTCTTTTGTCTTTCATGAACCATCTACAAAGTTGTATTCCACTGAGACGTAAAATACAGGCTCATCTTACCACTTCCCTGAACTTGTTTCCAAACTCACATATGTGTTTATTGGCTTTCAGTCACTTTCTCAATTCTCGTTGACTGCCTAATTCCACACAGAATAAAATCTGACCTCATCCTTCCACTTCTCTGCAACATCATTGCTCACATGTGCACATTCGTGTAGAATGAAACATGCAATGCATTCCTCCTTACTATCCATGCAGATTAATGAATTGTTCCAGTTTCCATTATTAAAACAGAACAAAGAAGATAAAGGTTATTTCTTCACTTATTTTGTCTTAAATAACCAATGAATCTTGTTATTATTCCAACACATGTAAACGTCACAATTTTAATTAAGCCTCTTAGCATATTTGACCAACATTTTCAAAGTGATTATTTTCATCATTGGATGCTACAAAATTTGATTTTTCAGCAGTTTGATCGAACATCTTGTACCACAAAAAACTTATTTTCATGATAACAGGACCAATAAAACTATATAACTTGTAATAGATATCTTAATAAGAAATGTTTTACCTCTGACATAACTGAAATGTTTTCAAATTTCAAAATCAATCAAGATTTAAGAGTTTAAATAACTCAGCAGATTGTTGCCCACATATAGTTAGGTCAAGCATAATATAATTAGGTCAAGTAAACAGAGAAAATTAATTGGAGAAACATTTTAGTCACATGTTATACAACAATAAAGGGGCTCATCAAAAATTCTCCTAAATTGTCAAAAAGAACTCTCATATCTCTTACCAACATACGTTAATTTCATAAATGCCTTTTGAACACACAATGTTACTTCAAGTCTCAATTCACCCATTCTTGAGTTACTAAGGTTTCAGTATGCAAGCACATGAAAGATAATTTTTCCTTCAACATGGAATAAGGATTTCAAAGCATAATTTTTACATCTGAAGATTAAGCATGTTTCACAAGTTCATAAGGAATTAATTTGCCACTAATTAAGACAAAATTTCCATGTAATTATCTTCCATTATTAAGATGACAGCATACTTCCAAATTGCCTATATGACTTATCATGGCATATATTAAAGCAAAATGTGTTGGAGCATAAAATAGCATTAAGAAAAGTGGCAATATAGAATGGTAATATATAACGGAGTTGATTTATGACATGATAGAGAGACTGGGAGTCTTCATCCTGTTTCAAAACATGATTCCATGTGAAGGATGATGTCCAACATAGACACTGAGGTGAGCATCCATATCTTAATTTTTCATCTGAAAAACATCCATTTGGTGTGTTGTTCAGGAAGATTTGCCTACATTTCTCAAAAACAGGAGATAAAACCACAAGGTGTACATATTATTGACAACACAAACAGAGTACATTGAATTTGTAGGGAACTGAAACGTCATCCCTTCAATGTGACTTCACTCCCTTTACCTGTTATTGCAAGGTGCTGATGGGACTGTGGGACAGTTTAGAGAAGTTGCAGTAGGGCAGCGACTGGCAGTGAAAAGCTTCATGCCAGTGTGCAGCAGTCATGTAGATACTCCTAAAAATAAACTCCCCCCCCCACTGCCAAAAATGTTTAATGAAGCCACATACCTTCAGACATGAGATGGGTCACTGGTAAAATCCAAAACCTGTAAAGAGAGAAAAACCAACAAATATAAATGATGTCTTAAAATTCTTTTTTGTCAATTATGAGCATCACGTAATTAATGCCACTTTATACCAACATCAGAGTGCTGGCATTATGTAACACATAATCATGATTAGAAATTTAAAATCAAACTACAATAGACCTCAGCATTGTGCATTTCTCTTCTGTGGTGGCATGGCCCATACACAGCTTCAGGGTATCCTTCCTGCTGCAGCACCCATGTGAGAGTGAGGAGAACTGATGCTGGAAGGCTTTAGGCCTTATTCTCTGGTTTGGACATTGCATGAACATTTAATAGTCATAATTTGCCTTGACATTGTAGTTTATACTGTCATAAAGGTATTATTATATCATTTACTCAATGCTTATTTAATGAATCATTCAGTCAGTAAACCAATCCATCATATCTATCAATCACTATATGTGTATATGAATCTATCTATATACAGTTGAGGTCAAATGTATTCATACAGCAAGTGCTGCTGTTTTCAAAGTTATGTGGCATTGTAAAATCTGCCTATATTGGAATGAAAACACTTCAGATTATTTGTTATGATTGTTCTTCAACTCATGGCAGTGAAAAAACCAGAATCAAATATGATTTGCAGTTGTTAAGAGGCTCTGAATTCAAAATGTCCAAAATCTGGTGGGCCAAAAGAAATCATACACTTAATTTTTTCTCCAATATATATGCAAAATAAGCATTGGTAAACCAACTAAACAATGTAAATTGATGTCAGAAATGGATGCCTCAATGCCTGATTATGTTTTGTTAATTTCTGGAACGCAAACTGTCGACTGACCTAATTTTTTCTCATGGTATGTGATAAGTTACCCACTTACACATGTTATTTAATTTTTTCAAAACTTATTTAAAGGAAAAAACATTTGGCAAATACATGAAAAGGTGAATAACTGAGTTCAAATAGTCAGGAAACAAATTGCATGCAGTATCTGAACAATTTCACATATCAAAGGTGTACCATATACACTACCGTGAGGAAGTATATGGAAAATTGGTCAACAGAATCAGTGCACATATGGGACATAAATGGAGGCTGTTTGTCAGACAAGAGTGAATTTTAGTCAGTATGGTAACAAAAAACCAAAATTAACAATGAAAGAGCTCTGTGGAGATATGTGGACACAGGGGACATAGCTGTCAACAAGTGCTAACAAATGAACATTTCACCAACACGACCTCTAAGAGGTCTCAATGCAGAGAAGAGCCAATGCACAAAAACGAAACATCCAATTTCACCTCTAATAACTTCATGAAGTAGGAGAAAGATTTTTGGGATAAGTTATGAATCTCGACTGTACTTGAAACCAGATTAAGTGAAATTTTTACTGCATTGAAGCCCATCAGCCTGTGTAGAGGCAAAGTGTGTTAAACAATGCTTGCTCACAGACTGTCCACTATGCCTGTAACTCTCCACAGGACTCCCTTCTTTGTTAATTTTGGATTGTGATCCACCTTTCTGACCAAAATGCATTCTTGTTTTGAAGATAGGTCCCATCTATTTCCCACTTATACAATTATCTGTTGACAGATATGCTGCAGAGCCCTCGATGGTCATCTACATGAAGGCATTGGCCTGTTAAATTGTTCACATACCACATGATATCGGCAGCCACACTCTCTGAATTCCATTGCCTTTGTTTCGATGTATTTTCTGCAGGTTCATTTTCCCTTAAAAATATTTTGAAATTTTAAATAAAGTATGTGAGCAGTAACTTGTCACATCCCGCAGGAAAAACTAGGTCGGTCATTTTGTTGCTGTTCAGAAATTAACAAAACCTCATAAGACATTGAGGCATCACTTTCTGACATCAATTTACATTGTTTAGTTGTTTTACCAATGCTTATTTTGCATATACATGTATAGGAGAAAAATCAAAGTGTATGATTTCTTTTGACCCACCAAATTTTGGACATTTTGAATTCAGAGCCTCTTAACAACTTCAAATCATATTTGATTCTGGTTTTTTTCACTGCCATGAGTTGAACAACAATCACAACAAATAATCTGAAGTGTTTTCATTCAAATATAGGCAGATTTTACGATGCCACATAACTTTGAAAACAGCAGCCCTCGCTGTATGAATACATTTGACCTCAACTGTATGGATGTATCTATCTTGCTACCACAAGATATCTTTTTTATCACTTTATCATCCCCTTTATAACTGCATTCTCTCTTCATAAATAACTATTTGCAACCAATCAATCAAGACACCAATAATGGACTTATCTATTCATGATCTCATCTTTCCATAAACCATTGCTTGACATGAGAACCCACTAAGCTACAAGAAAGACCACTCAGGTCAAAAATGAAAGATGACCACCAGCTACAGCCTTTATAATGGTCAAGACTGGACATTGCCAGGGTGAATTTTCTCTAGAGCCAAAGTGCATAGGTTGAAAAATAATTACAATCATATTAAATCAATTTTAATTCTGACCAAAGAAAACTCTAGATTGATTATCTCATCTCTCTTTGCTGGTGGGATCCAATACAGTTACATGTATATCATATTCTTCTATTCTGCCTCCACTTCCCACTCTCAATCTATTTTATACATTTCGAATCTAACATCGGCAAAATCAGCTCTCTCCTCCTCCTCCTCCTCCTCCTCCTTCTCCTCCTTCTCCTCCGTCTCACCCTTCTACTCCTCTTCTAGCTCGTCATCCCCCTCAATGAGCCTCGCATATTGTTAAATTGCACATCCTTCCATTTGTCACCATTCCTTTCTATTCATTGTCATTTTGTCATTGATATGACCTCAAAAATCACCTTATCTGACCTTTCTGATCTTTTTGGTTGACCTTTCAACCTAACAAAGGAATATCCTCCTTAATAATTATCCAGGGTCATTATGGGGCCATTTGGGGTTATGTAGACTCATGCCAAGGTCATGGTGAGGTCATAATACTACTTCCTGAAGGTCATAATCTTACTTCCTTGAGGTCATAATTCTACTTCCTGCTAACAAGGTTGTTTCCTGTCCTCTAAAGTCTGCAAGGTCAACACCCTGTCGGAAATTGACTTGACATTCTGGCAACAGTTGAGAAAGAATAAAACATGAACAGGGCTTTTGACGTCAGCAGGGAATTTGCGATGGCCATTGCCTACAGACAGCGTTACTTGCAAAGAAAAAAAGGAAGGTAACTTAATCAAGTGAGAGTGTGGTGGTGTGCTTTTCTGATGGTCCAGTGGTAGGCTGACTTTCTAAGAACATAATGTAGAAAGATTTATATACGCAAAATTTTCAAAACAAGAACCAAATAGAGACCCCTAAAAGAATTTGAATGGCCATAAAAAACCACCTTCTTCAAGATATTGATGGTAAAATTGCAAGAACGATCCCTGTTTAGCCTTTTGCCATAAATCTGTGAGGAATTATTACAAAACCAATCCAAATTGCCGTATATTTCTATTTCACTCAAAGTCACTAGTCCTGCCACCATCTGGGCTCCTGCCAGCCCAACACTTTCCCAAAGCAGTTCTATTCAAAAGATTCTACTTTCCAATCAGCATATTAAGTTGGATTAGAAGAACTGCACCTGGTCCAGTAGAGCCCAGTGTCATCCTGAATGACATCTGAATAAGGCTATTTAGCCAAAGAGTCCCCTTATCTGAAGTCATGAAAGGGGTTTAATTCCTTAATAAGTTATTGTATGGCACTTCTTTTATTATTCATATGTATACTTCACTTATGCAAACATGAAATATAATAAATTAATACCGCATAGCCTAGATGTAACGAAAAGGGAAATATCAATCCAACATAACTAACCCTGCTATCAAACTCATTACTGAACCAACAAGCTAGATACCCATTCCTCAACTGGCCAGCCTCTGTCTTATTAAACGAGTGATTAATCGACATGGGCCTTTTTCCTGTAGCAATAGGCTTGGGATAGAGACAGGCATTAAATGATGGCTCCCATACTTCCTGAATGCGTTATGTGGCCAGCTGATGCTTATGGGGATGTTATGGGGTGATACATCACAATAGGAAATCATTGAGTTAATTACTGTGAAAAGTAAAAATGTATCATTATCTATTACTCACATTAGGATCACATTATAGCATGAACTATTATCATAACAGCTGCATTCCAGTTGCCCAGCAAACACAAACGGTTTTTCAACGGTTTTATAGCGGTCGGTGCTCAAACCGTTATTTGATAACGTTTTTTTAACCAAATTTTAACGTTAATGGAAAACGTTTCATTCCAACCGTTGCAGTTTGACATATTTGAAACGTTTAATGAAAATGTTGAAAATGTGTTACCTGAAAATATGTTTCTGTAATGCATAAAATACATTATTCTGACATAATGAATGTGGGTAAAGTTTTAATGTCGATAAAACATCTTACTTTAGCATTGAAAAAATGTTTTAAAAAAATGTTAGAAATATGTTTTTTGAAAACGTATTTCTTTAACGTGGAAAAAAACGCTTTATGAAAATGTTGAGAATACGTTAAATGAAAATAAGTTTCTGTAATGCATAAAATACGTTATTCTGACATTATGAATGTTGATAAAGTTCTAATGTCTATTTAACATCTGACTTTAGCATTGAAAAAATGTTTCAAGAAAATGTTAGAAATATGTTTTTTGAAAACGTATTTCTTTAACGTGGAAAAAACGTTTAATGAAGATGTTGAAAATACGTTACCTGAAAATAAGTTTCTGTTATGCATGAAATATGTTATTCTGACATTATGAATGTTGATAAAGTTCTAATGTCTATTTAACATCTGACTTTAGCATTGACAAAATGTTTCAAGAAAATGTTAGAAATATGTTTTTTGAAAACGTATTTCTTTAACGTGGAAAAAACGTTTAATGAAGATGTTGAAAATACGTTACCGGAAAATAAGTTTCTGTAATGCATAAAATACGTAATTCTGACATTATGAATGTTGATAAAGTTCTAATGTCGATTTAACATCTGGCTTTAGCGTTGAAAAAAATCTTATTTCAAAAGTGTTTCTGAACATAAACTTAAAAGCATCTTTAAAACGTTATCTATAATCTGTTTCAAAATGTTGAAATAAAACTTTTTCAACTGAATTTCTGAGCTGACCGACAACATTAACCTGCTAACTTCATTTTTTAACGTTTCTAAAATGTTTCAAGAAAATGTTAGAAATATGTCTTTTGAAAACGTATTTCTTTAACGTGGAAAAAACATCATTCCAATGTCGTGAAAATATGTAAAAAGATTAATGAAGCTTGTACATTTTACGTTATGGTCACAGGAACATTTTTCCAAGACAGTTTTAGAACACATTGAAAGTGTCATTGAAGGATTGTAAATGATCAACTTGAAAACATTTTGAAGAAAATGTTTTTCAACTGAATTTTGAAACTGAATGACAATGTTAAACTTTTAACTTCATTGTTTAACGTTTCTAATATGTACAATGAAAACGTTAAAAATACGTTATTTGAGAACGTATTTCTGCAACATTGAAAATACATTATTCTAACATTGTAAATATATGGAAAGTGTTTTCAGCAAATGTCAAAAGGACTGATTCCAGCAAAATGTGTGTGGTTGAATACCAGAGGTTAACCTAAAATAAATTGCTTTTAATGCTATGAAAAACCCATGTTTCTTTTGTTGCTGAAGTCAAAAGTATAGACTCAGTAAAGCAAGCCATTGAGGCTCTCCTGGAGTTTTAAAATGAAGCCAATTAGATAAATTTTTCGTTTGTTGGAAGTGTATGCTATACTTAATTATGTATCAATTTATAATCTTAAAACTGCAATAGAATTTTACATGGAATTGGCATAATAGCAAACATTGTACAACAATTGTGAAAGAAAACTTTGAAGTTTTGGATTATACTTATGACAGAATGGCTGTGTATATGCCTAGATCTATGAAAATACTTTAAAGCAAATTCAATGTTTCTTGTACCTCAATATAAAAAATCCAACTTCAAAATATTTAATCAATTTTCAAGTGATTTAATCATAGAAGGTTAATCCAAATTATTATGTTATATTATAGGCCTACTGTTATCGCACAGCACATATATAATATACAGTTTTTATAAAACTAAGGTGACTAATATTGCATGAGGGCGAGTTGTGTTTCTTTTGACTTGCATGTTAAAATGTATCTCGTCATCAATCAACAACTATTTCACCCACAAACAAATGTTTCACACTTTTGGAATCTACATATGATATACTTGATGATGGGTGTTGGTAAAATCGTTTTCCCCAAAATTTATAGCAAACTTTAGATCTCTAAGCAAGAAAAAGGCACTAAATAATCGGAAAAATGCCGTTTTTCGGCCACTTAATGCTTTATTATGAAGAAAATAATAACACAACCAGGATAGAAAGCTTATATCCATTTAGCCCGTAAATATGCGCATCTTTTGCACCAAAAATCATCTTCCTATCTACCTCCGTTGCTGTGCTGTGAATTGTTTACTAAAATTGAAAAGCACAACATTTTGTCACTTGTGGCTGCAGCAGCACAGAACAAATGGTGTTTCCTCTCAGGTCCGTCCTATCTTTCACATGTTAAAATGACAATGCACTATCATGCGTCCTAGAATTCTGGAGGCAGATGAAAGATAGATTAGATAGATAGATTAGATAGATAGATTAGATAGATAGATTAGATAGATAGATAGATAGATAGATAGATAGATAGATAGATAGATAGATAGATAGATAGATAGATAGATAGATAGATCATTTTGAAATTGTGCAGACATTTGAAAAACAAATGATAGAAATATATTTATATATTTGTGTACAGTGTACCTAATAATTATATAAGTAACTGCATTAAATTCTACAAAATAAAAAACAACTTGGTGCCCCAGTATGTGTTTCTAATCTTGTATACGGAAAACAGATCTATGCATCTATGATCATTGGCTGAAGTACAACTTGATTTTGTACTTTCTATTTAGCTTTCTGTATGGATGTATAGTCCATTCTGAGACTTGAAATGTTTATTTGAGTTGAACATGCCTTCTCCTTTAGGTTATCTAAACTAAAAGAATAATGCTGATCAGATCCATTTATAACTTCCTAATAATCAAACTAACTGTTTAACAAACTGACAATAGACAGATAAACAGGTAGATAGATAGATAAACAGACAGATCGATAGATAGATAGATAGATAGATAGATAGATACTTAGATACTTAGATAGATAGATAGATAGACAGATAGATAGATTGTTTGTTTGTTTGTTTTTGTTTTATGCCTCTGCAGCACCTTAGTGGGCTATACAGATAGATAGATAAATAGATAGATAGATAGATAGATAGATAGATAGATAGATAGATAGATAGATAGATAGATAGATAGATAGATAGATAGATAGATAGATAGATAGATAGATAACTTGATGGATCATTAGATAGATCACTTTAAAATAGATAAGTTAACTAGACAGATAACTAGATAACTTAATAAATAGGCAGACAAGTACATAGGTCCTATTTGTAAATTTTATGGATCTACATTTAACTAGATAGACAGCTAGATAGACAACTAAATAGATAACTAGACAGAAGAATAGATAACTAAACAACTAGATTACTAGATAACTAAATAAATAACTAGATGGATAGGTAGACAGGTCCAATTTGTGCATTTTTTGGATCTACATGTAACTAGATAGACAACTAAATAGATAACTAGATAGATAGCAAGACAGATAACTAAATAGATAATAAGATAGATAAATAGATAACTAAATAGATAACTAGGTCAAAAGGACAGGTCAAATTTGTAAATTGTATAGATCTACATGTAACACAATATCATAATATAGGCATGCTATAATTATAACTATATTGTGGCATATTCCAAATAATAATCCAACATTTAAATTTCTTCTTGCAAACTCTATTAATTAAATGCAATGCTAATTTAAGATTCAAATACACAGATATAAATATACAAGAATTTATTTTGCAATATAATTTGCTCATTGTGATGCATAGTCGAATTACAGTGCCGCCTGTAAGTAAGTGAAACGCATGATATTGTGCCATTGCATCAATGTTAAACATCCTTAACCAAAATGCTTCTGGAAGGACAAATTCTCATCTGATGAGAGGAAAACATTTTGGGTCATAAAGGCCGATATGTGAGGCATGTGGGATAAAAATAGCAGCCAATTTTCTTTGCTGTAGTCGGAGTTAGGTATGGGTCAAAGTCTTTGATAAGTAAGTGAAACGCAGGCCCAATGTTAAAACATAGGGAAGGGTGGTTCACTTACTTATCAAAGACTTTGACCCATACCTAACTCCGACTACAGCGAAGAAAATGGGCTGCTATTTTTATCCCACTTGCCTCACACATCGGCCTTTATGACCCACTTTGTTTCCCTTTCATCCGATGAGAATTCATGCCTCCCCAAGCAGTTTGGCTGAGGATGTTTAGCATTGATGCAATGGCGCAATGTCATGCGTTTCACTTACTTACAGGCGGCACTGTACATTTCCAGAGTGGCTAATTACCCCCTAATTACCCCCTATAATTTATGCAAGAAACTCAGTTTTACAACCTCCATGGCTGAATGCACATGCTATAGAGCAGATAGAATTAGAAGTGTACAGATTTTGTCCAGGCAACATCATGCTGAAGACTCATAGGTGAGTTTTTCAATATTTCTTATCAATTAAGAAACATGCATTACAATATTTGGGTGGTAATATTTTGAAATATGTTAAGAACACTAATTGCATAACTTCACTTTTTCTTCCAGGATTTTTCTGCAGATACACAATAACTTGAGGAATTCTTGGCTGCAGCCTCCAGGTATTACTAGTATTATAATCTTGCTTATGCTACCCAAAACCAAAGTCTATCTATCTATCTATCTATCTATCTATCTATCTATCTATCTATCTATCTATCTATCTATCTATCTATCTATCTATCTATCTATCTATTTATCTATCTAAAAAACAGTTTTCCCTTAATTAGGCCTAGTCTCCTAGCATATGTTTTTAATTTACCAAAGACCAGTATTTTATTAGAGTTATTACTAGAAAGGTTCAATTTGAGGCTCTATGTGTTAATTTGTAATCCATAGGCCAAGCCAGATATAACTTTCCAAAATGTCTTGCAATTCAGGTATCCATTTCAAGGAATCTGCTATCTATCTATCTGTCTATCTACCTACCTATCTATCTATCTATCTATCTATCTACCTATCTACCTATCCATCTATCTTTCTATCTTTTTCTCTATCGTTCTATCTATCTTTCTATCTGTCTATCCATCAATCGGTCCATCAAACCTATCAAATCGATAGTCTATCTGATCTAATTCATCTCATCAATTTTATGTAACTTATCTATCTTTTTCTTCCTGTCGTATCCTTCATATATTATACTTTCTACCTTATTCTTCTTTCTGACTAATCTACTTTGTCCTTGCAATGCGGCTTATCTATTCTATCTTTCCTATCTGGCTCGTCTACCTTATCCTTCCAGTCTTAAGTTTTCTATCTCATCCTGTCCTTCCTATCTTCCCCAAGGGTGGATCCAGAAAATGTCAGATTGGGGGGGGGGGGGGAGTTTACAAATGAAAATATACTAAAAATATGGGGATTCTGTTTTTTTACTTTAAAATCCTGAATACTCTAGTTCCCATTTGTATTTTTGTTTCTCTTTCCTTCAATGATGTTGTCTTCCTTTCTTATTTACCTGCCTTCTCTAAATCTCTACTGCTTTGTTTTATTGTTTGGCTTATACCCTTATTTCTATGAGATTTATAACTGATTCACATATATAGGCCTATGTATTATTGACATTTTGTATTTATCATGTAACTAGTGAATAACAATTTACTGATCACAAATACTTTCTTTGCAGTGGAAGAATATGATGAGGCCAGCAGTGACACAGGATCCTTCAGATGCAATAAAAAGAAAAATACAAACAACAAATCAAATGTATACAGCGCCACCCCGACACCCCGACCATAATAAAAGCATTCCTCCTACAATGTTGAAATATAACTGTTGAAAAACGGTTTTCCCCACAACGTAATAAAAACGTTTCCCAAAAATGTTGAAGAAATGTTTCCTCAAAACGTAAAAATAACGCTTTCTCCATTACATAATGAAAACATTTTCCAAATACGTCAAATAACGGTTTTCTCATAACGTAAAATAACCATTCTCCAAATAATGTTGTAAAAGCATGCATTGGCAAACATTCTAAAAACGTCTTTCTGATGCGTTGAATAAATGTTCGCCAAAAGAGTGAATTAAAAATGTTATATAAACAGAAAATAAATGATAAATTATAACCATGGGAGAAAACATCAAAATAACGTTTAAAAAACGTTTTTGGAAAACCGTTAAATCCAAACGTAATTTTGCTGATTATTTGACGCAATTGGAAACAGTTTTTGGAAACATCGGCATGACATTATTCTAACCGTTTGTGTTAAACGTTAAAATCATGTTTTTTGGACCATCCAATTTAACATTATTTAAACGTAATGAAAAAACGGTTTTTCAACGGATTTTCGACCGTTTATAAACGTAATTTAAACGTAATTGTGTTTGTTGGGTGGTTTTATCATCCATCTATAGTTTCTTGTCAATGCATCTATTGCACCTATTAAATCCATTCATCAGTTCACCTAAATATTAATCTCAAAAGATACATGTATGGACAAACTCACAAGAGACAAACTAAAAAATATGGGCAATTCCAACATTAAAAGCCACTAGGTAAAAGGCCACATGTATAATAGTCTGTAATTGCTCTATTCATGTTGTGGTGATGAGCCGGGTGTTTTTCAGCTGATCGATACAAGCAATATCAGATTGATATATAGGATGACATTTAATTAACCCACTCAATTAAGGGGTAAATCACCGATTTATACAGCTAGCCTCCAACTTACAACCAATTCAGATCAAGTGAGAGGTTCAGAGGAATTTCCTTCATTGAGTTGTTGCCCTGTCCCTTGTATAATAACAATATCTCAACTGAGGTTTGAGCTTTGGTAGTTCAAAATAAGTTTGTGCCACGAGAAGACGATGGAGGTAAAAGCATTATCCACGCAGTCTCTATTCGCTGAGTTCCTCCTTGGTGTATTTGTTTTCCTACAACAAAAATGTGAGAACTCTCACTTGGCAAATTGTGTAGAATGCTAATTGAATCAACTTGATCAGATCAATACCATTGTATCATGTAGCAGACTTGGAAAAAAAAACTTCCCCATATGCTACAATTTTTTAGATTTTGTTGCAAAATGTAATTCAATTCAACCATAAAGAAGATCAAATCTTTAAGACACACAGACAACAAAAGATTGGATAAAAGATATGCAAATTGACCTCTTGATAAAGATTGACAAAGACGTTGTTTTGTTTAATATGCAAATGAACCTCAGCTCAAAAAGAGCCTTCTTTCTTAATATGCAAATGAGAAACAAATCACTCCTGTTCTCTGCTCAGAACTGGCAAGATAAAGCTTGTCGGTGCAAGATAGCTCCAACAAATCAACTGGTCCGTCTTCACAATGAAAGAGCATAGGAGTGGAAGACTTGAATGAATTTTTTGAAGGGGAAATATAAATAAAATCATAAAATCATTTGCTACAATCAAGGAGTATGTGAGTCATAATTTTAAACAACTGGGTGATGTTACGTCTTAGTTGGAAGTCCAAATATTTTTCAAATATTCAACACGAGTAAAAGCTTGGAAGTAAAGCAGTGTTCACAAACTAAATATAATGTGAAGATCTCACAATTATATTGATATATAGGGAGAAGAGGTTGGAGAACTTCTCAGTCAAGCTGCAATGGTTCAATATTGACTGTGAATAGACCTTTCAAAACGATATAAGTCTGTGTTCCCTTTTATTTCTCTGAGACCTGGGAGAATTCCATATAAAGCTTTCGAAAACTAACTAAATACGCACCGCATATAGATATATTTTCTGAGATAGAAACCAAGAGTCATACATCAGGTGGGAGTAACCTTGGCTAATTGAGTTGGCAGATAGCTGTCAGGAGTTCATTCATCTTCAAGGAGATACAAAAATACAAAAAAGAAAATAAAAGAAATATAGGTGACAACTAGCAAGTTAGAAAGAATGCAAATGTTGGGATGTCATACAAGAAGGAACTCAAGCTCAGTAAGTTAACTGTCTAGATACATCGTACCACTATTTTTTTAAAGTGGAGAATCACAGAAAAATGTGGCAATGAAGAATCCACAGAAAGGAAAACTTTTATGAACTTGATGAGGGGAAAAATTTAATATATTAAATAAAACCAAAAATGACATTTATGAAGATAAGGATAAGTGATAGTCTACAAATGCACTATTTTAATAATATATATAGTGAACAGGTAAGCAAATTACACATAGATCTAGTAGTGTTGTGAAAAGGTTGATAGCAATATACCAATCATTTTGTACACCACACTATAAATACATAACTGCATATTACTATTAAGGTCTATCTGCAAGTCTCAAATGTCTGATATTTAACCCGGAAGCCATTCTATTTCAACAATTAGCCAGCAAAGTGTTCAATAAATCTGAGCAGACCCTTTTATTGAATTCCAGTGTTCTTCGAAGGTTACTTGATTTTCTCATTGGTTTCATTTAGTTGCAGAATTTTGGGAAAGAAGAAGAAGGAAGCCAGAATGGACAACAGATAAAGGGAGGAAAGACAAAGAAAAAAGAAGAGAGGAAGAGAGGGGAGAAGAGAAAAGAGGAATGCAGGGATAGCATGGGAAGAGGGAAGAGTGGAAGGAAGGAAGAAAGAAACGAAGCAAGGCAGGAAGGAAGGAATGAAAAGCCAATTTCTTATGTCTTTTTTATGTATAGCAATAAAGCACTTAGACACTAAACTTTGAACTGAGATCTCATATCTCCTCAGAGAAACCAGTCAGTCACCAGGATAGGTTATTCAAAAGTGATCTATTATAGAACTTTGATACATTTGGCTTAAATAATTATGTGGATATTACTTGTTAATTGATTTTGCCAAAGGTGGAATCCAACAGGTAGATTTCTTGTCTGTGAAATTAGTCTATCCACAGCTTCCCATTACATTATTCAGATTTCCAGACATTATCTTTAACTCATATCCAGGTGTGAGTCTATGACAGGGTGTGAAGGGTTGTGACATAATGTCCATAATGTCCTTCCTAAACCATATCTCAGTTTTATTAGTTCATATTATTTG
Source organism: Platynereis dumerilii (assembly GCA_026936325.1). Lineage (NCBI taxonomy): Eukaryota > Metazoa > Annelida > Polychaeta > Phyllodocida > Nereididae > Platynereis > Platynereis dumerilii. The sequence goes on from JAPTHN010000120.1 coordinate 426,726, forward strand.
TTAACATGATTTGTCACATAGGGAGATGAAACCGGCATGATAATGGCATGTGAAAATAATACATCCACTGTTTCCAAAGGCGTATACGTGGGGGGCAGGTGGTGGGGAATTGAATATTTCCCAATCTTCGAGAATAGCCAAAATTCGGGCCAGGAAGCAAAAAATTTGGGCAGATGATCAAAGTAACATTACACAAAATCAGCTGTTTCCAAGCAATGTCATTGGACATGGTGATATTCGGGCAAATGTTGATTGCCCCCCAAAAAATTCGACCTGCCGTACGCCTATTACTGCTTCCCATCAATTATTCAGAATTTCAGGACAATATCCTTCGTTCATTTCCTGGTCTGTGAGGCTGTGACTCGTCCATAATGTTCTTCATAAACCACATCTCAATTTTGTCTCTATTTGTCTGCTTATGCTATAATCTCTATGAAGGATTTGGGGAGGGCTAAGCATTATGGGGAACACAGTGTCCTTGAACAAAGTTTAGGGTTTAAAAAAATGTACAAAGAATCAGTTAACATGGTGTTGTAGTATGTGGCCTCAGCTTTGATATGATGTAAAGATCAAAAAAATCTGTTGGGAAAATTGAAATTTAAAATTTACTGTGGGAAGTATTATCACCACTTGAATGAGGACAAATCCCTCATATCAGAAAGATATATGCAAACAATTATGGTATCATTTACATGACGAAAAGGTTGCAGCACGATTAAATTTAGCATGATCAGCACTAAATTCAGTAATTTAAATAAAATACATATCTATTTGGCAGTTCTTCTCGCAATCTTTCTTGCTTTTTCTGTCATATGCTGTCTGTCATTTCCATTTCATTTTTACCAAGACCTCAAGGCTAGAAACATTGTCTACTTTTGTCTGACTGGTGGAGCAGTACTCTCATACTCCTAAAACTCTAAAATATCCAGAGCCTGTCTAATATTTCATAGCCATCAGCTTCACTGTACTACCTAACCTTTCTGACCTTGTATCCTGGGATACCTTGTCATAAATATGGAATATGTGGACAATTTATTACCCTTATAAATGTTGAAGACTGAGACGCTGTATTGAAAGCTGTTATGGAATTACATGGTTGAGTGCAAGTGAGAATAATCCATTATTCATGCATAGTCACTCAGTCCGTTATTAATAATGACATTGCAAGTTGCATAGAATATACTAGAATATGTTGAGATTGGCGACTGTACTTCTTTTGCTACAGATCGCTGTCATGTCAACGGAAAGAAATCTATGATCATACAATGTTTTCATTTATTTCAACTTTTGCTTAAAAATAAATGAAAACAAAATAACTTTTAATTGCACTTCTATGAAAGATTCTATAGAGGGTCATGCATGTCTTTTTTATAGTTAAATGAGAAATAAGTTATAACTGCACCACACAGGTCTTTGAAATTTAACCTTTTATCTGAGTATTTTCCCTCAAAACTGACCGAAACTTAAATCCTTACTCAGACTATATCTTCCCCAGAAGCATCACCAAAATGGATGTAACAGGGTTTAGTCAGAGGTCTGGTGGCTGGATGTGACCTAACAGCTCTGAGCACCTCGGGGTGTGACCAACACTGACAAAAGGGGTGAAAACTTCCTCCTTGGTGGTAATTGTGAGGAACTTGGCAGTAAGTGAGCTGAGCAAAGTCTGATTGGGTTGTTAGTGACCGGTTGTGACACTTAATTTGCTGATATCAATTTCTTTTGAACTATGTCGTATTGAAGAGGGATGCAGAACTTATACCAATGGCACAATTCTCATCAAAAACAGTTATTTTCAAACAGGGAAATTAGTATTCCAATCAAAAATCTTGCTGCCATTCAGTCTGGGTACAAAGTCTTGAGCTCTTATAAAATGAGAAAGACTCAACATCTTTCACTTTCTGCCTCCTTATCCTTTTTGATCATACTTTTCTTTCTCCTTTCTCATTTCTCTCTTTTTTCCAAAGACCACGAGGCACATCCATTTGACTGAGCGTTCAACTGTTGTGTGTACAAAGTCGGTGGAGCACCACTTACAGACACAGAGTGACAGCATATATGTGGTATTCCACCAACTTTCTGAATAGGCTTCGTATAAGCTGAGGTTGTTGGGCTACCTGTAAGATTAACCATCCTCTCTGCAAACACTCAAAATGTAACAAGATCGTGCAGCATCTTTCCCTTTTTTCATTTTGATGATATCTAAATATTACTCCTGCTATTAAATAAACTCAGTTAAATTTTCTTCATTGCAACACTGTGTTCCTACAACAGACTAGCAGATTAACATACACTCTGAACCATTAAGACAACACAAACCAGAAACACATCACAGAGCACAGACCAGAAAGCAGCTCAGCAGCTGCAAAACAGAAGGATAAATTCCCAGATGTGATTTAGCATCCTTTATCATTGCTGTCAAATTGCACAGTCTCTAGCTTGCTAAATTGCCAGTGCATTGACCAGTAAAATGACAAACAGATGTAAAGCACTGTGAAGATAAGAGGGCAGGTGAACTGGAGTATGCAATACCACCTGGTGATTTTTATGCTTCCGTTGACACACCTTTCTCAAAGGTCCCTGGGTCATTTTTTACCAAACAAAAAATGGCTGCTATACTGTGTCTAGCTACAACAAAACCCTTCCAACGATCCAAAATGTATTCTTTGTGTTTTCCATGTTCTTTAGTATGATGGAATTTTAGTAGACAAACATGGTTGTGGAATTTGTCTATTAGTTTCTTCTAATGTGATACTACATTAATTGTAAGTCTAGTTGTCATGAGATTTCAATTATATACATAATTAAATTCAAAGAATTCATTAGCCATTAGATGCGCATATCATCACCTTTCAAGTCACATAATATTATTATTTCACATACTGTAAGTGCCGAGCAATGGCAACAGCCTCTTGACATTGCCTAATCGGCAGATGAGACAATATCGTGTCACAAAAATGTCCAACAAACCAACAGAGAATGACAATAAGCCAACAGTCAGGGCGTAACATCATCTGCCCCATTCCCTGATGGGCTGATATAGCACCCTATTCCCTGGAGTTCCTGAGGTAATCAAACTCTTCCACAGTACCATTCATGTGCCTCAAATTTCTGCTTGTCAATTTCTCCTTTGTCTTTCACCACCCTGCTGTAGGCTATTCTCCTGAGGCGTAAATCTAGCCTCCTCTTTCTTCTTCTGTGTTATTTCTGTGGCAACTTTTTCAAGGATTTCTTCTCTACTCCAGTCCCATTGTTTGCTTAGGAACATACATTTGTGTTTAGAAGAATATGATAAATACTACATTTAAAAATGTATTTTCTGTCTTCGAAAGCTTCATAGTCCTTCAATATACTTTCTCTTTACTTCCCCTCTTTCTTTCTCTTCGTCCTCATTCCTTGTTACTTCAGACTAAGAGGGTTACGGTAGGATACGATTTTTTCTAATGTCCATACGCCTTCAAATTAAGTACTTTTTACCTTTTTTACCATTTATCTATGCATCAACATAACTCAATTTTCTTGCCCTTTATTATCGTGTGATCACCTCTTCTAAGTTCTAAGATAAGTCTGGCAATTCAGCAGTCCAATGCATGAGTCCACTTGACAGTCCATTTCCCAGTCCACTCTAGAGTTAATGAGTAATGACTGACTGTAATGGACTGACCCCTACTGTCAGGACTGGATTATCCATAGGGCACAGTGGGCACTGTGCCCAGGGCCTCACATGGCAAGGGGGGCCTCTCAAAATTTTGAAAAAGAAGATCAAAGGTCAAGAAAAGGGGCGTTTCTCAACTTTTCGAAGACATACAACATCAAATTTTGAAGCTTGCATGGTCCACAGGGGCCTCAGAGGCCCTCCATACTAAAATGCTCTTTCCTTAAAAAAACAACGAACTGAAAAAATTTGCCAGCTTAACATTTTATGTAATCCTTCCTTTTGCTGAAAGTAGTCTTGAGAGAAATCATATTTTGAGTGCCCTGTGTGTTTGGCCAGCGTTAATCTTAAAAAACAAAGAAACTAACAGTCTAACACAAACGGTTAGTAGGGGCCTCTGACGGGGTTCCATAATGATCATAGATAATGAGGCTGTGTTATAAGTTGCCATGAATCATAAGAATATGATTTAACCGTCTGGTTTCTGAAATTATTGTGCTTTTCAGCAAAAAAAGGGAGGGGCCTCTGAGTCCCGTTTTGGACCGTTTCAGCCAAGTTATTGAACCGCAGTAGAGATAAAGCCATGATTATCAGGAATCCTGATTCAGGGATTAGACAATATCATGTCCACATGGAGGTTCTCAGTGTATCTTGATCATTTGCAGTTTGGGGCGGCTCTCTCAAGATTAAAATTTGGCCAAATTGTTTTTAGTTATGGTTTTGGAATGCCAACATTTTAAGATAAACAGTTGATTTTCTTAATGGCTGCACACAACTGCAGGCTGCAGCTGTACAGTGCAGTAAAGATTTAAAGTACACTGTATGCCAATTTACTGAATACCAATTGAAAAGCATTGTTGTCAACAGGTCAAAAAGCAACAGTATGTATGTCACCATAGTTACAGATGATTTCATATTTGTAGACATTTGAGGTAGAAAATACATAATTTTTCTTGCAATTTTCATTGGTCGAGAGAAGGTATGACACTGCTCTCTCCAGAAATGTGACATAGTGTTTTATATGGTTGACCATGGCATTCTAAGCCATTGATCTCCTAACAGGAACTGACTTTAGCAGTTTCAAGTGAGAGTTTCAGTTTGTGTTTCACACATTTTTAGTACACACATTCTGCAGGTCCGATACTGTGCATTCAGACGATTGGGATCAGCTGATCTATGTAATGACTGTTTATACAAAAAATAAACATGAATATTTGTGAATGTAACATTTTCTCAGAGGAGGGGCTCGGCTCAGGTGACAGGAAAATGGGCAAACAATCACGGGGTCCCTGATCTGATTCCCACCGTGATTTTCTTATGAATATTATTTGTTGGAACCTTCTGTAAAAAAATATACCCCTTTGGTTTCATGATGTTAAAAATTGGTGCTCCATCAGGCAAAACTCCCACCTCCCCTCCCCCCAAAGTCATAAATTCTATTTAGCCTGCAAGTTACATAGATTCAGGAAAAAAGGTAAAAATTAGCACTGTCCCTCTTGAAACATGTAGCACCCACTCAGGTAAAAGTCCCATCACCCCCTCAACCCAGCCATAAATTCTGAATAGTCCCTTACTGATGTCATAGACAATGCTTTTGGTAAAGGCATGATTTAGTGTAAGTATATATGAAGCCATTCAGAGTCAGCTTGAAATTGATTTGATATCAATTGAAACAATCAACAGTTGTACACAGGAGTGTGAAATACAACAGTTCATGAAGAAATGAAAGAGTTCATGTGGATTGCGGTTTGACATGTGTGAACAACTGCCACAATACCAAGGTGGCCTTTGCAGTATACTATTGGTCAAAATTATGACATCATTTTACCAGCAAACATCACTCGCTTGAATCAAGCTGAAAAAAGTGACATGCAATGGGCAACTTGACCAATCACCTGGCAGGATTTTCTGATGTCAGACCAGAAAATTTGCAAAATATTTTGTAATTTGATCAATGTCTACAAATATGAAATCATCTGTAAACAAGAATAGACCAAAAGTTTTAAACTTTTTATCTCTGCACCAAACTGCGTTACATCATGAATATAGTCACTGACAGGACTATCCCAAAATGTATTTGATCTGAAGACTGTGGGAACAGGGGTGAAGAATGTCTTTATATTTGTTAGATTAATTACCTTCATCAGCAATAACAGCTTAGGAAAGTGTAAAAGAATTCATGACCACCACAAAGTTTGAAGTGAGGATATTTCTGCAAAATGATATATTCCATATTCTTGGATATAACACATGCATTGTCATTTTCACATAATTTGAATATATATTTTTTTAAGAAATTGACATTTTCGCAAAATTTCAACTTTATGCTTGCAAGTGGCTACACAAGTGCCTCATTGTGCCCAGGGCCTCCAGGACCCTAGATCCGGCCCTGCCAACTGTCCATTCCGAGAACCATGTCCTCCTTTGTTCTGATGTAAACTGATCCAGATCTCAATAAATGTCCAAAAACTTTCCACAAGCACCTCATCCAAATTCCACAAGGACATAAATGTCCTGTTTTCTTTTATAAAAAGGTTCGAATCCTGCTCTTGCAGGGTCACCTTGGCCATAGATGTTGGAGTCATTGGACGGCTGTTTCAATTATCCTCCCCCTCATTGCCATGTCCTCCTCCTGTCCTAATTAGCCTACCAAGTGCATAAATACAGGATATGAAGCCCTGATCATCCATCCATTCATCCATTGTTTCATAAAAAAATGTCCAGGAATATTTGCAGCATATAGAGTTTGTCATAAGAGCTGCTTTTATTATATATATATGTACACGTATATATAGTGTGATAAGACTCAGCTAAAGATACATTTAATTTTAAACAGTAATACATGATCCAGCCACAAGGCAAGTAACCTTCAATATATTTGAGAATCTTTACCACGAAACATGCATGCGAATTATGCAAGCATATTAATAAACCAAGCATTTTCTGTTCTTAAAGCTGAATCAAGAAGATAAAGAGTATTTTTTCACTTTTCTTTTCTTGAATAATCCATGAATCTTGTTATTATTCCAATACGAATAAATATTTCAACTCTGACAATGCTTTCAATGAGTTTTATCCTTATTATGACAAATCAGTTCCATCATTGGATCTTTGATTATTCAGCAGATGGTTTGAACATTATTTGGACTTTCAAAAAAATGTATTACCAACACATTTAGGCTTACATTTTTTTTCTTTAAGGCTCTTGATTTGAATGTTATATCTCTCATACAACAGCTGCATTTTTCTCTGTGATTTGTCATAGCAGCAAAGTTTGAGCATATGACTAAATCAAACTATTTATTGAAAAGAAAGATAATGTAATATCACTAAGTAGGTTCTTTCACAGTTACTTGGAAACTAATCCACACAAACACCCATCAAGTACAAAGATTCATTTCATAGTGAACATAATTTCACTTCTTGAGAGTGTTAATTCACTCATGTTTAAGTTTCTAATATTTCAGTATGCAAGCACATGAAAGATAATTTTTTTCATTGAACATGAAATTAGGATTTTCAAAGCTTAATTTTAAATCTTATGTCCCAGCATGTTTCACAAGTTCATAAGGAATTTAATTTGCCACTAATTATGACAAAAGTTCCATGTAATTATCTTTTGTGATTAAGATGACAGCAAACTTCCAAATTGCCAGTATGTCTTGTCCGGATATATATTAAAGAAAAGGCTACTGGGGCATAAAATAGCTTTAATGAAAATGCATCCAATACATGGAAGAGAGAGACTGGAAGTCCTCATCACGTTTAAAAACATTACCCTATGTCGAGATTCTTGCCCAGCTTAGACACTGATACAAGCAGCTATGATTTAAAGAATCATTCAAACAATATCCACTTGGATGTTGTTCAAGAATATTTGCCGGTAAGCCTTAATCTCTTCAAAACAATGGATGACACCACAAGATATATACATACAGTGTACAGTACATTGTAGGCAACTGATCAGCCACCCCCTACTTCCAATCTCCCTGCATGTAGCAAGCTGGTCGGACGAGAACTCTGGCGTATTTCACACAAGTGGCAGTGGGCCAGTGATTGCAGTAAACAGTGTCATGCCTGTGCCTCATGGTGTCAACTTCCAACACAAACCATTTTTCAAGGCTAAAATAACTATGAAAACAAACACAAAAAAGATCAAATGAAATCACATACCTTCAATTATCAAACGGATCACTGGTAAATGGTAATATCCAAGACCTGTGGTAAATGGTAATATCCAAAACCTGAAGAGGAAAATAAATGACAGATATAAACAAAGTATCACAAAGCTTAATAAAATAGGCCTAAGTGTTATATATATGAAATAATAATAACTTTTTTTTACAGAAAACCACAATATTTATGTTGTGTGATGTGCATGATATCTCTATATTCAGAACCTTTGTGAATTTCTCCAATATCAGCCCATACGCTCCAGCTTCAACATGTTCAGCTAGGGTATCCTTCCCATACAGCACACACTGCAGCACCCCTGTCTCTCTGTGAGAGTGAGGAAAACTGATGCTGGAAGGTTTTGTCTTCTGCCGAAGGGGGGGGGGAGGCAACCAGGGGGTTGTTGCATGAACACTCAATGGTCATGATTTGTTCTGGCTGACAATTCAATTATAATATTACATGCATGCATACATTGTATATCTTTATTGACCTAGGCAGACCCAAGTTTTACTGTTATTTGTTTATTTAACCAATCAAATTGGCAAAAAGTCAATAAATCATTATAATAAGCCAACTAGATAATATCCTGAGCTCTTTGTCTAGGAATCGGGCAGTCCACAAGCACTTCCCCATCCTAATTTTCCAGATCCTTAATCTTATCCTCAATTTATTGTTTTAATGCAACATCCCTTCTATCTGTCTTCATGCATTTTAATAATAAATTATTTATTGTAGTCTTGCCATTGATCTGACTTGACAATGACCTTGGTTGACCTTTTTGTTCACCTTTTGACCTCTTTGCAAAATATTCTTCTAAATAATTACCTACTGTCAGTATGGAGCCATTTGGGGTTATGTAGACTCATGCAAAAGACACAGCAAGGTCATAATACTCCTTCCTGGGGGTCATAATTCTACTTCCTGTTAACAAGGTTGTTTCCTGTCCTCTCAAGTCTGCAAGGTCAACACCCTGTCGGAAATTGACTTGACATTCCGGCAACAGTTGAGAAAGAATAAAACATGAACAGGGCTTCTGACGTCAGTGGGGAACTAGTGGTGGTCAATGGCTATAGACAGTGTTACTGGAAAAGAGAAAAAAGGAAGGTAACTTAATAAAGTCACAACTGGTGGTTCGTTTTACTGATAGTCTAATAGTGTTGCTTGTGGTTTTGGTAGGCTTACTTTCTAAAGACAGAATGTAGACAAGGATTAGTAAAGGTATTTGATGCCTCAACTAAATTATGTAAATGACTTCAAAAGGCCTTGTGAAAAATGCCGAATTATTCAATCAAGAACACACCCAAAGAAGGCTAAAAAAGTGAGGCAAAACAAAACAACTTTCTTGTAAATGGTATAATAAATATAAAGACTTTGTCAGTGGCGTCCCTATGGGGGCACGGGGGGGCACATGCCCCCCATATTGGACCTGTGCCCCCCAGGTGCCCCCCATATGAACTTTTCAACATTGGCTAAAATATACAATTAGTATTATGGGTGCCCCCCCAGAGAATCGCGTGCCCCCCAGGTGCCCCCCCCCCCACTTGAGACCCCCTAGTTACGCCACTGGACTTTGTTCAAAGAGTTTCACCATATTTCCAAACAGAATCCATATGAAATCAAAACCAATTTGCTTCTATACATGTGACTCATCATTAGGCATCAAGATAGCAATACACAGCATCTGTTCTCCTGCCAACCCAACACTTTCCCAAACCAATTCTTTTCAAAGATTCCACTTTCCAATCAGCATATTAAGTTGGATTAGAGAAACTGCACCTGGTCCAGTAGAGACCAGTGTCATCCTGAATGGCATGCTGGATAGTGCTATTTAGAAATAGTGTCACCTTATCCGCAGTGGCGAAAGAGGTTTAATTTCCTTGCATTGTTGTCTGGTATCAAAATAATATAAACCTTCATACTGAACAAAAGCACATCATGAGAAATTCTAAATTAACAAGAGATGGATTAGACTGTTACAAAAAGGGAAAAGTCCATCCAGCATAACCAGCCCTGCTATCCAACTCATTACTAAACCAGCAAGCTAGACACCCATTGCTCAACTGGCCAGCCTCTGTCTTATTAAACAGGTGATTAATTGACATGGATTTTCCCCCACAGCAACAGAGCTTGGGATAGGGACAGGCATTAAATGATGGCCCCCTCACTTCCTGAATGCATTATGTGGCCAGCTGATGCTTGTCTCCTTGACGAGAAAGTTATGGGTTGATATATCACAGTGGAAAATCATTGAGTTAATTAGGCCACACATAATTGATTCTTAGCTTCGCGGACCCGCCGAAACAATAGATTTTCTGACGACGTACGGAAAAAAAAATTAGAAAAAAAAAATTGTGTTTGAAATCATAAATTTTTTTTATTTTGGTCATACCGACCGACCCTAGAAAATGAGCCTTAAGAGGATCCGAGAAGCTAAAGATCAATTAAGTGTGGCCTTATTGTGGAAAAATTCAAAATATGCACTCTATCATTCTTTAGAAATGCATCTCACTCATATTTTTCATCACATGAATATGACATCATGACTCTCCATTATAATCATGAGGATCAAGTTGACACAACCTAACAAAAACACGGCTGCTACCTTCCAGTTGCTTAGATAATCTGCCTGGCTACTTCTTTACCTCTATCCATTAAACCTATTAAATCCATCCATTAACCTGAAGCATTCTATCAAACTCACTAGAGATTGTCGAGCTCACTAGAGATGGACAAACTCAATAGAGATGAATAACTCACCAAAGATGGACAAACCCGCAAGAGATGGACAAACCCGCAAGACATGGACAAACTCACCAGAGATGGACAACTCACCAATGATGTACAAACCCACAAGAGATGGACAAACCCACAAGAGATGGACAACTCACCAATGATGTACAAACCCACTAGAGATGGAAAAACCCACAAGGGATGGAAAAAAAATCACATTTGTGAATTTAGCTTAGTTGACACACTTCCAAGTTCCAAGGCAAAGCATTAGGGGATAGTTGAACATGTTTGTTGCATAAAATCACAGCAAAACAATTTTCTTTCCCATGCTATTAACCTTGTTATATTACTATAATAACTTTTATTATGATAAAAATCCAATTTAGATTTCATGCACAGCTGTTTTGTAGCTTTTCTGGATTATTGTCTAAACTCAATCTAGTATTTCCTGCTTTAATTTATATTTAATAAAATCGCATGGACAAAAAAGTTCTGTGAACTAATGAGAGTTTTAATCCCAGTTGTATCTCACAACAAGGCACGTGGCAAGATCGATAGGCCATGGTTGCCTGAATCCTTTTCATAAATGATACTCAAATATTTCACTACCAGTGTCGCAAAACTGCCCGAACCGCTGGAGGCATACTGAGCTTGAGTCTGGTATAGCTCTAGATCTAACCAACTACCAGTCAGTGGAAACAGCTTTCTTGGTGCCAATAGCACCAATGCCAATATCAATTGGCATTGTTATCGATGCATCCCTATTTTACACTTCAACAGCTGTGAATCATGTAGCTTTTTTTAAAATATATTTATTTTTGTCTTTTCTTCAGAATGAAGTCGGTCATCTTACTCTTGGCTTTCGCTGCCCTGGCTGCAGCCCATCGTAGACAAGGTGGTATTCTACACAAAGGGCCAATAGTGTGCCGAGTGCTCTACAAAAATGGGACCCTTGAAGAAGATACTGGGCACTGCTACCCTCCCGACAGCTGCAAAAGGATTGGCCAGGAATATCTGGACCGACTTACGAACATCTGGGAAGAAGTCGTGGAGCTTTCCCTCTGTTGACAAGTAAGTTGTAGACCATTTCTGTTCAGATAACCAAGACTGATGGAATTGTAGCTTCAATGGGCATGAACATGCACGACAGTTCTTATCACACAGAAAAATCTTCTGACAACGTAAACAAGATGTATCTTAATAATTTTACTTCTGCCACTGACTCACCACCACATTGAGTGCACAGATGACTTCACACATGACTCCTTGACTTAGTCCTTGTCATACTTGATAGTTCATGCATTAATACATGTCAAGAGACCTAGCAGTAGTACAAATGAAATAAATTCTTATTTTCTTTTCAGGTGCAAACATAATGGTTCAAGGAACAGTCTTTGAAAACGTCATATAATTGAATAAATAAATTGTGACACGCATTGAAAAAGCTGTTATTTCTACATGCTTGGAAAAAAAGTATTCAATTGGAACAGTCGTTTAGTACAGGAAATACAACAAACTAAACAACCACTATTTCTGTTTGACTTACAGAGTAAGAAAACAGAAAGATATATCACCTTACAAACGTATTTCCCTTTCAAAAAATGTGTAAAATGCTAATTGAAGCAACACAATCAGATCAAGACCATTTCATCATGTAGCTTATTTGCGAGAAAAACCTGCCAATCTGCTATCATTTGTTATATTCTGTTACAAAATGTAATTCAATTCATCCACCAAGAAGATCAAATCTTTAAGACCCACAGACAACAAAAAGATCGGCTTAACAGATATGCAAATTGACCTATTGATAAAGATGGACAAAGATGCTCTTTGGTTTAATATGCATATGAGCCTCTTCTCAAAAGGAGGCTTCTTTCTTATTATGCAAATAAGAAACAAATCACTCCTTTCCTCTGCTCAAGGCTTGTCCCTGCAAGATAGCCGAACAAATCTACTGCGCCCTCCTCGCTGTTGAGAGAGGAAAGTACACTACTGGATATATGAAAACATTTTATGGGCAAGTTTATGATCTGATATGAACAGCGAGTAGTATATGAGATTATAATAACTATTTTTTTTTGTTCTTATGTCGAAATTTAATTGAGTGTGTCATACATATTTCTGAAATCATCAATACAATCACTGTAATATATTTCCTCGAAGTCAAACAGGATTAAAAAACTATAGAAAATCAATGAGAAAATCCAACACAATAATTAGAAAACTTTTCAATCATACAATTCATGCAAATATTCTTAAACTTCAGAATGACATCAATCTGTCTTCAGATAATGTTAGTTATGCAGATATGAAACAAATAAATTCCAAACCTTCAACAACTAACCAAACAAGTATGGTACATAGATATATTTTCTGAGATAGAAACCTAGAGTACAAGATAAGTAGTCCATGAGCCAGACCCCATATTTTCACAGATCGGTACCACCTGGGGTGGCAAAATCTAACAGTGTTTTTCTGAAAGACATATGCCTATAGACTATAAAAAAGTTTGAGCCCAAGATTGGAGCGGCAGCTTAGTGGTAGTAATCAGCCCTTAAATATGGGAATCTGTGTCGGATTTGAGCACATGAATTATGGGGTGGGGGAAACTGAAATTGCTCTATCTTCTGAATCAATGGACCAATTTCAACAAATTACCCCTCAAAATGTCCGCAATTTTGAGTTTCACGAATATAGGTCAATACATGACTAATATGCAAATTAAGTAGGTCGTCAGAGGTCAAAAGGTCACAAAAATTGACTATATGCTTAAAATCTGAACCATTGTCCAAATAAACACCACAGCTGCCAACCCAATGAGACTTGGTAGGTCATGGAGGGCTTAGATTATAGATAACAAGTATGAAAGTCCATTTTATGCCAACAAATGGATAATTCATGCACGTGTCAGCAGCAGCACACAATGAAATATGGTACATATTTGAAAATGACCGTTTTAAGGGTGGAGGAAACTAAAATTGCTGTATCTCCTGAACCAATGGTCCTATCCCCACAAATTACCCCTCAAAATGTTCGGACTTGTAAGTTCTACACATATAGGTCATTATATGACCAGTATGCAAATTAATTAGGTCATCAGAGGTCAAAAGGTTACGAAAATTGACCGTTGCATAAAATCTGAAGTCTCATCCTAAAACAACTCCTTAGCTGCCAAACCAATGAGACTTGTTAAGTTTTTAAGGGGTCAGATTATAGATAAAAAGTGTCAAAGTAAATTTTATGTCTAAAGATGCATAATTTATGTATGTTTCAGCATTGGCACAAGATGAAATATGTCAGATATTTTAAAATGACCGTTTTAAGGGCGGGGGAAACTAAAATTGCTATATCTCCTGAAACAATGGTGCTATCCCAACATATTACCCCTTAAAATGTTCGGACTTGTAGGTTCTATAAATATAGGTTATTGTATGAACAATATGCATATTAATTAGGTCATCAGAGGTCGAAAGGTCACAAAACTTGACCACTGCCTAAAATCTGAACACCTCATCAAACAACAAACACCATAGCTGACAAACCAACTGCACTTGTTAAGTCATTTAGGGACAAGATAACAAGTTTGATAGTCAATTTAGACTGCCGAGTTTATGTATATGTCAGCAGTAGGGCATAACAAAATATGGCAGGTATTTGAAAATGATAGTTTTAAGGGTGGGTGAAACTAAAAAAAATTGCAATATCTCCCGAACCAGTGGTCCAATTCCAACAAATTTCTGCTGCAAGTGTCTGGAATTGGGAGTTTTGTACATGTCATTTGACCAACATGCAAATCATTTAGGTCATCAAAGATCATAGGGTTGCAAAAATGTACCTTTGCTTAAAATCTGAGCTCTCATGAAAAAATTACACACCGTAACCAGCAAACCAATGGTACTTGATAAGTCATGTAAGGCTCAGATGATAGATAACAAGTGTCAAAGTCAATTTTATGCCTAAAATTCAGCTTTACAGGATATTTCTTATACAACACTGAAATGTAAGAAATGTAGAGGATGTCACCGAGGACCAGGTGAGTATATCAATCCATAAGTCCTCAATTTGAGTTTCCTTGCTTGACAAGATTCCATCACATGAAAGTACCAGAAAATAATTCCTCTTTCCCACAGTCTCCTCGATCCTACCATTCTCGAATTCTCCAGCCACATTCTGAGAAAAAAGGTACATAGGGCGGAGTGAAGCACCTGTGGGGTGGATGTGAAACTTCTGGGGTGAATCAGAGGTGACAAGGTGCATCAACATTGATAAGGTACACTCTACAAGAACAGGAGGTGTATTGCACATTGTTGGATGCAGTAGAGTCTCATCGGGTGCTTCAAGGGGTGAACCACCCAACCTTTCATGGATGCTTTGACACTCTATCTGCAGAATTATGAAATAATTGGGTGGCTTGGTTATTGCATAAATTGCTGAGCAGTGCCTAAATGACATGCTAGTCTGCAGCTGTGGGTAGGCGAAGGCACTGACCCACCTCCAGTCGCATATGCCGGTGAGTGGAGCAATGCCAGAGTACTGATAACCTGCTATAACATTTCCACCAAGAGCTGCTCTTTTTCACGAGCATACAGGGTGCTTCCCAAGCACCTTATGTGAGGTGGTTCAGGGCACCCTGAGCATTAATTATGACTAGGCAATATACTCAAAAAGGTTGATTCTAAACATTTTTCATTCTTAGGGTGCACAACCGCCCCCACCCCTGTCCCATTAAATTGTATATATTCATCCTCCTTTTTGCTCATCCTTGATATGACTATCTTCTTGGCCTTCTTTCTCAATGCTTTTTTCTTCTAGTTCCCTTGTGCCAGCAGGGGACTGGGGTGGGGGTGGTGACAAGGGAGGTGAAAGCCAGGAAAGAGGGTCCACTAATAGAGCTTGGTGGGGGGAGGGGTGACAAAGATGTTGGGAGGAGACTAAGAAGTCAGAGAGAAAAGGTTTGGAGCATAGGCGTACGGCGCACGCGATTTTTGGGGGGGCGAGCGACATTTGCCCGAATTTCACGATCTAAATTTATAAAAATTTCAAATTAAATTGCCTGGAAATCATTAATTTTCCGTAGTTTTTATTTATTCAATCATCTGCCCAAATTCTTTAGCCTTTCGCCGAATTACACTGTTTCCCAAACTTTTGGGGGGGCGGTTGCCCCCCCTACCCCCCCCCCTCCGATACGCCTATGGTTTGGAGTCACTCATCTTTCTTATCTCTCTCCCTCTGTCTCTTTTCCTGTCACCCACTAGGTTAGCTCAGTGGTGCATGTTGAACACCCAACCACTCTATACTGGGTTCATATTCAGGCTAGGCACTCTATTGCATAGCAGTATCAATCATCCCTTTGCCCCATTTCTGTTTTCTCCTCCTATCCCAAAAAGCTTGTCTAGTGCATAACCTTATAACACCTCAAGCCTCCATCCAACGATCCCCTCTCTCTAACCCTCTCCCCGTTTTACTTGCTACAAAATTACCTTTCACGCACCCTATCCTCCCTACAGTACAACCCTATATAAAGTATGATTAACCCCAACAGGAAGGAAGAATCAGCCACCTTTACCTTCTTTGAACCACCTTTTAAAATCACATTAAATTTACATTAAACCAACAACAATTTAAACTCATTCTCTCCCATTGTGTATGATTTTTTTGTGTGCCCCATTGCTAATTGCAATTACATTGCTAGCTGTCTTAATGGAGTTCCTATTAACTTACTAATATGGGACAAGGTTGTGGTGAGGAAACTAAGGTAGTTGTGAGGAGATTTGGGGTGGAGGGGAGAAAGGCAAGGAGGGCAAAATAGGTAAAAAGAGGACTTCTGGCGGAGAACGTTCTTACTTTATTTTGGGTTGTACTGTACAGTGCCGCCTGTAAGTAAGTGAAACGCATGCTATTGTGCCATTGCATCAATGTTAAACATCCTTAACCAAAATGCTTCTGGAAGGACGAATTCTCATCCGATGAGAGGAAAACATTTTGGGTCATAAAGGCCAATATGTGAGGCATGTGGGATAAAAGAAGCAGCCCATTTTCTTTGCTGTAGTTGGAGTTAGGTATGGGTCAAAGTCTTTGATAAGTAAGTGAAACGCAGGCCCAATGTTAAAACATAGGGAAGGGTGGTTCACTTACTTATCAAAGACTTTGACCCATACCTAACTCCGACTACAGCGAAGAAAATGGGCTGCTTTTTTTATCCCACTTGCCTCACACATCGGCCTTTATGACCCACTTTGTTTCCCTTTCATCCGAAGAGAATTCATGCCTCCACATGCAAGCAGCATGGCTGAGGATGTTTAGCATTGATGCAATGGCACAATGTCATGCGTTTCACTTACTTACATGCGGCACTGTATATCATAGAGGATGATTGGAGGAAGCAGGGAAGCTGGAGACATAGAAGAAAGACGCTTGGAGGGTAGGAGTACATCTACATATTGAGACGAAGAGAACAGGAGAAATAATGGAAGCATTGAGGCAAATAAGGAGATTATGAAGGAGGAGACTATGAAGGACGAGACTATGAAGGAGGAGATTATGAAGGAGGAGACTATGAAGAAGGAGACTATGAAGGAGGAGACTATGGAGTAGGAGACTATGAAGGAGTCCTGAGACAAAGAAGGAGAGAAGGCAGAAAGAGAAGATTGAGGAAACTAGAAGGGATGATACTAACCAGAAGGAGGAAACTGGGAGGGGAGTTTTGGTGGTGTGCTGCGATATTTGGCCATTTGATCCCAGTTCTCTCAGTCTGTCTAGTTTTGAGTCCTCAAAAAAGCCAGAAGCGAAGAGGAGCAGTTTCCGGACATCTATAAATCACAAATTTGATCCTATTTTATATTTAGTTTACTATGTCTTGAATCAACTCTTCATCTTATTGACAAGACATGCATTTCAGTTGTGTGTGGCACATTCAGTCACATTTGTCGGTTAAGCTGTGTAATTTTTTCATGAGGGCTCAGATTTAAGCAAAGGTACATTTTTGCAACCTTTTGACCTCTGATGACCTAATTATGACCGCCGCCAGCGCTGGCGCGGTCATTTTGCTTTTACCCCCGTATTGTACCATTTAACTCACATTTTTGGGGATGGATAGAACAAGTTACACTCAATGTACAATCATGAAAGTTGCTATATAAACATAACTTTACATTCTTTACTCAACCCCTGAAAACCAGAATGATCCAAGGGGTCTTTCATACCTTTCTGAGATTCATGATTTTTCAGTGAAACACCCCACCTTATTGTTATTTTGGCTATCTGAATGTTGTTTTCGTGATTTTTGGCACTGTGCCAGATTAGACCTGCTTGGACCGCTTGACTGCTGGGGGATGTCTCAAAAGCAGCCAAACTCTTATTGATCGCCTTTAGGCTGATCTCTGTTTTTATGCGGTCACATGGCGGGATTTCATGTGTCGGAGGGTGTCGGAGGATTTATGTGGCGGAGTCGTAGACAAAGGTAATCAATGATGGCAGTCAATGATGGCAGTCAATGATGGCAGTCAATGATGGCAATCAATGATGGCAATCAATGATGGCAATCAATGATGGCAATCAATGATGGCAATCAATGATGGCAATCAATGATGAAGATAGACAGATAGATAGATAGATAGATAGATAGATAAGGTATCTACTAAGGATAAGGGGGCGACCATTTAATATCTCCTAAGAATAAGGGGGCAACCATTTAATATCTACTAAGGTGCTAAGATAACAAAAGTACATGCATGAATGAACCAAGGGGGCAACCATTTAATATCTACTAAGCAATGATGATAGATATAGATAGATAGATACATAGATAGATAGATAGGATAAGGGGCGACCATTTAATATCTACTAAGGAGGGGGCGACCATTATTACTAAGAATGTATGA
Source organism: Platynereis dumerilii (assembly GCA_026936325.1). NCBI lineage: Eukaryota > Metazoa > Annelida > Polychaeta > Phyllodocida > Nereididae > Platynereis > Platynereis dumerilii. The sequence goes on from JAPTHN010000120.1 coordinate 445,164, forward strand.
ACCAAGGGGGCAACCATTTAATATCTACTAAGCAATGCTGATAGATATACATAGATAGATAGATAGATAGATAGATAGATAGATAGGATAAGGGGGCGACCATTTAATATATACTAAAGAGTGGGCGACCATTATTACTAAGAATAAGGGGGCAACCATTTAATATCTACTAAACCCCCTGCGGACATGGGGACATACCCCCGCGGACATGGGGACATGCCCCCCCGGACATGGGGACATGGGGACATGCCCCCGGGGACATGGGGACATGCCCCCGGGGACATGGAGACATGCCCCCAGGGACATGGGGACATGCCCCCGGGGACATGGGGACATGCCCCCGGGGACATGGGGACATGCCCCCGGGGACATGCCCCCGGGGACATGGGGCCATGCCCCCGGGGACATGGGGACATACCCCCGGGGACATGGGGACATACCCCCTGGGACATGGGGACATGCCCCTGGGACATGGGGACATGCCCCCGGGGACATGGGGACATGCCCCCCGGGGACATGGGGACATGGCCCCCGGGGACATGGGGACATGTCCCCGGGGACATGGGAACATGCCTCCGCGGACATGGGGACATGCCCCCGCGGAAATGGGGACATGCCCCCGCGGAAATGGGGATATGCCCCCGCGGACATGGGGACATGCCCCCGCGGACATGGGGACATGCCCCCGCGGACATGGGGACATGCCCCCGCGGACATGGGGACATGCCCCCGCGGACATGGGGACATGCCCCCGCGGACATGGGGACATGCCCCCGCGGACATGGGGACATGCCCCCGCGGACATGGGGACATGCCCCCGTGGACACATAACTGCATGCCCCCGGGGACATGGGGACATGCCCCCCGGGGACATGGGGTCATGCCCCCCGGGGACATGGGGACATGCCCCCGGGGACATGGGGACATGCCCCCGGGGACATGGGGACATGCCCCCGGGGACATGGGGACATGCCCCCGGGGACATGGGGGCATGCCCCCGCGGATATACATGGGGACATACCCCCGGGGACATGGGGACATACCCCCGGGGACATACCCCCGGGGACATACCCCCGGGACATGGGGACATACCCCGGGGACATGGGGACACGGGGGCATACCCCCGGGGCCATGGGGACATACCCCCAGGGACATGGGGGCATACCCCGGGGACATACCTCCGGGGCCATTGGGACATACCCCCGAGGACATGGGGACATGCCCGCGGGGACATGCCCCCAGGGACATGGGGACATACCCCTGGGGACATGCCCGGGGGACATGGGGACATGCCCCCGGGAACATGCCCCCGCGGACATGGGGACATGCCCGCGGGAACATGCCCCCGCGGACATGGGGACATACCCCCGGGGACATGGGGACATGCCCCCGCGGACATGGGGACATGCCCCCGCGGACATGGGGGACATGCCCCCGCGGACATGGGGACATGCCCCCGCGGACATGGGGACATGCCCCCGGGGACATGGGGACATGCCCCCGGGGACATGGGGTCATGCCCCCCGGGGACATGGGGACATGCCCCCGGGGACATGGGGACATGCCCCCGGGGACATGCCCCCGGGGACATGGGGACATGCCCCCGGGGACATGGGGGCATGCCCCCGCGGACATACATGGGGACATACCCCGGGGACATGGGGACATACCCCCGGGGACATACCCCCGGGACATGGGGACATACCCCCGGGGACATGGGGACATGGGGGCATACCCCAGGGGCCATGGGGACATACCCCCAGGGACATGGGGGCATACCCCCGGGACATACCTCCGGGGCCATTGGGACATACCCCCGAGGACATGGGGACATGCCCGTGGGGACATGCCCCCAGGGACATGGGGACATACCCCTGGGGACATGCCCGGGGGACATGGGGACATGCCCCCGGAACATGCCCCCGCGGACATGGGGACATGCCCGCGGGGACATGCCCCCAGGGACATGGGGACATACCCCTGGGGACATGCCCGGGGGACATGGGGACATGCCCCCGGGAACATGCCCCCGCGGACATGGGGACATGCCCCCGCGGACACGGGGACATGCCCCCGTGGACACATAACTGCACTGCATCACTGCCTTGCATTACAACACTGCAGTCTGCATTGCAGCTCTGTGTTACTGCACTGCATCACAGAACCTCATTACTGCAATGCATTACAGCACTGCAGCACAACACTTCATTACTGCACTGTATTTCAACAGTGCTTTTTTGCACTGCATAACTGCACTGCATTACAGACCACATCACAGCACTGCTTTGTGGGCCTGCACTGACAGATGTGTGTGTACACACAGGTGGCCCTGCAGACACACATGGGCGTCCACACACACATGGGCATCCACACTGGGATGGGCATACAGATGGCCATGCACATACAAATGGGCATGCACACACAGATGGGCGTGCACGCACAGATGGGCTTACACACACTGACGGGCGTGCTGATATGGGCGTATACATGCAGATGGCTGTACATATGGGCATGCGCACACAGATGGCCATATCAATGGGCGTGCACACGAAGGTGGCTGTGCACACACAAATTGGCATACTCACACAGACGGTCGTACTCCCAGCTAGGTGTAAAGGGGGGCGTGCACACTAAGAAGGCATGCACTCACAGATGAGGGTACCAACACAGATGGGCATACACTCAAGAGATGGGCATAGGCCTACAGGTGGGCGTACACATAGATGGGTGTACAGGTGGGCGTGCCCACACAGATAGGCATTCAGGTGGACATGCCCACGCAAATGGGTGCGTACACAGATGGGTGTGTACACACAAATTGGCGTGAACACACAGATGGGCATGCCAGACGAGCTACAGATGGGCGTACACTTGACGATGGCCGTACACAGGCATGCACAATGGATGTACACATATACGCCCCTCGAATAAACCCCCCGTCAAATAGAGGCCCCACTGCGCCATGGACAACAACGAATATATATCTATTTATTATTATTATTATACGACTGAGCTTTTTTAAGCTAGGTCCAAACAAGCTGCACTCAAAACACAAATTGTTATTCATCTTTTATGGATCGACACAGTCACACTTGATTGCAGCAAAAGGCGTCCAGCAGCGCCCGCGGTCATATTATCATCGCTTGCGATTCTAGTTGATTTGCATGTTGGTCAAATAACATGTACAAAACTCCTAACTCAAGACATCTGTAGCAGAAATTTTTTGAAATTGGACCACTGGTTCGGGAGATATTGCAATTTTTTTAGTTTCGCCCACCCTTAAAACTATCATTTTCAAATACCTGCCATATTTTGTTATGTCCCACTGCTGACATATACATAAACTCTGTAGTCTAATAACCTATATTTATAGAACCCACAAGTCCGAACATTTTAAGGGGTAATATGTTGGGATAGCACCATTTTTTCAGGAGATATAGCAATTTTAGTTTCCCCCGCCCTTAAAACGGTCATTTTCAAATATCTGACATATTTCGTCTTGTGCCAATGCTGAAACATACATAAATTCTGCATCTTTAGACATAAAAGTTACTTTGACACTTTTTATCTATAATCTGACCCCTAAATGACTTAACAAGTCCCATTGGTTTGGCAGCTAAGGAGTTTGTTTTAGGATGAGGGTTCAGATTTTAAGCAACGGTCAATTTTGCTGACCTTTTGACCTCTGATGACCTAATTAATTTGCATACTGGTCATATAATGACCTATATGTGTAGAACTTACAAGTCCGAACATTTTGAGGGGTAATTTGTGGGGATAGGACCATTGGTTCAGGAGATACAGCAATTTTAGTTTCCTCCACCCTTAAAACGGTCATTTTCAAATATGTACCATATTTCATTGTGTGCTGCTGCTGACACGTGCATGAATTATCCATTTGTTGGCATAAAATGGACTTTCATACTTGTTATCTATAATCTAAGCCCTTCGTGACCTACCAAGTCTCATTGGGTTGGCAGCTGTGGTGTTTATTTGGACAATGGTTCAGATTTTAAGCAATAGTCAATTTTTGTGACCTTTTGACCTCTGACGACCTACTTAATTTGCATATTGGTCATGTATTGACCTATATTTGTAAAACTCAAAATTCCGGACATTTTGAGGGGTATTTTGTTGAAATTGGTCAATTGGTTCAGGAGATTTAGCAATTTCAGTTTCCCCCACCCCATAATTCATGTGCTCGAAACCGACACAGATTCCCATATTTAAGGGCTGATTACTACCACTAAGCTGCCGCTCCAATCTTGGGCTCAAACTTTTTTATAGTCTATAGGTATATGTCTTTCAGAAAAACACTGTTAGATTTTGCCACCCCAGGTGGTACCAATATCTGGTCTGGCTCATGGACTAAAGTCACCAGGAAGGAGTCAGCTTGGCTAATTGTGTTGGCTGATAGCATTCAGGAGTTCATTCATCTTCATGGAGTAAAAAAGATAGAAAAAAGGAGAGGAAAGTATAAGAAATATGCTGTAAAAACTAGAGAAATGTAGGGGAAAAGAGAGGAGGAGTTGTTGTACAAGAAGGAGGTAAAAATAAGATAAAATATAAAATAATACAAAAGAATGGAGTAGATTGCAGAAAAATGTTGCAATAAAGAGTGCTGAAAGAAAAACTTGATGATCAGCTTGGTGCGAAAAAAAGATTTAAGGGAAAGAAGTGAAAGATACTCAACAAAATTGAGAGTGACTGCATTGTAGATTTATAAGGACAGGTGATAGACAACAAATGTAGTAAGTAATGATAGAGAAAGGCATGCTGATAAGCAAACACTATTAAGTAGATCTGTTGTGGTACATAGGAATATAGCCACACATAATTTTGTGAAACAATCTATTTCTACGTATCTATCACCATGCACCTACCTGCCTCTTTATCTATTATTATAATATCTACCTACCTATTTATCAACCAGCCATAACTACCTGTGTCTGTCTATAGATGTCTTTGTCGATATATCTATTTGTCTATATTCTAAATGTCTGCCATTTAACCAGTTAGCTCTACACAGTGTCCTTGAACAAAGTTTAGGGTTAAAAAAAATGTACAAAGAATCCGTCAACACAGCATTGTGGTACGTGGTCTCAGCTTCGATATGATGTAAAGACAGAAAAAATCTGTTGGGAAAATTTTGAGAAAATTGAAATTTAAAATTTTTAGTTTTTCACACCCTTGTTGCATACAAAATATCAGTTATAGATATATCAAATGGCATTGCAGTGTTATTGAAACATCATAATTTATCTAGTTGTACATTAAGTTACTCAATCAGGTTAAAAAAATACCAGAAAAAGCATTTTATTTCCTATTTTCACACCGTTTCCAACATTTAGGGGTGTTGCAAACTCAGTGCATCTTATAATGTGTCAAAATCAAATATAAACATGGCTCTTTCGGCTTTATTATTTCTTGAACCAAAGAAACGCGGCAAATGAACCACCAGGGTGTGAGAAAATGTCTTGTTAACTTCACTAATGATGTAAATTGAGAGTTTTGGCATTTCACCAGTCAATGTTTTTCAAGTGGGATTCACAAAAACAATGTAAAGTTATTGGAAAATAAACAGTAGACACATGTAGAAATACATACTGCCAGCATCTGACAAGTGTATATCTTCACCACAGCTTTCCATGTAAGTTGTATCTGATATCTAAGGTAATAATGTTTTTTGAGAGAAATATTTGCTTAAATCAATAAAAAAAACCAATGTGCAAGTGACCTAATGGCGTAGATGGCCAATTCCAAGTTTTATTACAATGTCTCTGTTCATATTGAAATATTGGTTGCAATTTATGGTCTTCTGAAGAATTTTAAGGGCTTTCTTTACCCATTTTTGCCAATTGTTAAATTATTTCATGGAATTTAATGGTTGCTGACTTCCAAAATTCAGTTGTAGCATACCTTTGCGCAACCAACAGAGTATTAAACTATCAGTCAACAGATTCTCTTGCATGGTCACATAGTTAATATTGGTTATATGTGAACTTTCCAGATGGAATTAGTAGATATTATAATTTTAAAAAGTTAACTTCAAACCAGAAGCTCTGAAATAAATATTTATTGGTGATATTATTTATTTTTCTTTCATGATATGAATGACAACACAACACTCAAAAATCCATCCTATTCATATTTTTCTAGCCAATTCATTGCATTAGTAATGTAAAATCGGAATAGAAAGTACTCAATTGAGATTTATGCACAATTGAAGAAAACGATTAAAATACCATCAGAAACTAAGACCCTAAACAAAAATTTCAAATTTAAGGAATGGACAATTGAGGCAATCATGTTTCTTCAGATTGTGATTAGAGGTTTTGATATTGATATGAAGAGATACACTTTGAAAGTGTTGCAACATACATCTCAAAATATTGATATAGAAATGCTGTAAAAGCCCTAAATATGTCTTATTATAGGCTATATTGCTACAGTGTTCTGCTGCCTAGCTAATGCAGTCGATGAATTAGGGACATTATGCAGGTTCAGTTGATTGGACTCTAAATGGGATCGGAGCATGCAGATTATTGTCTAGCAAGTTTGTAACACCTTCAGAATGTTATTTTCCTTGAAAAACCATTTAATCATAATTCTAAATTTGGTTCACTGTATATATTAGCACCAGAGTGGGAAAGGAAAGCATTTCTATGTTAAGATTATCATTTTAAACATTCTATAATGGATATTTTGCATGCAAAAAGGGTGTGAAAAACTAAAAATTTTAAATTTCAATTTTCTCAAAATTTTCCCAAAAGATTTTTTTGATCTTTACATCAAATGGAAGCTGAGACAACATACTACAATGCTGCGTTGACAGATTCTTTGTACTTTTTTTTAACCCTAGACTTCGTTCAAGGACACTGTGTCTACATTTCAGTTGCACTCTATATAATTAGCAAGCAAAGAGCTTAGCAGTGTTCAATAAATCTGAGCAGACCCTCTTATTGCATTCCAATGTTCTTCGAAGGTTACTGGATTTTCTCATTGGTTTAATTAACTTGTAGAATAAATTATTTTGGTTAGGAAAAGAAGAAAGTCAAAGTCAACAAAAGAGAGGAAGAGAGAAGATAGGAAGAGAATAAGAGAGTAAGAGAAGAAGAGAGGTAGAGAGAAAGAGAAGAAGAGAGAAAGAGAGGAAGAGAGAAATGAGAAAGAGAGAGGAAGAGAGAATAATAGGCAGGAAGAGAGGAAGAGAAAAAGAGAGAGGAAGAGAGGAAGAGAGAAAGAGAGAGGAAGAGAGGGAGAGAGAAAGAGAGAGGAAGAGTGAGAGGGAGAAGAGGGGGAGAGGTGAGGAAAAGCGAGAGAGACTACGGGGATTATATTTGGCCACAATAGAGTGTTTCTGGACAAATAAACCTGAGACAGCAAAATTTAGATCATTAAGCTACAATGTATCTATCCAACAAACATAATGACTCTTCAAAGCCACTACCTGTAGCATCCATTTTCTCCCCTATAATCCAAATAGTAATACCACTTACAAAACAAAGCCAAATTGTATCAAAGTGTCTGCAAGAAGATCCCTCATGGGAATGGTCCCAATTTAGAACACCTGGCCAGAATTAGTTCAGCCCTTCTTAGCTGTGTTTACCTGGGAGGCTCTTGATATTTTAGTTCCACACAAACTTGATATATTTGAATGTTTCATATCAAAAATTGCAGTAAATCCTATACAGATGGGCATTGGGCAGTATGTGTAGTGGAGCTTCGATTGGAGGTTACAAGGTAACACATCGAATCAAGATACTGATGGATTCAACTTTCGATTGGGCCAAACAGCTTTTGTTTGCCAGTAATACCGATATAGGTTCCTGCAGCTGCAAAACTACATCAAGCTATCAGAGACATTTGGAGTCCAAAACTCCATCTTGAAAGTATAGGCATCTCTTAAAAATAGAAGAGAAATTCATATAGCTGTAGTTTGTGATTCACACAAGGGATCTCAAACTATTTATTTTTATGTTTTTACACGAAACACAATGGGGCAAGATGTATGCAATGCATACTATGCATGCACTCCCCACCTTTTTCATCTCTCTTGTTGGAGAGTTTCACCAGTCATACTGAAATAATGCACACGCTGAAACATATGCTGTTCTGAATGCCTAAATATTTGCTTGTTATCTTGTCATTAACATTTCTACTCTGGGATTTTACTTTTCTTGTAACTGACACCAAAGAGTTGTAGTTTCTCTTTATCCATGCATTCATTTTTGTCTGCAGCAATGTGAATCCCTCAGAAACATGCAAAAAATATGTATGCAATACCTCCTCCCCTTGGTGTGATGATGTATTATCTTAAAGTAAATGGCACCACTGAAGCGAGGAAACCCCTTGTCTTGTGAACAGAGAGAGGTACTCAGAGAATATTTATTGGTAAGAGCACTGCTCCTGACATTTCTTTGATTTGGTCTAAAATAATATGAAACAAACAACAGTTTTCAATATTTACAGACACATAACATGAAACTTGAGCTGATGGTCATTACTGAATATTAAATGTGCCAATTTTTTGCAAAACTGAAAGTAGAAGTTCCTTGCGGACATGCAGTTTATTTCTTTGTCGGATGGAGAAGCTCTGTGACAAACATCCCATGAAATTATATTGGCTGATCTCTTTGGACCAAATTTTGAACCGTGTCATAACAAGTGCACAACTCACTTTGGTAAGTACAAAAGCATGTATATAAATATTACGTAATTGGATGTATTCTAGCCTGTTATTTGTCAATATAATGATATGCACAAAAGAGTAGGCCTACTCCTCCGTCAAATCACACAGCAAATGAGTCTATCCTTGGGATTTTGGAAAAGCCGAACAAAACAAGAATATGAGGAAGAGGAAAGAAAAGGGAAGATCAAATGAAATGGATAGACCAGACAGATCCATAAATAGAGAAAGAGACCTTGTCACTGTCTGGAGTCGAACCTGATGGTGATCTTCTGATTAAAAATATGAGGCAAATCAACATTGAAAGACTGGCAAGACTAGATATTACAATTGCTGATTGGATGGCTCATCTCACCACTTCATGACATATACTTTTCCTGATAAATATTAGCATTTGTAATGCTGCATTCCTCTTCAATATACATAGATAATTGTATTGTTCACAAGATATTGAAATTGGCAAAGTGTCACAACCAGCAGAACAGGATAGGGAACAGGATATGAGTTTAGGATGAGGTCCGGATATTGTGAATAATTTAGAGGAATCAATGAGATGGATATAATGTATTAGACGTTAGGCATCCAGCTCAGTTGTTGCTTCTCTTTATTATTCTCTGTTTACACTTGACATACTTGACTTGTATCAGCTGTCAAGAAAGTTGCAAAGATTAACAACATTCTAAAAAGTTCTGAAGTCTCAAATATCGATCCTTGAAGAATAATTCATGATATTGACAAACAATTCATCAAAGCAAATATTTAAGTTGTGAAGATTGAGTAAGCTGAAGGTACATAAACAACCATGCTATAGATTCATCTGACAGCTCTACCCCACCTGTAAGAATTATCTTTCTTCCCTCCTACCCCCAATACAAAAGCCAAGTTGTATCAAATCACCTGTAAGAAAATCCCTCATGGGAATGGTTCTGGTTTGGAACACCTGGCCAGAATTAGTTCGGCCCTTCCTAGTATTATTCACCTGGGAGGCTCTTGGTATTTTTACACCAAAGAACCTGATTATCTTAAATGTTTTTAGATATAAAGGCTGCAGTTAATCCCTGATAGGCAGGGCAATATGTGGAGTACAGCGGCAATTGGAGGTTACAAGCCATCAAATTGAATCAAGATTCTGATAGATTGTGCGATGCAGTTGGAGCCTGCAACAGAGTCATAGGTTTTGAGAGTTTGTCAGGTATGTTCTGCGATGAAGTTCTAAGCTATGACAAACTACCCGAGGGAAGTTCAGGCATTTGAAGGCCGGAGTTTCACTGCTTTCAGGTTCACAAGACATCCAAATATAAAGATATTTCATATGACTAGCTGGAATACTCGCTTCTCATTGGCTGACAGCCGTGCAATATTCTACGATATTGCACGCATTATATTGCACGCTCATTTTAACATGTGAAAGATTGGACGGACCTGAGAGGAAGCACAACGTTTCAGTGCTGCTGCAGCCACAGGCTGGCAAACAATTTGTGTTTTCCGATTTTAGTAAAAAGTGCACTGTACAGCAACGGAGGCAGTTAGAAAGCTCGTTTTTGCGGCAAAAGATGCGTCTTTTTAAGGGCTATCAGGATATCTATTTTTTGTATAGATTATATTATTTTTATTTCCAGAATAAAGCAATAAGTGACCGAAAAACAGCATTTTTGCCGATTTTTTTGTGTTTAGAGGTCTAAAGTCTGCTATAAAGTTTCAGAAAAAAATCTAAAATAAAATCCATCATCAAGTAAATCATTTTTCCATTCCGAAAGTGTGAACATTTTTTTTGTGAGTGAAATATTTATTGCCTTTTGATGAGATACATTATAAAAAGGCGGATCAAAAGAAACACAAAAAAAGTTTGGACGAGGAATTCCAGCCCTTTTCTTTGCATTTTCAAGACACAAACAAACCATATGATATAACAGTTATTGCACATCACCTCGTGCAATATCAGTTTTTATGGTACCTCGGTGACTAATATTGCACTCGGGCTGCGCCCTCGTGCAATATTAGTCACCTCGGTGCCATAAAAACTGATATTGCACTCGGTGCTGTGCGATAACTGTATAATATTTCTGAACCACATATTATTATTATCAGCCAAAAGTTACTGAGTTGCTAACAGAGTACAATTTCTACACTGCTTGTACAGGCTGTTATAAATGTTGTCATTAACATCTTAGAATACGCTCCTCCACTCTTGCTGTAACTGAAACCTGTTCCTCTTAGATAATACATCAGCTAATGTTTCAGCAACCATGTTATGTTAACCTCAACTCAGGACGTATGGATGCAACACTATCTATCTATCCAAGACATTCTGGAATGAATAATGTATCATCTCAAAGCAAATGGCACCACTGAAGCAAGGAAATTCTCTGTTATGAGAGAACAGAGAGGTGCATGCGAGAATGGTTATAAAGATATTTGTGTGTTTGAGTGTCATAGTCCCAGTTTGGTAGACTTGAACATGTACACACTCTGCCAAGATAATGCGAAGGATATCCAGACATTTTATTGTATTTCTAGCAAAATTAATGGCGAATCATCGACCCTTCTCAGTGAATATCTGAGTCAGTAAACAGGATGATTTTGGTTCACACTTCAAGGGGTCTTAAGCTTCTATGTAACAACCTACTTGTGAGGGGACATTCTCCACCTAAAACGGATCTAGTTTAAAGAAACACAGAGCAGTTATAGGCTGACTGACTTCAACAAAAGTTGCTGGAATGACCAGGTGGAGCTACAGTTCAAACTGTCAGGGATTTATTTGAAAGAAGTTTAAACAGAAGCACACTTAAATTGATCATTCAGCTGTCACCCTGTTAAGAATCTGCCAAGGGCAAAGAAAATACACCGCATGTGACGAAATTACGCAAGTAGGTTATTTCGACGTAGCACAATAAGTATTGGGCCCAAGAGTGTATTGTTTTTACATAATCATTGTATTGGCCTGAGAAATATTCCATGTGACTTTCATCAAGTTTCGTTCAGGCAAACTTGAGTTATGGCATATATTCAAATATTTTGGTGTCTGACGAAATTACGCAAAAGCAACGCAGCAAGCAGAAGGACAGTACAAATGTTTAATTATCAAACAATTGTGGTCAAAATATTAGTGTTACATCATTTGGCTACTATCCACATCAAAGAATGTTGCTTACTTGCTGTCACTGCCAAGTAATATGCATAAATTGTCTCCGTTAAAATAACATTGATTTTGCATATTATTATCAAATTTATGCTCCCCAACATCTCAGAGAAGTTCTGATACTTTAGAAAATGACCTTAAAAGTTACCATCTGATATCTCTTAAGTTCAGTTAAACTGAGAGATAAGTTGTGCATTGGAAAATTGACGAACTATTAATTAAGAAACTGCACATCATAAACGCAATGCAATTTTAATGGCAGGTCGCAGAAATACATTTTGATTACTAGCCATTTCAAAGTAAGAGGAGTTACTTCAGTTTCCTTTTCACTCAGCCAAATATATAGAATAAGGTGACTTCTAGTAGCATGTTTCAAATGATTGGAACCATTTTGAGGTTTTGGGAAGCATAAATTTGATAAAAACATGCAAAATCAATATTATTCCAATGGAGACAATTTATGCATATTACTCGGCAGTGACAGCAAGTAAGCAACATTTTTTGATGTGAATTGTAGCCAAATGATGTAACACTAATATTTTGACCACAATAGTTTGATAATTAAACATTTGTACTGTCCTTGCTGCGTTGCTTTTGCATAATTTCGTCGGACACCAAAATATTTGAATATATGGCGTAACTCAACTTTTTCTGAATGAAACTTGGTAAAAGTCACATGGAATATTTCTCAGGCCGATCAAATGATTGTGTGAAAACAATACACTCTTGGGTCCAATACTTTTTGTGCTAAGTTGAAATAACCTACTTGCGTAATTTCGTCAGATGCGGTGTACAGTCCCCAGTCTCAACATACTATAGTGTAATTCTGTGCAACTTGCAAAAACATAATTCATAATGCATAGAGTGACAATGCATGAATACATATTGGGTTATTCTCACCTGCACTCAACCATGTAATTCCATAACAGCTTTCAGCACAGCTTTTTGGCCTTCAATATTTTTAGAGGCAATAAATTGTCCACCTATTGCATATTCATAACAAGGCATCCTGGGACTTGGATACAGGGTCAAGAAGGTTAGGCAATAGAGTGAGCCCGGTGACCATAAAAATATTAGACAGGCTCTGACTAGATATAAGAGTACTCTCCTGACAAAGTAGGCTCTGCCCTTGTGGTTTGGGAAAAAACCAACAAAAAAAGATAAAAGGAGGAGACAATTTAAACAAAAGAAGTTCTAAGTCAACTGAAATGGATAGAACAGACAGCATGAGACAGGGACAAGAAAGATTGAGACTTTGTCAACTGTTGACTTGTTACATGGAATCAAAACGTAGTCTCTTTTCACGGCATTATCACTATCCAAAAATGCAACCTGTCAAATAGTAAAAATGAACTTCTACAAAAAACTTTTAATCTCAACAAAATATCAGCCTGATGTCTGCAATTTCATTGCTTGCAAATATTAATGCCTGTCATATAAATGCTGCTAAATCAATGTGGTTATTCTAGGTGTTTGAACTAGACAAGATTATCTGAAACGGTTTACAGCCAACAATTATAATTTCCTACAGACTCTCTGTCTCCTCACACTTCTGGTAATTCTCTTGCTTCAGCGGTGCCATTTACTTCGAGATGATACATTATTCATTCCTCAAGGTGTTGCATACATATCTCTACATACTGTACCTCCCGGGAAGGCTAGCAGAGATGCTGAAAGATCAGCTGATGTATTGACTAAGAGGGGCCTTGTACAACACTTTGGTGTCAATTACAGTCTGAGAAGAGCAAACTTGGAGGGGGGGAAAAGTTATTTTTTAATGGCTTCATAACAGTCTGAAGCTAGGCACTACCACCCAGGCAACTAATTTGGGAGATACAGCCGCTGCGTTGTATGTACAATACTGTAACATAGTTGCAGCTTATTTTAAAAAAGCAATGATTTGCAAAAAGAGTATATATATAATTATATATATCCATGCATTTTGGCCTTTTTATCATAATTACCACAGTTATATTGTACTTCATTACAACCAATGCCCCTGCACCTTCTGAATATAAATGATGTGAAAGTTTTTACCTTATGATAGTAAAACTTTGACCATCAGTTAAATTTACTGACGTGATGTAACGTTATATTTATCTAAGGGAGGCCTGTATTGATTTGTTATGGCAAAACACAAGAATGTTTGTGAAGGCCACCAATTCTCCCAAGCATTAATCAAACACAAAACTTCAAATACCTATGCCAACCTCAGGTTGTTTTGCAGCTATCTGAAGCTGCACTGTAAGTATTCGATGAATGTACTGAAGCTCTTTCAAAATACGAACTGTATAGCATAATCCATTAGAATCTTGACCCAATTTGACAATCCATGACCTTCCGATTGGAACCCTACTTCTATAGTGTCTCAGAGATTTGAGACTCACACCATCATAGTAATTCTATACCTAAAACATTTAAATACATCAGGTTTATGTGGAAAAAAAATATCAAGTGCCTCTCAGGTAAACATTGCTAAGAAGGGCTGAACTGATTCTAGCCCGGTGTTGTAAATTGGGACCATTCCCATGAAGGATATTCTTTCAGACACTTTGATACAACTGGCTTTTGTTATAAAAGACATAACATACTCCACAGACCCGAAGGTTCATCCAGGAGGTGATATAAATATGGAAAATGCAGATAATTTAAAGTCACTATAAGATATAGTCTTCCATAATAATTCACAGGAGCCATGCATAGGACCTGCAAGCCATGACATAAGCTATATTGTTGGCCGTTATACGAAATTTCATGGTTGAGTAGAAATGAGAATAACCCAATATTCACGAAAAAGTTCTCCAATGCATTATGAATGATGTCCTTGTATGTTGTGCACATTTATTATATCAGAGATTCTAGCAAAAGTGAAGACTATGCCGTTGTTTCTTGGTTAACAGAATCGTATACTGCTTACAACTGCCTACAACTTTTCACATCTCTCCCTTTTTCTTTAAGAATGGGTGGTTGTGCAAATGAAGATGATAAGTGTGTCCTTACTAACCAGGGCCCTAGAATGTGTTTAAATAAGAGCCTTCTATAAATCACTCAATTCATTTCAATTCTAAATTGAATAGAGATTATTTTTTTGCCCTTGTGATGTGTTACATGTCAAGTTCTTCTCTATCCTAGTCCTTTATTGCTCTTACAGTAAGATATGAATTCTGTCTCTGATGTCCCAAATCAGCGTTACTTGCCTAAAGCAAAAAAGTGTCATAACCTTTTTCCATTGCTGATGTGACCACTAGCCACCCACCGACTGCAGTTAACCAACTCTAATACTAGAAGGCACAGTGGGATGTTAAAAGGCACAGTGGGATATGATAGACATAGCTGTTCCTAACCCCTAGGGGCATGACAAACTCTGTAGAAAAGGGTGAAATCTTACCCCTGGGCACTGTGGGCAGGAACCAGGCAGTAAGTGAGCTGAGCAAAGTCTGATTGGGTTGTTAGCTTTGGTGGCATAATCCCAGGGAGGGCTTATCAGCAGTGGTCAGGGCAAACGCATTATGCTCTTGTGACGAGGGAAGGGATGGGCAGTTTGTGTTGTAAAGGGCAAAATGGGTTGCCGTGGATCACCAGGGATGGGGCGAAGTGCCTGTCATAAGGTGCTGAGGGCAATACATTACGAAAGCTTATAGTTTCTGCCTCATTGAATTTGTTACACTGTAGCTGACCCTGAAATGATGCATGATTGATCTATTACAAGTTATTACTATGTGTTATTGCTGACCAATTGCTCTCCAAAGTATGGCATTATAAAATTGATGATTTTAAACCAAGAGAACAATGTAACCACTGATAATTAAAGTTTTGATGCTATGTAAGTTATTGCTCTCCTCCCTGATCATTAAGGCAGACCAAGTCATTTCAGTTGTTACCTATTGCCAACAAGAAACCATAGAAGATCTTGCCGACCTATAAACTTCTTTGTTGACTACATAATTAACAAGGTCAGGTGTTCTTGTCTCCTGGATTCTTGTATTATGTCAAAGGACAGCTCCAAGAAATAAACCACTAATAACATCTGTAAGCAACACTCACATAATATCTTTGTGTAGATAGACAGATAGACAGATAGACAGATAGATAGATAGATAGATAGATAGATAGATAGATAGATAGATAGATAGATAGATAGATAGATAGATAGACAATATCAAACAGACATTATCAAGTTTGAAATAACATATCACAAGTCAAATTCCTCCAGATTGCAGATTGACACTGCTTTACATTTTAAATCATCCACAATATCTCACAGCGGAAATTACATCTTCCAAAATCCAGGAAAACAGTCAGGGATTTAATTATATCGATGTGACATTCTCTTCCAGTACTAAAGCTAGTGCTGAGACTGACATGCTGACTTTTCTGAATTCAGCTCTCAAAAACACATCACTGTAACATATTCAGCGAGTCCTTTTTCAAGGATTTGATGTTCTTGTATCTCATAATTTAAAACTTAAGTATATTGGTCATTATCCAAGACTTTTGGGAGTAAAAGGTTTCATTGTTTCGTTCATTTGTTGATTTTGTTGTTATTGTGAAAAATATTTTATCAGTATCAATCCATCTCAAGAATCAATTTACCAGGGAAAATAATAATTGACTATGATAATTTTAAGTAACATACAAAAGTACAAGTAGGGCCTATAGATGGCGTGCAATAATTCCTGAAAGATATATTATTTACTAATCCAACAAGCTATCAATGAACATTTATTCTCATGGTCATCTATAACTATGCACGGTAATAAGGGATACAGGGTGGGAATAAATCTAAATAAACCTGTTACACAAAAGACCAATTCAATAATGGAAAAGTCAGTCACAAAAGAAGCAGTAAAGAGGGAAAACATCACAAACTAGGAGAAACAAATTAGATACAAGCAGGGGGCGTTGCTGCCAAATAGAGTGGAATGAAGGTTAGGGATTACTGATTGCTGAATGCCGAGGAGCCTTTTTCTGTGCTACTCCAACAGGGCGGGAACAGCGCAAAGCAACAGGAAGCTGTTAACATGTCCAATTGTGTCAGAAATCACGGAGTGAGGGATTTGTCTCTCTTTATTGAATTCCTGTGGGGCAGTGCAGGCCCACATATCTGTTTTACTGCTCCTGATTTGTTTGCAGGCCCACAGATCTGTTTTACTGCTGCTCCTGATCTGTTTCCTGGACTTGCCTCCTTGACCTACATTGTATGTTTCGTTTAATAACTGTTTCTCATGAAAACTATATTAATGGACAAGCAGATAACTATCCTAAAATGCAGGTGGATACATGTTTAATTATCAGAATGAAACAGCTGCACAGACAATAAATATCCAAAATCAGGATGGACATTGGGATGATGGACAGACATGGAGTTATCAGGAAATAGAGATGGTCAATCAAGGAATAGTCCAAGGCTATCACAAAAACTCAATGCTTGTATCCTTTTACTAAAATAAAGTTTTGTGAATGATTAATCTAATCAATAAGTGCCGTTAATGCTTGCACTAAGCTATAACCAAGGGCGTCAGAATTAAATGGACTACTTGCGTTAAGTTGAAGCATAGTTGTAATTTGTTGCATGGCACGAAGAAATACAGAACATTTTCAAGTTTTAAAAGCATTTTTCAAGGTAAATACAATTCAAAGAACCTGTTAAAAGGTTTCATGGCCATAAAATATTGCTCAGGGAAGGAGCAATTGAGTAATAAATTAACATGACAGTTTCTTCATAACCTGACAGTAACTGAACATTGAATCTTCCATGAGCTATGGTTTCACGAAACTTCTGTGGTTTTGGAAAATGTAGTTTTGTACATAATCAACTAAAAGGCATAGCGTCTTGATAATGACAAGAACCAAACAGTTCATTGTTTATCTCTAAAATGATCAATAGTCTTCATCAAGTTTCATGCATCTCCACCTGTAAAAACAAAAGCACAGATCACCCGAAGTCACAGACTCAGGCTTCCTTAAACCTGAACATGGAAATGGTTTTGCTTCAGCTCAAGTTCAGAGCATTAATATCACTGCCTGAGAGGGGGGGGGGAGCAATTAGTTACCATCAATAGGCCTACCTGGCAGAAAAAGTCGAGGGGTTTGTTACAATGGTAGCAAGAAGTGAAATGTAGTCTTCAAAAGCCAATTCCAAATGATGGAATAATTCTGGCCACACTGTCTCTCACAGGTGACTAAGAATTAATCTCGACGTAAATTTGTGGCTAATCATAAATCAAAGGGAAAAAATAAGAGAAACACATAGAAGCATAGCCATGCAGGTACTTCAAAAAGAACTCCAAACACATCACCTTTATATTCAACAAAATGAACATCAAGTACAATGTATCTTTTTATCAGTTTCCAAAAATCAAGTGTTAAGTAAAAATATGCTGTGATTCACAGAATTCTAAAAAGCAAACCCACCAAAGCAAATGTTTGATTGCAGCTTAGTCAGAAGTACTAATTACATTGTATTAGCCTTAAGCATTGTCATCAGAAGGGGATTTCCCTATATAAGAGGATCAAGTGTTTTGGATGGAAATCTAATATGTAAGTTCACACTTCATGTATATATGAATATAAAGGTGATAGGGGGTGTACACGATAGCGCTGGTCCAAGCTGGCTTAGTGTACACCTCCTAGACCTGTAAAAAATAAGTTCATAATCAAATTATGTAAATTTCTGTTATTCCTTATTGGTCTGAATAAAATTTTGTCATTGTCATGCTGAAATCAGCCATCAGTGCATGCTCTGTGATTTAATTGTTCTTTATCATGTTCACTGTTTACTTGCATGGAATGTTGAGACACCCGGACAATAAAAGGCTATTTCTTAAAGTTATCAGCCACAGTTCATAGCTCTATTGATTACCAGTGATCACATTGATTATGACATTAGTAGTCTTGAGAATGAGATGAAGCTGCAACCAATGTAACAAATACACTTGAAACATGAGCAGATTTCAAATATACAAAAACTTATCAAAATTAATTTGATGCAAGTGGAGAGAATGAAATTATCATTTCAAGGGCTTTTGCAGCTGCACTGTGAGATTCGTGTAGGAAGAAAATAAGGAAAGGGTAAGAAATAGCCATTTCATGGATTTCTGCAGCTGCAACACAAGATGATTTTTTTGTCGGAAGAAGACAATTAGGCCTGACCACAAATATAATTGACTGAGTGGTTACAGTCCAGGCCTGCTGCGCCGAAAGTCTTTCTCTGCACGGATTAAACACCTGGTGATGAATTTAAAATTATGTTTAGTTCGAAATAAACTAATCTATAGTCGACAACTGTTGTTGAATTTCCAAATTTCTAGAGAGTATCAAGGTGAAAATGGATACACTTCATCTTAATGGGCCTAGTACCATCAATTTTAAGTTTAAATTGACATTTCATTTCCTAAAATGACATATCAGGTTTATTGATGCTATGTCTTGTTTAAAGAATATCCGGTATTGAATGGTTTATTGTGTTTAGGTGTTGTTTCCACGCAACATCAAATTGTGTATTTGTTGATAGGCAGCTGATAAATGAACATCATGAGAACAAGCAAATGCATCTGTTTACAAAACAAAAGATCAATTAGCATTTGGAATTAAGCCATCAACAAGGGTCCTATACAGGTGCAAGCTTAATATTTATTTCAGTGTAGCTCCATCATTTGACAGAACACTACAGGCACCTGGAATAGTTGTACTTTGCTATTCACACTTAAAAATGTCAAACATACCAAAGGAATTATTGGGTTTTTATTACATCTTTATTATATTTGGAAAATGTCATTTACCGAAACAAAAGAACAAATATGCTTATGCGGTTACATTGACATGGAATATCTTCATCACAATTCTCGGCGCTGTCAATTTATTCATTACGTTGTATTTAACACCACTGAGAGGAAATATTGGGGTCAATTTGAATACGACATACTGGAAGTTAGTAGAAAACCTTTTTGCATTTACAACTTCAATTGCGATGTTTTGGATGAGCGAAAAGGACCATTTCTACTTTCCGTTCACAGGCAAAGAAATTGTGACGAAGGTTGGATTACAGTGTGTCTTCATATCAATTGCAGTGCTGTATATCTGTCCAACAATAGCCATGGGCCTGGTTGCAATCAGCGAAGATGACTTTTTAAGTCAAGCTGAAAATTGTTTCAAATCTATCAACATCTCAGATGCAGATTGTTTATCAACATTCCAGTTTATATTCAACATGCCATTGGTTGTTACAAACAATTTAATAGCGGTTTATATATCGGCATATAGCTATTTGATTGGCAAAGAATTTGCTGTCTTGAATGACGATATGAAGAATTGCACCAAATTATTCGGCACATCAGACAAGGAAATTGAATGTTTCCGACTGAGGCACAATGACATCTGCAAAAGGATCGAAAGTTTTGCCGACAACCATAAAATTCTCTTGTCGACCAGCCTCTGTGCTTCAATTGTTTCCTTGGTAACTTGTGGTTACAATTTCTTCGCTCCACTTGTTATGTCAGCAAAATATCTGTGGCCGTCGACTGTGAACAGTTTGGTTACTATAGTAGTTATGTTTTTGGGACCATTGAGTTTACTGGATCAGGCTAAGAAACCTTTGGAAGTTCTATCAAATGCTGATATGAAAAAGGCCAATGAAAAAACTATGATTCAGGCATTAATGTTTGCAGAATCCGTACGTAACTTTGGTGGAATATCAGTTGCTGGCTTCATGAACATGGACAAACCAGGGGCACTTGGAATCCTAGGTTTAGTTGTCACTTATATCCTAGTGGTTGTTCAATATCAGGCAGCCTAGGTAGAGTAACATCCAAAGAAAAATTCAAAAAGACATAATATGCTTACATGCAATTTCAATCTGTCTTGGCGAACCCATCATAAAAATTCAAAATAGTCAAAATATTTGATCGCCTAAGGCATAATTAAACAGGTTTTGTTACATAGTCCTTTATACATATTGCAATATATATTATCCATTGTATAAGTGTTCATGAATCATTAATATAAGAAATGACTTTTTGTAATGATCAATCGAAAATGTTGATGCATTTTCCTGGCAGTTTAGATAATTGGGAATTTTCTAATTTACTGTAGGCGTAGAACAGAACAGAAAAGGTTGACACCATGGGAAAAAAGAAAAAAAAATTTGTCTTACTTGGCATATAAAAAACATAGGCCATACGTTTATATCTGTGTATCCATTTATGTCTGTATATATATCATTCATTGTCTAGATGCTCATATAATATTAATTAATGTAATAAATAAACTATTTATTTCTGATGATTACTTGAAAATACTTGTTACTTGTAGTCATTCTTTTTGCATATGTGGTGGTTCTTATGTTTGGAGACCAGACCTTCTGGAAGAGTGAGACTATTTCCTGTATAGAAGGGTATAGTTTCTTCTTGGGGAACAGAGGGTCATTATTACAGTATTGCTGGGAAGTGAGTGAAAGAGGTAATGTTTTAACTTTATGTGCATGCTAAAAATCATCAAAGGCCCTGTGTCTGACTTATTCTTGTCTGTCGTCAAATTGTCTACAAAACGACAACATTGTTAGTCAAATTTGCATCCTTGCAATATGACATGCATATTTGATTTTCTGTTTAATAATTCTTTGCATCAGAATGGACAAGACAGTTGAAGAAACTGTCAGACCAGAGTCTTAATTATTGTTCAGATATCTCTCTCGGTCACAAAAAAAATGTATTGACCTTTAGGCACCAGAGAGTTAATTGACCCATGGTCACCCACCGATATGACCAATCAGAGGCCCAAAGTGAACTTCAGCCAATTTTCATTGTAACATGTGTTAATAAGATTTTCAGCTCTTCCCAGACTGAAGGAGGTATTTTTCAATGTTTTGCATGTAAATTAATTTGTAAACCTGCAAAAACAAACATGTATGCAAATTTGGCAATCTTGGAAGCGTCAAATTGCCATTCACAAATTTTTATAGGTGTAATTACAAACATGTTTGGCTAAAACTAACCCCAACCCTAATATTGACCCTAAAACTGAAACCTGTAAGACCTCAACGAATGTTAGTATTGGCAGGTCCATGGATGAATAATAAGGCACATCCACAAGTGTTAGTTATTATATATACTTGCACTCGTTTTTACACATGCAAAAAGTGGCACATGCTCGTTTTTTACACCTCCACAAATTCGTGGACATGCCTAATAATGAAAATTATATACATGGGATTGTTAATTTGATCGATAAATGACATTTACATGCATGCATGTCCCAATGGAATTAGGCAGACTGCTTGCATTAAATTGATGCATTGTAAAATGTCTTTCATGCATGCAAAAGTTCAGAGAAACTGAGGAATCTTCAAGGTTATGAAAATTCCAAAGGCCAGCAACAAATATTTAATTTCTCTAAATTATTCTTTAAGCTTGAATTAAGCGTCTATAAAAATAGTACATGGTCTTCTTCCTATAACAATCTTCCTCGATTCAGAATGACTATCATTACATGTAGAACTAGCAAAATGTAAGCAAAAATCCTTAATTATAGGTCAATTGGTGAGTACAGTATCTTTGCAAAATCAAAATTATGCAGTCCATCAGAGCATACACATGTGACTATGTCAGTTGGTCTCTCTTGTAATCTATTTACAAGAATATTGTTCATTTAATTTACCTGTTTGCTTATAAATTACATAAACATATGACATGGCACATTCTGTGAATGCTATATATAGCAGATATATGTCTGCATACATTTACATGGTTCATCAGAGATACGCAGACTAGTGCTAGCAAGGACAAAGATATTAATTCTTGTTACAGTAGACAAACTTCGAGTGTTTACATGCAATGCACTTCTGGGCAGTTACTGACATCACAGCCCTATCCCTGCCATGTTAAGTGACCATAACTTTGATACCTCATAAACGTGTGACTGACTCATAGCCCATACATACCATGTTGTGTGATAGGTGTCATAGCATTCACCAGTGACCTCACTCCTGTCTCTCTGAGTAATAGGCCTGCAATCAACAGAGCTTGACCACTGTCAATGCTACTGATCCCCAGCTGATCTTGGCGTCTGCTGCTCCTGGACATCCTGACCACAAGTGCTTCATTTTAGCGAAGTTATAACAAACAGATTAATCTTCCTCTGGTGTGACAAACAGAATTCACAGTTTGAGATATTCAAAGCAATTGTATCTATGTTTGAATGTTTAATTGTTGTCTGTTTGTTGTTCCAAATATTTCTTTGAGGAAAAACACAAACAATTATCTAAATTATAGATATTTCAGGCCAGAAAAAGCTGTGAAGGATTAGAATACTTCAGAATTTTATTGAACTAATTGGCAGGGCAAGTGTAAACGAGCTATGCAATGGGAGGATGCCCCTGGCTTTCCTTTGTAGCTCCCTTGTTCATCAAACAGGTTGCTACATTTTATATACACAAAAACCCTGCTTAGACACAAGCATGCATATAATTCCGTCGCACTTCTGCCATGATTTATAACTCACTATTGCAATTCAGATGGATAAGCTTTCATGTTGACTGACTGTGTCAACACCACATCTTTCATGAAGAGAGCAATGATTATTGTCAAATGGGTCAGATTTATGACTCAGTGACTGCACTTCATATGACAACTGTTCTACTGCCCATTCACTTAGCATTGCTCTGATACATGTCACTGAGCCAGATGTTGGTCACTGCTGCATCTATACATGTCATCAGAAGTCCTATGAGTCAGTGAAATAACCACCAGTTTCAATGGTAAAGATTAAAGCAACAGCTTTAGTGACCTCATTGATACTCTGAAACCAGTCACTTGTAAGCACTCGAAGTTTGTCTACTGTAACAAGGTGCAAACATGCTGCTCGTTCACCTTTGATGTTTGAACATCAGCCTTGTTCTTTCTCAACCACTATTAATCGCAAAGACTGACAAACTAAGAGAATGATCAAAATAGTAGGTTCTTTTTTACTTGAGAGAAAGACAATGGAGTTAGAATGGAGGTTCATTGTTTGTATTTCACCACACACATTTGTTCCCAATTAGTGTCTTATATAGATTGTGTTTGCACTTTTGCCTGAAGTATAGTTGAAGTTGCTTTGTTTGTTAATCATCAAGTGCAAAAGTTCCTGTATAAATAGCAGTAGGTAAGATGAAGAGGACCAGGCAGAATAACCAGCATGCAGATGACTGCAACAGAAAAGAAATTTCCCAGCAATGCCTTTTAAATTCTGACATGTGTCTCCCATCCATTAACCGGCATTAGCTGCATCAAAGATAGTATTTGTTTCGTTACAACATTTGGGGTTCTCAATATTCAAAGCCTCTCTTGATGGAGTCTCTATCTCTTACCGTTGTTATGCAGACAGCCCTTTACAGGTGCCTGCTATCTCCTTCATTTGAATAGCAGAAGCTGTTGATATAAGGACGACATTACATGTCAAAGAATTAAAGATCTATTATCACTTGCATACATGTTTAAGTGGCCAAGGATCAAAAATCAATTAGCTAGGCCAAAGCAAAATCAAACAGAATCAAAGCTGTCTGTGACAATTTAGATTTGAAAATACAAGAAAAAAAACAGAAAAAAGATACTTCTCCACCCCATAATACTGGTCCCTTTGTCCTGGAATTGTCGAAGTTGAGAGACAGCAGTGTGCATTGGTAAGGCATATCCGCACTGTCTTCACTGAGTTTGTGGAAAGGCGCAGAAAAAAAGGTATAAAAGCCTATCTTGGCATCGTTTTTGTCATCAAAGAAATAAAAATTTGTCGATTATCTTGCCGTTTGCATGAATGTTCCGTTAATGTGTCT
Organism: Platynereis dumerilii; assembly: GCA_026936325.1. NCBI lineage: Eukaryota > Metazoa > Annelida > Polychaeta > Phyllodocida > Nereididae > Platynereis > Platynereis dumerilii. Next base: position 469,797 of record JAPTHN010000120.1, read on the forward strand.
TTTGTTCAGATACATAAGAACGCACAATAATGGAAGATATGGTAAAGACAGCAAAAAGAGATCAATAAAGGAGTATAATAAAGAACTAATTACACACACATGTACAAAGTGAGTAGTGCATTGTAGCTGCCTGGTTCAGGTAGAAAAAGCTATTATCTCAACTTTTTATTATGTCAATTTAATTAAAACCGTAGGTCAGCCCTTTTCTTCTTTTCTTTTTTCCTGTAGGCAGAACATCTCTAGGGTCAGTCGATCCGAGAAGCTAAAAATCAGGGATGTCTGGCCTCACGGCTGCTAAATGATAGAGTCAAGGGCCTGTGCTGGTACACAACCAGAAAATTGTCTTACAGTCAATGTTGTGTATGTTAACATGTGAATGGCCAGATGCTTAGTGGAAAGCTTCCACAAAATTGCAGACAAATAACATGATGAAAATCAATAAAACATTTCTTTAAGATCCATAGTTCCATACTGATGCTGAGATGTTTCACATGTATGCATACATTGAATAAATGCAACTAGATGTGCCTTATGAAATGTATTAGCTTTCTCTTGTCAAAGTGGCAAGAGACATGAAGGCTTAATCTGTACATGTTTGATTGTAACAGTAACAGGATATCAAATTGTCCAATTGTTAAATGTTTCTCTGATTACAAAAATCATCTAAACAATTTTGAACCAGCCATTAATTTGAAATTTCTAATGCAAAGAATCCATTGTTTTATCTCTCAAAAGATTAATAATCTTGATCAAGTTTCATGTCTGTTTCTCATGCACACACAAAAGCATGGATCCTAAGCCAGAACATGGAAATGGTTTTACTTCAGCTCAAGCCTGGAGCATTAATATCACTGACACTGCCTGACAGGAGGTCTCGACTTGTGAACCTACGATACCCTGAGGAAGATACGAAGGGTTCAGAAACTTTTGAACATGCAGTTTTGGAGACTTTCATCATAAAATCATATTTAAATGTCATGATTTTCTATGAATATATGTTTACATAAAAAAGATGGTGTTAAGTTGTATTATTAACCCGATTTAAAAGCTGTTCCTGTGTTTGTTTGAGAGATGTGCGCAAATAAGCTGAGAAGTGCCGGGGGTTCAGAAACTTTCAAGCACATCTGTATCAAGTGGCAAAGTAAACCTCTAAATAAACATTGGTAAGCAACACTCGCATAATATTTTTGCATACTTCAAAAACAATCACTTCCTAAAGAGGTACATAGAGAGATAGATAGATATACAGATAAATATACAGATAGACAAACAAATAGATAGACAGACAGATAAATAAAGAGGTATAGAGAATGGCAGACAAACAGACAATATCCAGATCTAAACAACATATCCAGTGACAAATTCCCCAAAAATGACACCTAACTTTACATTTGAAAGCATCAGAATGTCACACTGCGGAAATTACATATCCAAAATCCAGGAAACCTTCAGAAATTTAATTATATCTGATGTTACATACCCTGTAGGTATCAAATCTGGTGATGAGACAGACATGCTGACTTTTCTGAATTCATCTTTCCGCAACACATTACTGTAACATGTTCAGCAATTTATTTTTCAAATATAATATGTACCAGTATCCCACAATGTAAAAGGTGGGTAAATTGGTCACTTAACAAACCTAGTAGACGAAAAACCAATTCCATAAGTCAGTCAAATGAGTCAGCAGTAAAGATGGACAACATCACAAACTGGCAGAAACAAATTAGATACAAACAGGGGGCATTACTGCCAAATAGGGTTGATTGAGGGTCAGGGATTACTGATTGCTGAATGCCGAGGAGCCTTTTTCTGTGTTACTCCAACAGGGATGGCAAAGCACAAAGCAACAGGAAGCTGTTTAAACATGCAATTGTGTCAGAAGTGGCCGAGTGAGGAATTTGTCTCTCTTTATTGAATTCCTGTGGGGCAATGCAGGCCCACAGATCTGTTTTACTGCTACTGATTTGTTTGCAGGCCCACAGATCTGTTTTACTGCTGCTCCTGATCTGTTTCCTGGACTTGCCTCCTTGACCTACATTGTATGTTTCGTTTAATAACTGTTTCTCATGAAAACTATATTAATGGACAAGCAGAGAAATATCCAAAAATGCAGGTATATCAGAATGAAACAGCTGCATAGACAATAAATATCTAAATCAGGATGGACATTGGGATGATGGACCGACATGGAGTTATCAGGAAATAGAGATGGTCAATCAAGGAATAGTCCAAGGCTATCACAATAACTCAATGTTTGTATCCTTTTACTAAAATAAAGTTTTGTAGATTATTAATCTAATCAATAAAATTAATGTTTGCACTAAGCCATAACCAAGGGCGTCAGAATTAAATGGATTGCTTGTGTTAATTTGAAGCATGGTTGCAATTTGTTGCATGGCACTAAGAAATACAGAACATTTTGAAGTTTTAAAAGCATTTTCAAGGTAAATACAATTCAAAGAACCTGTTAAAAGGTTTCATGGCCATAAAATATTGCTCAAGGAGCAATTGAGTAGTAAATTAATGTAACGTTTTCAGCCTAACCTGACGGTAACTGAACATTTAATCTACCATGGTGGTGATTCATATAACTTTCAAAAGCAAACCCACAAAAGCACATGTTGGATTGCACCTTTGCCAAATAAAACCTAAATACACTGTATTTCTAAAGCTTTGTCATCAGAAGGGGATTTCCCTTCATTGGAGGATCAAGTGTTTTGAATGGAAATCTATTATGTCAGTTCTCATGTCATGCTGAAATCTGCCATCAATGCATGCTCTGTGATTTAATTGTTCTTTGTCATGTTCACTGTTTACTTGCATGGAATGTTGAGAAACCCGGACAACAAAAAGCCATTTTAAAGTTATCAGCCACAGTTCATAGCTCTATTGACTACCAGTAATCACATTGATTAGTGGCATTAATATTATTGAGAATTTGAGAATGAGATGAAGCTGCAACAAAGGTAACAAATATCCTTGAAACATGGGCGGATTTCAAATTTCCAAAAACTTATCAAATTCATTTGATGCAAGTGGATCAAGTAATTTTGAAAACCAAGATAAATCAATTTAATTGTCCCAACCATTTGGTGTCAGGATTAAAGAGAAGGAAATAACCATTTCAAGGGTTTTTGCAGCCGCACCTTGAGATTCATGCTGGAAGAAAATAAAGTAAAGAAAAATAAATAGCCGTTTCAAGGGTTTTTGCAGCTGCAACACAAGATGATTTCCTGTCGCTGGAAGACAATTAAGCCTGACTGCAATTATCATTGGTCTCAGATACACATTTTAGAAAAGTGTTAGAAAGACCTGAGTGGTTGCCGTCTGGGCCTGCTGCACCGAAGGTCTTTCTCAGTGGCGTAACTGGGGGAACTCGAGCGGGGGGGCACCTGGGGGGCCACGCGATTCTCTGGGGGGCACCCACTATACTAATTGTATATTTTTGCCAGAGTTGGAAAGTTCATATGGGGGGCACCTGGGGGCACAGGTCCAATATGGGGGGGCACATGCCCCCCCGTGCCCCCCCATAGGGACGCCACTGGTCTTTCTCTGCAAGGGTTCAAACTCCGGGTGATAAAGGCATGACCACAATAATAATTATTCCCAGGTAAACATTGTAGAAAAAGTCTTTTAAAAAAAGACCTGGGTGGCTGAGTGGTTACCATCCAGTATCCAGGCCTGCTCTCTGAAATGTTTGCACCTGCATTGACTCAAACCCCAGGTGATGAATGCAAATTATTTTCAGTGGAAAGTAAGATGATAGACAGTAGAAAACTCTTGTTACATTTTCAAGTTTCTAGAGATTTTAAAATAAGGTAAAGATCAACACATCTTTTCACTTTAAATTGACAATTCATTCCCTATTACTGACACATCAGAATTGGTATTGCATCGGTTTGTTTAAAGAACATCCAGTTTTGAATGGTTTTATGTGTTTCATAGGTGTTGTTTCCATGCAACATCAAATTGTGTATTTGTTGATTGGCAGCTGATAAATGAAAACTGTAAGTAGAAGCAAATGTGTCTGTTTAAAAAACAAAAGATCAATTAGCATTTGGAATTAAGCCATTAATATGGGTCCTATAAAGGTGCAAGCTTAATATTTATTTCACAGGTTCCACTGTTGCTCCATCAGTTGACAGAAAACTATATACAGGCACCTGGAATATTATTACTTCGCTATTCAATCTTAAAAATGTCAAACGTACCAAAGGAATTATTGGGTTTTTATTACATCTTTGTTATATTTGGAAAATGTCATTTGCCGAAACAAAGGAACAAATATGCATATGCAGTTACATTTATCTGGAATATCTTCATAGCAATTCTCGGCGCTGTCAATTTATTCATTACTCTGTATTTTTAACACCACTGAGAGGAAATATTGAGGTCAATTTGAATACGACATACTGGAAGTTAGTAGAAAACCTGTTTGCATTTAAAACTTCAATTGCAATGTTCTGGATGTGCAAAAAGGACCTTTTCTACTTTCCGTTCACGGGAAAAGAAATTGTGACAAAGGTGAAGTCTCGACGATTGCAGTGTGTCTTCATATCAATTGCAGTGCTGTATATCTGTCCAACAATAGTCATAGGCCTGATTGCAATCATTGAAGATGACTTTTTAAGTCAAGCCAAAAATTGCTTCAAATCGATCAACATCTCAGATACAGATTGTTTATCAACTTTCCAATTTGTCTTCAATATGCCATTGTTTGTTCCAAACTATTTGATACCAGTTTATGTTTCAGCATACAGCTATTTGATTGGCAAAGAATTTGGTGTTTTGTATGACAATATGAAGAATTGTACCAAACTATTTGGCATTTCAGAAATTGTTTGTTTCAGACTGAGGCACAATGACATCTGCCAAAAGGTCGAAAGTTTCGCTGACAGTCATAGAATTCACTTGTCAACCAGCCTCTGTGCTTCAATTGTTTCCTTGGTAAGTTGTGGTTACAATTTCTTAGCTCCGCTGGTTATCTCGTCAAAATATCTTTGGCCGTCGACTGTCAGCAGTTTGGTTACTATGGTAGTTATGTTTTTGGGACCATTGAGTTTACTGGATCAGGCTAAGAAACCTTTGGAACTTTTATCAAACGCGGATATGAAAAAGGCCAATGAAAAAACTATGATTCAAGCATTAATGTTCGCAGAATCTGTACGTAACTTTGGTGGAATATCAGTTGCTGGCTTCATGAACATGGACAAACCAGGGGCACTTGGAATCCTAGGTTTAGTTGTCACTTATATCCTAGTGGTTGTTCAATATCAGGCAGCCTAGGCAGATCAAATTTTTTTTTTTAATCAAAAGACCTGCTTACAAGCAGTTGTTGCCCTTTCTCTTATATGGAGGCTCTTTAATTGGTCTTGGCAGAACCATAGGTAACATTTGAATTAGTAAAACATTAAGCTGTCTTGTTCAGGAGTTATTCAATAGGTTTTGTTGTGTGGGCCTATATATTTGTGTCTGTAAAACCACTGTATTAGTGTTCATGAATCATTAATGTAAGAAATAACTCTTTATAATGACCAATGGAAAATGTTAATGCCTCTTCCCGGTAGTTTGGATAATTGGCATTTTTTAAAACATTTATTGTAAGCTGACAACAGAACAGCGAAGCTTGATACCATGGAAACAGAAAAAAAATCATAATGCTTGTCTTACTTGACATATAAAAAAACATAAGCCTGTTTGTTTATACCTGTATATCCATTTATGTCTATATATTCATTGTATTATTATTCATAAATATTAAATGTAATAAATAAAGTTAACTCTTTGTTTGTATTTATTTATCGAAAATACTTTGTTCTTACTTGTAGTGATTCTTTTTTCATATGCGGTGATTCTTAAGTTGGGAGACCAGACCTCATGGAAGAGTGAAGCTATTTCTTGTGTAGAAGGGTAAAGTTTCTTCTTGGGCAAAATGAGGGTCATTGCAGTATTGCAAGAAAGCACGTGAAACAGGTAATGTGTGACCTGGTAACATTATGTGTATGCTAAAAAATCATCAAAGGCCTTTGTCTAACTTACTTTTGTCTATATTCAATTTGTCTAAGAAAAACGACAACATGGTTTGTGAAATTTGCATCTATGCATATTTGATTCTCAGTTCAATTTCAAATTCAGAATGGAGAAGACATGCAGTTGAACAAGCAGTCAGACCTGAAAAATAAAATGTTCAACCACTTCTAAAAACCAAATTTCAATGCAAAAAACCAACATGGATTTTTTTTAACATTTTGAAAAGTCACATCTTTTGCCTCATACACAAAGACACAGATCAACTAAAATCAGATGGAGCAGATATTCTTCTCTGAGCCTGAACATGGAAATGGTTTTACTGCTGCTCAAGCCCAGAGCATTAATATCACTGACAGTGCCTGACAGGGGGATGTACATATAAGCTACCATCCATACCCTGTGGAAGATATGCTTGTGGCTGAAGCACAAGTGTGGATAGTTTATCTTCAAACTGAGAGGGTGTGTTGTCTCTTTGAACTTGTCAAGGTGTCTTAATTTTCAACCATAAAACAAGTAACATTCACTGGCCAAAAATGCGGAATGGAAGAAACTCCACAAATTAGAAAATGAAGAAAGGACACCTCTTGGCAAAATAAAAATTATATACCAAAAAAAAAATCTCTTCCAAAATCAGTGCATCTACATGTGGCTCTGTCTTTCAGTTTATTCGCTGGACTATCTGCATGAATGCTTTACATCAAATTTACATGCTTTCTTATAATTACATATGGTATGGCATATCCTGTGAATGATAAATAGAACGGATATCTACATCACGCATTCACATGCACCATCGGTCAATTAGTATATGAAGCAAGTACAAAGCTGTACATCCTTGTTAACAGGGTGTTACAGGCGACTTCATTAGTACGAGATTCTACAGTCTCTATCCACTTTGCTACATCACATTTTTGCCAAATCTGATTGGTGTATGATCACTAAAAACGTCATACACTTAGCAGATGAACATATTTAGCAGCTCTATGCATTGCATTCACACAGTCAGGGCTGGATGACCAGAATCGCGTGGTAATGAAATCGCCTGTAACATGTGGTTCATTAACCTTTGATGCTTGAATATATAAGCCTTGTTCTTTCTCAACCACAATATCACAAAGATTGGCAGACTAAAAGACAACATCAAAACAGTGCATCATTTTGACGATGGAACCAGAACGGTGGTTCAGTGTTTTTATAACACAAGTTTTTGTTCCTAATTCGTCACATTATCTCTTATTACAGATCCTCTTTGCATTTCTTCTGTGCTTCCTTCAAGTTGTTAAAGGTTTTAGTTTGTATGTCAGTGAATGCGATAGCCTAGTGCTAAACCCCCATACAAATTGCATAAGGTATGCTTATCTATATGTATCAGGACGATGATAGCAACTGGAAAACAAATTCCAAACAATGCCTTTTATATTCTGACATGTGTCTCCTCTCCATTAATCCAGCATTAACTGCTTCTAAAATAGTATTTGTTTAGCTACGACACTTGGGGTCCTCAATATTAAAAGTCTCTATTGATGGAGTCTCTACCTATCTTACCATTGTTATGCAGACAGTTCTTTGCAGGTGGCACTTATCACTTTCATTTGAATAACAAAAGCAGTTGATATAAGGATGCCATTACATGGATAAAGAACTAAAGATCTACTATCACTTAGATATAGTGATTATGTGATAAGGATCAAAGAGATAGGCTCTGTAAAATCCAATAGAATCAAGGATGTTTGTAACTGTTTTAATTTAACAAAATACAAAAAAAAAACTTTTCAAATACAAGAAGAAATTCTTTCATGAAAATGCTAATAACATTGCTTCTCACTCCTGTAATACTGGTCACTTTGTCCTGGAATTGTCAAAGTTGAGAGATAGCAGTATGCATTGGTAAGGCATATCCACACTGTTTTCATTGAGTTTATGGAAAGTTGGAGAAAAAAAGGTATAAAAGGCCTGTTTCACAATATAGCGGGACAAGAACATGTGAATCGGGTAATGCCTTCAAACTACTATAAAATTGTTTTAATGTGGTTGGTTTCTGCACAAACATCTCGCACTTGATGGCCTGAGCATAACCTGAAAGTTTTGTGAAGCGATGTTTACAAGTTTCTGTTTCACGCACCATTCAGTTGCCCAAAATTGACAAAATTAGCCCCAAATTTGTGACATGAGAAAATCAAGAGATTTGCTTCTGTCGCAATTCCTATCAAGATGCATATTGAAAACTGAACTGGTGTTATCATTGGCCTATGGTATCTGACAGAATCTCCAGATTCATATTTGTTGGTTTAACACCAGTGAACCGCCTTTCAGCTAAATACCAGCATGTGGTGTACTTGTAATTTTTCCGTGTCCCGAAATGGTGTGGCACTATTGTCTCCTGTGCATGCACTGTTTACAATATATTTCATTGAATTTGTTATTTTGTGTTGTCTAAGACACTCTGGGACCACTGAGTACGGTATTTTAATTTACCGTCTCCGACAATGGCGATCTCTAAGTTTTCAGTCTGAAGCAAGGCTTTAATTTGTTTGAGAACTGCTTAATAACCACTTGGAGATAGCGAATTTTACATGAAAATTAAATATTGAGTTTCATTGCTAGCCTAGCCACCTCAGTTTCAATGCGAAAATGTCTTGATTTTATGAATGAAGGGGGAGAAAATCTGAAGCGGGAGACGGTAAATTCAGACGAGGGAGACGGTAACTTCATCAGCAAAATTGTTGAGGGAGACGGTAACTTTTGAGAGTTTAGCAATAAAATTGCTTTGTTGGTGCCTATAGAAAGACCATAGCTAAATAAATTGTGTTTTATCAAAGCAGGGATTTCAGGCAACAAATTTATACAGTTGTGTTGCCATTGTTCAGCAAATGGGGGTATTTTAAAAGCTTAACAAAAAATTATTCGACAGAGGCATATATAGACATGGAACCTGGGATGCAGGAGGGGAGGGGATTCAGATTCGCCACTAAAAATCTGGCAACCTTAATATGAATTAATTGACCTTGAACAATTCGAGCAGAAAGCCGCCTCGACCTTATCAGATACTGCTCACTGAATAGATCATCTCGCCTACGCCAATGGGCAAAGGCAAGGTTTATTAGCATTTTCTCCCTATATTTTGATCAAACAATGAATTTGAATTCTCAATCCCTCCTCCCCACCCCCCTTCCCCATGGAAGGCTACAGGCCTACATTCCGGCCATCCAATGATGCAAATGTCAAGTTTATTATTAAGTAGGCCTAGTTAAATGATCTATGATCTGTACAACTCACCAATTAATAAAAAGGTATTTTGTCTTCCAATTTTCTTGCAAAAGCCATTTGGGGCGGGGGGGGGGGTGGGGATGGTCTCAGTTTCCACCAATCATCCCATGTTGTTGGGACTGCATGTCAGAATGTTCCAAAGATTCGGAATCATGATCCTCCCACAGACAGTCAGACAGACAAACAGTTGGAAGCGAGTCATTGCGTAATTGTAATATAACTTTTAACAATTTTATCCTGGCACATTCCAGAAAACTGGATGTCTACTTAGCCTACTGCCTAATTGTTGTGTGGCCTCAATATTGTCCAGAATGCATAATTATGCTCCACTTGGGGGGGGGGGGGGTATATAGCAGTGATACAGCGATCAGGGACAGTAAAATGTGAAAGTGAGTCAATTCGAAATGGATCATTCCACAGCACAGGCATTACAATCATTTTGAGAAAAAAGCTTGTCACTGCACTTATTGAATTTATATACAAGGTTGGCAACTCCTGGTTTGAGAATTCATGCTCTTGCTTGAGACAGCATTACAGCAGGAATTCTCAAACCAGGAATCTTGAGGGAGTTGCCAACCTTGTATGTGTTGTATACAGGATACGTTTAGCAATGTGACCTTTTTGTAAGAAATTATAATGCCTGTGTTCCACAGGGCTGCCAATCGCTGGGTCCATGGTTCGAATCCAGCTCTTGCCGGGTCACCTGGGCCGATGTTGGATGGCTGTTTCCATCATCCTTCTCCTCACAGCCGTGCCCTCCTCCTGTCCAAACCATAGTGCGTAAATACAAGACGTAAAGCCCCAATGATCCATCCATCCATCCATAGAGGGAGGATTCACTTAATTGCTGCTTCTTTTTGACAAGGTGCACCCTCAGGACTTTGAGAGGGTATGTAGGGCATTATGAGTTTAATAAATTCTTGTTTCTGACTCACAAACACCCACAACAGCTTTAAAAGCATGCATATCTCTGCTTCCAGGTTGATAATGCACACAGATGTAAATGATGACAATTTACCATTGGCAATCTTTGAAAATAAACTCTTTGCTATTTAATGTGAATTTTCTGAATTGGATTTTACAGGAACATTAATTTTTTTGTTGTCAATAGAAATGGTAAGTTTTAAGCAAACAACTGCCCCACTCAAAAATATCCAATGCCTTATTTTAATTCATAAAACAACACTTATTCCATGGTTTTGCCAGGCTAATTAGCAATTTCCAGGTCAAGCAAGATATCGCTTTTTACAACGTTTTAATTCAGTGGAAAGTTTAGTATTCAGGTGTCCAAATCAAACAATATTATTCTAATGTCCTTTGATGATAATACATAGCAGTTAAAGCCCCATATAGTCCATATATGTGTGCTTATTCAACTTAAATGCTGAATTTACCGTCTCACTGAATAAAATTGACCGTACTCGCAGTACTCTCCCTCATATGAATTTACCGTCTACCGCTTCGTTTTTAGAATGGTCAAACACTCAACAAATTCTTTATTAAAGACATGCACATGAACATCTGTATATTTAGAACGGATGTAGCTGACATGCCATGCATCCAAATGGCATTAGAATCAGATATATGTCGTGTAAATCCCCTGTGAAATCCTCGATTTTGAAGGCCAGAAGGTAGCCATTGTCGGAGACGGTAAATTAAAATACCGTACTCAGTGGTCCCAGAGTGTAAGAGTCCATATTAGTTCAGGATCTTGCCCAATTTGGAATAAAAATAACAAGTGCCACGGATCTATATATGCAGGCCAATATTGTGAGAATTGCAGTACAGATCAATAACAAACTGAACCTTAACATTTTTAGGGCTAATTATTTGCAGAAAATTTACAATTGTGTGGCAGTTCTCATTTTCAGCCTGTATTGGGACACGTGTCCCGTAAGTAATGCAATTTACTTTTAAGCAGTGTTTAAGTTTTAACCTAGATTCTGGGTACTGAATATAATTTTTCAATCCACTGTTGGTATTTTCTGGTCTTTACATGTGTGTTGATATTACATAAGAGCAATAAGCCATGTCATCGCATACAGTTCTGTAAAAAAAATATAATGTAATTTTTCTTCATTAATTTTTATGCTCATTTGGAGATATTGTCGGTCACCACTTTTTTCAATGGCAGCAAAATTTCAATCTTATTACTCTTTTTGTGTCCAGTGGCTAATATTTAGCTGTTAGCAAGGTGAAGAGCATTTTCAAATGATGTATAAGTGTCCTGTGATGCAAAATAGGAGAGAAAAAAGGACAAAAAATAATTGATACTTTCCAACAAAGATTTGTTCATCAAATGAAGGGAAAAGGTGCCCATGCCTCAAATTTTCCAAAATCATAAGCCTGACTATTATAGGTTTCCTAAATTATATGGATGTATTGGAAGAAATGAAGTTTATTTTTTGACCTCCATGTCACACTTTGTCCCGCAATAGCGTGAAACAGGCCAAAAGCACTATCTTGGGGTAAACAATGCTGCAATGTCACACATTGTCATTGTTTTTGACATCAAACAAATAAAAAATTGTCCACAATCTTGTTGTTTGCATGAATGTTCTGTTAATGTGTCTGTTTTTCAGATAGTGACTTAGTTTTGCAGTTGCTGGTCGCTACAGCTGTTAAAAAACAACTCCAAGTTACGATTTTCATTGACATATCTGGATTATAATTTGTAGAACCTTACAGCAAATTTAATTAGTATAAGTTTCTCCAAAAGGATAGTAAAACGTTGCAAATATACATCTTGTGTTTGGTTGAGACACCGAATTACATGCATAAAATCTAGTTTGAATTCCGTAAAAACGTAGCCTATATCAAAGCCACTGACGTTTTTTATGGTTGTTACTGTGAGTGTTTCCCAGCTAATCTTCTATACAGACCAAAATAAGCTGCTTACTGAGACAGAATATGGCAGAGTTCATTGCTTTCTACATTCAACTAAAATATTTGAAGGACGTTTTATTGCTTATTGACCAATCAGACACGCTGAAAATAGGAGGTGGACAACGAGAAAACTGGCCAGCGAAACTCATACAAAATGAATTTGCTGTAAAAGCGCACCAGTTGCATACACCGCATTCAGAGATGTCCTGGTATCCAGAGCGATTTAATTTTCTTTCAGAAAATTTTGTCTGTAAAATTATAATCAATAGGTCAGTCATGGTTATTTTTCTTAAATACCCAATTTATTAATGGATTACCCCAGCCATTGACATCAACACCACAGTGAGCATTTTAATGACTTCAAAAATACTACTTGATATTGTCCCTGTCATACCAAGTCTGGAGGTGTCCTTGTCATACTTGAAAGTTCAAGAGACACAGTACAATTTTTTTTAAATCTTAATTTTCTTTTCAGGTGCAAGCCTCACAGTTCAAAGGACAGTTTAAACATCATTACTGAATAAATTGTCACACAGCACAGAAAAGATCTGTTAGTTTTGCGTTCTTGGAATTAACATAATTAGAACTGTCATTAAATTCAGGAAGTAAAACAAACACAACAATCAACCATTTCTGAATGACTTTCAAACAGAGTAAGAAAACATAATGATAAATCAACTTTTAAACGTTTCTCCCTTTCCAAAAATGAGTCAAATGCTAATTGAATCGACACATCAGATCAAGGCCATTGTATCATGTAGCTGATTTTCAAGAAAAACCTCCCAATCTGCTACAATTTTTTACATTCTGTTACAAAATGTAATTCAATTCAACCATAATTCAACCACAGAAACCTAGAGTACAAGATAAGTCATCAGGAAGGAGTTAGCTTGGCTAATTGTGTTGGCTGATAGCATTCAGGAGTTCATTCATCTTCAAGGAGGAAAAAAACTAAAAGAAAGAAGAAGAAAGTATAAGAAATATTTTGTGAAAACTAGTAAAATGTGGGGAAAAGAGATGAGGAGTTGTTGTACAAGAAGGAGGTAACAATAAGATAGAATATATAATAACATATAACTTATCACTGATATAAGAATGGAGTAGATTGTTGAGAAATTTGGTTACAAAGAGTGCTGAAAGAAAAATTTGGTTATGAGCTGGGAGCACAAAAAAAGTTTGAGGGAAAGACTTGAAATAGATTAAACAAATTTGAGAATGACTGCATTGTAGAAAGGTATAAGCGATACACAACAAATGTAGTGAATAAGTAACAATAGAGAAAAGCATGCTGATAAGAAAACAAAATCAGATTTGTTGTGGGAAAATAAAAATATAGTGCACACACAATTTTATGAAAAAATATATTTATATCAACACCATGCATCTATGTACCTGCCTACCTATCAACATATTATAATATCTATCTATCTATCTATCTAACTATCTATCTATCTATCTATCTATCTATCTATCTATCTATCTATCTATCTACCTATCTATCTATTTATCTATCAATCTGCCCCAACTAGCTGTCTTCTATCTATGTCTTAAACTATCTTTTATCTTTGTTCAAAATGTCTGGCATTTAACCAATTAGCTCTGTCATTCAATCCCACTCTATTTAATTAACAAACAAAGAGCATTGCAGTGTTCAATTAATCTTAGCAGACTATTTCATTGCATTCAGATATTCTTCAAAGGTTACTGGATTTTCTCATTGGTTCAATTAACTTGTGGAATTTTGGCAAGGAAACGAAGAAAGAGAAAGTCAACAAAAGAGAGCAAGAGAGAAGTGAGGAAGAGAATAAAAGAGGAAGAGAGGAAGTGGGGAACAGAGGATGAGGGAAGAGAGGAAGAGGGGAAGAGAGGAAGAGAGAAAGGGAGGAAGAGAGGAATAAAGGAGGGGGAGAGGGGAGGGAGAGCGATAGGGAGACTACAGGCATTATATTTGGCTACAATTGAGTGTTGACTCTAAAATAAACCTGAGACATCAACATTTTAACCATTCAGATGTAGTGTATCTTTCTAACAAACCTACTGCATGACTCTTCAAAGCCACTACCTTTTGCATCCCTATTCTCCCTTACAATCCGAATAGTAATACCACTTACAAAACAAAGCCAAATTGTATCAAAGTGTCTGCAAGAAGATCACTCGAGGGAATAATCCCAATTTAGAACACCTGGCCAGAATTAGTTCAGCCCTTCTTAGCAATGTTTACCTGGGAGGCTCTTGATATTTTAGTCCCACGTAAACTTGATGCAGTAAAATGTTTCATATCAAAAATTGCAGTAAATCTCTAACAGGTGGGGTAATATGTGAAGTAGAGCTTCAATTGGAGGTTACAAGGTGTCTAATTGAATTAAGATACCCATAGATTGGGCCACACAGTTGGTGTTTTGAGTGAGTTTCACTGGAATGCCGATAGTCCATGGAGATTGATTTCAGCCAGAGATGCAGCTTTTAAAAGTAACACACATTTTATTCACATTTAAGGATGGCATGTTATACAACTGAACAGTGTTTTAAACAGAAATTACATCAATGTAAAATTTATTAGAGGTTGGTGCCTTAGGATATTTTTAAACCAAATATAGGATTCTGTCTACATGTGGCGCAAGACTCTTTGTTAAGCATAAAAGCTAGTATATCCATCCAAATTGGATAATATATTCTAATCTGGTATTTGTCAATGTAATGCATGCACAAAAGAGTACTCCTCTGTCAAATCAAACAGATAATGAGTCTAGCCTTGGGATTTTGGAAAAGCTAAATAAAAGGGGAAATATGAGAAAGAGGAAAGAAAAGGAAAGGTCAAACGAGATGGATGGAGCAGACAGATGCTTAAAAAGAGAAAGAGACCTTGTCACTGTCTGGAGTCAAATCTGATGGTGATCTTCTGATTGTGAATATAAGATAAGGCAAACAATCATTTAAACACTTTGTCGCAAGACTGAGCAGTAGAATTGCTGATTGAATGAATTATCTCCCTACTTCATGACAAATATTTCATCTTATACAAATCTGCAAAACTCTTAGAATAATATTGTTCACAAGATATTGAGATTGACAAAGTATCACAACCTTTCACGGCCTGGCAGAACAGGATAAAGAACAGGATATGAGTTAAGGATATGATCCGGATATGGTGAATAATTAAGAGGAAGCAGTGTGGTGGATATAATGTGTTAGATGTAAGGCAGCCAGCACAGTTGTGGTTTCTCTCTATTATCCTCTGTTTACACTTGACATACTGGACTTGTATCAGCTCTCAAGAAAGTTGCGAAGATAAACAATGTTCTTACAAGTTCTGAAGTCTCAAATATCGATCCTTGAAGAATAATTCATGATATTGACAAACAATTCATCAAAGTGAATAGATTTACCTGACAGCTCCATCCCACCTGTAAGAATTATCCCTCCTACCTCCTACCCTCAAAACAAAAGCCAGATAGTATCAAAGTGTCTGTAAGACGATCCTTCAAGGGAATGGTCCTGATTTAGAACACCTGGCAAGAATTAGTTCAGCCCTTCTAAGCAATGTTTACCTGGGAAGCTCTTGGTATTTTTACACCAACGAACTTGATTATCTAAAATGTTTTAAGATATAAATGCCACGTAAATCTCAGACAGAGAAGGCAATATGTGTAGTAGAGCGTCAATTGGAGGTTACAAGCCGTCAAATTGAATCAAGATTCTAATAGATCGTGCCATGCAGCTGGTACCTGCAACCAAGTCATAGGTTTAGTTTGTCAGGTATGCTTGCCAATAAAGTTCTTCGTTGCCACAAACTGCTGAGGCCAAACTTTTATTGGTTTCAGGCTCACAAGATATCAAAATATAAAGGTAGTTTTCTAAACTATATTTTCATTATAAGCCAAAAAACATAATTTTGTTGCCAAGTACACTAACTTGCTATGCAGCTTGTACAGACTGTTATGTAGTCATTAACATACTCAGAACATTCTCCCCCACTTTGCGCTACTCTAGCTGTAATTGGCACCTTTTCCTCTTAGTCAATATAATACATTAGCTAATGTTTCAGCAACCCTGTTAGCCCCTTCCCGGGGGCATAGTATGTAAAAATATGTATGCAACACCTTGAGGAATGAATAATGTATCATATCCAAGTAGGCCTAAATGGCACCGCAGAAGCATAGAAACTCCCTGATCTGTAAGAACAGAGGGGTGCATTTGAGAATAGCTACAAAGATGTTTCTGTGATTGTGTTTCTTAGTCCCAGTACAATCCATACACTGTCGAGATAATACAAAGGGTATTGAGACATTTTATTGTATTTTTAGCAAAAATAATGGAGAATCATCTGCCTTTCTCAGTAAATATCTCAGTAAATGGGATTTTTTTAGTTTGCATAGATCTATTAATAATGACGATATAAAGAATCAAGAATAATTTTTAATATAATTTATAGTGCCAGTTGATGCTCTTTTAGTTACCAGACAAATGTCCAGCAATTGACGAATAAGAGGCAATGACATTGTGTTGAGAAACCAATCACATTCCCAATGGAGCAAAGACTATAATCCGTCATAACATGCTGCCCTCCACACCTTTTGAGGTGCTCAGTTGACTTGATCAATGATTCAGTGTGCCCCTTGCTTGAGAGAAACATAATGCTGTAGCCCTGACCACTGCTGATAAGCCTCCATGGGGTTATGCTACCAAGCTATCAACCCAATCACACTTTGCTCAGCTCACTTTCTGCCCAGTTCCTGACAATCACTGCCAAGGGAAAAGTTTTCAACCCTTTCTACACAGTTTGTCACACCCCAAGGGGCAAAGAGCTGCCATGTAACAACCTCCAGCTAAGCCCCATTACATCCATTTGGTGATGCCCATTGGGAAGATATGGCAGGAGTTATATCAGGAGTTACATAGGAAACAACAGTTGGTCAGCTTGCGAATGAGTTATTCACAGACAGAAATATTTAGTCAAATCTTATGCAAGTCCATTCCTTGTACAGACATGTATGTACAACTCAAGATTCATTTTTTAGAGAGGTCATCAGAAGCATAATATTTTATCAATTATTAATGCAAAAAATATTGTCACTGATATTGGACTTCTTCAACTGCAAGTTCAAGAAGCGGTCCCAAGTAAAACAACACATCCCCAGACTAGTCACCATCTCGACATACTCTACTAGTCTGGTAAGTTTGTCTTAGTCCAACTTGCAAAAACATTATTCATAATGCATTGAGTGACTAACTGTCCATGAATATTGGGTTATTCTCACCTTCACTCAATCGTGTAATTCCATAACGGCTCTCAGCACAGCTCTTTGGCCTTCGATATTTTTAGAGGCAATAATAAATTGTCCACCTATTCCATATTCATTACAAGGCATCCTTGGATACAGGGTCAAGTAGTTAGGCAATAGAGTGAGCCCAGCGGTCATAAAAATATTAGGCAGTTTCTTATTGGATATTATACTGGTATAAGACTTGGCAAAAGAGTACTAATGTTGGTTAAAAAATCCCTTGCGGATTTATGTTTCTTTTTGCGAATCCGACTATAAATAAATATTATCACTACTAATGTCCCGTCAGAGCAGACTCTGGCCTTGTGGTTTTGGAAAAACGCCACCAAAGATATAAAAGGAGAAGACAACTCAGACAAAAGAAAAGGTCAAGTGACATGTATAGGACAGACATCATGAGACAGAACCAAGAAAGATTGGGACTGTCTGCAGTGAAAGACATGGATTATTCGAGTGAGCAAACAACACCGAAAAAACTTTTTCTGTGGATGTAGACAATCCATCAACTAACAGCAGAGCTGAAGACCACAGCAGAGCCTTATTATGTTACATCAGGGAGAGGTGATGTAGATTTAGTTGGAGGTCGTGACACCACTGTTAGGTAACCCTAGGGTGTGACAAACTCTGTAGAAAGGGGTGAAATCCTACCCCCTGGTATTTTAGGACAGGAATTGTGCAGTAAGTGAGCTGAGCGAAGTCCGATTGGGTTGTAAAGTTGGTGGCATAATCCACAGGGAGTTTATCAGCAGTAGTCAGGGCAATAGCCATTTTACTCTGGCTACGAGAGGGCAAGAGAGTTCTTCCTTGGTAAAGTGTTAACATGCAGACCACCAGGACTGGGGAAAAGGTTTTGTTAAAAGGTGTATGCTCCAATGAAGTTGCATCACTAATACTAAATATAAAAATTCTGATAGAGATTAATCTACTAGAAATTTCTTGAGTTCTTATAAGGATAGTGGTCTACCACTGAGCTGTCTAGTTACATAGAATGAAAATGTAATCTCTTTTTGTGGTATTACCATTAACCCAAAAAGCTAACTGTGACATAATAAAACAAAATGCTACAAAAACTATCATTTTAATCTCGACAAAATATCAGCATGATGTCTGCAATTTCATTGCCTGCTAATATCAATGCATGTCATAACAAAACTGCTAAATCAATGGGGTTATTCTAGTCCCAATGCTTGAACTAGACAAGATTATCTAAAACAGTATGCCGTCAACAATCATTATTTCCTACATTCCCTCTCTTTCCTGACACTGCTGGGAATTTCCTTGCTTCAGTGGTGCCATTGCTTGAAGATGATGCATTATTCATTCCTCAAGGTTTTGCATGCATATCTATATGTACATACTGTACCTCCCAGGAAGGCTCGCAAAGGTGCTGAAAGATCAACTGGCATATTGACTAAGAGGGGTCTTGTACAATACTTTGGTGTCAATTACAGTCTGAAAAGAGCAAACTTGGAGGGGGGAAAGAGAAAAAGTTATTTCCTAATGGCTTCATAACAGTCTGAAGCTAGGCACTGCCACCCAGGCAACTAATTTGGGAAATACAGCCGCCGTGTTGTATTTACAACACTGTAACATAGTTGTAGCTTATTGTAAAAAAAATGATTTGAAAAAGGCGTGTATATAGATCTATCCCTCTTATCTGCATCTTGCCCTTTTTTATCATAATTACCCTATACCATTTATATTGTACTCTATTACCACCAATACCCCTGCACCACCTGGATAAAAACAAAATGAAAGTTCTTAACTTATTGATATATAATATTAAAACTATGACAATGAGTTAAAAATTTACCGACATGATGTTATGTTTTATTTATGCAAGGGAAACCTTTATTCATTTGTTATGGCAAAACACAAGAAAGTCGTGAAAGCTACCAATTCTCCTAAGCATTAATCAAACACGAAACTATACCTATGCCAACCTCAGGTAGTTTTTGTAGCTATCTGAAGCTCCGCTGTAAGCATTCAACAAATGCACTGAAGCTCTTTCAAAATACCAACTGTATAACACAATCCATTAGAATCTTGATTCAATTTGACACTCCATAACTTTCCAATTAGAACCCTACTGCTTCTATAGTGCCCCACAGATTTAAGACTCACACTATCATAGTAACTCCATACCTGAAACATTTAAATGCATCAAGTTTATGTGGCACCAAAATACCAAGAGCCTCCCAGGTAAACATTGTGTTGAAGGGCTGAACTAATTTTAGCCAGGTGTTGTAGGACCATTCCCAAGGGTAACCTTCTTACAGACACTTTGATACAATTGGCTTTTGTTATAAAAGCTAAGAGATAACATACTCCACAGACTCGAAGATGCATCCAGAAGGTGTTATAAATATGGAAAATGCAGAGAATTTACAGCCACTATAGTATAGACTTCCCTTATAATTCATAGGAGCCATGAATAGGGTCCTGCAAGCCATGTCATAAGCTATTGTTGGCTGTTATAAGAAATTTCATGGTTGAGTAGAGATGAGAATAACCCAATACCCCATAACGTTTACAATACCACATGAAAAAGCAGTGGATATATCCCATGTGGTATTGCGTTGTATACTCAATGGTTTTTTGTATACCACATGGTTTGATCATTGTTGATGATGTCATTGCATTGTTTACCATTGTGACGTCATGTCCATGGTGACGTCACAACATTGTGACATCATCAGTTCAGCTGCTCTCTGTGCTCTGATTGGCTGATGCAGCTGTTCAGTATAGATCACCTGAGTGAAGTTCAGCTTCCTTTGCTGACACACTCGTGGGTACAGAGGACTCAGGATATCTTCAACTCGTGGAGTACATTTCAAAATACCACCATACCCATTTGGTCTTATTATAATATTCATGCAAAAAGCGCTCCAATGCATTATGAATTATGTCCCTGCAAATGGCGCACATTTACAAGTTATATCACAGACTCAAGAGCTGGAAAATATAGCAGGGATGTAGAATGTGCTGTAGTTTCTTGGTCAACAGATTATTTTTATAGCCCGATATTAATCAATCTATTTAATTCAATTCTAAATAAAATAGAACATCTCTTTTTTTTTGCTCTTGTAATGTTCTGCATGTTAAGTTCTTCAGTATCCTAGTTCTTTCTGGGTGTTATAATTAGTTACTCTTCTTCTGTCTCTGATTATGATGTGCCAACTCAGTGTTACTTGCCAAAAGCTAAAGCTGACATTACCTTTTTCCTTTACTGATGTGACCACTAACGGCCTACCCAAAGACTGCTGTTCACCAACTCTTAACACTAGAAGACGCAGTGGGATATAAGGGCACAGTGGGATATGATAGACATAGCTGTTCCTAACCCCTTAGGGTGTGACAAACTCTGTAGAAAAGGGCGAAATCTAACCCCCGGCACTGCGGGCAGGAACCGGACAGTAAGTGAGCTGAGCAAAGTCTGATTGGGTTGTTAGCTTTGGTGGCATAATCCCAGGGAGGGCTTATCAGCAGTAGTCAGGGCAAATTTATCATGCTCTGGTGACGAGGGAAGGGGAGGGCAGTTTGTGTTGTAAAGGGCAAAATGGATCACCAGGGATGAGGCGAAGAGCCTGTCAAAAGGTGCTGAGGGCAATACATCATGAAAGCTTATAGTTTCTGCCTCATTGAATGTGTCACACTGTACTGGCCCTGAAATGATGCATGTTGATCTATTACAAATTATTACTAAGCATTAGTGCTGGCCAATAATTATTGTTCGCGTAAGCATGACGTTATGAATCAGTTGCTACAAGCAAGGAATGATTTTAAAACAATGTAACCACTGGTAATCATTGTCATATGGTGCTGTGTAACTTATCACCCTGCTGTCTGATCATCAATGCAGGCAGAGTCATTTCAGTTGTTACCTATCGCTTCCCAGAAGCCATAGAAGACTTTCCCACCTATAAACTTCTTTGTTGACTGAATAATTAACAAGGTCAGGTGTTTGTGTCTCCAAAACATCTCACAAATGTCAAAGGAAACCTCTGTAGAAATGAACAACATTTGTAAGCAACACTTGCATACTTCAAAAACAATCACTTCCTAAATAAATAGAGAGATAAATAAATATACAGATAAATATACAGATACATAAACAAATAGACAGACAGACAGATAAAATCAAGTGCCAAATTCCCAAAACTTGACACTCATCCTTACATTTGAAAGCATCCAAATATCACACAGCGGAAATTACATGTCCGAAATCCCGGAAACAGTCAGGAATTTAGTTATATCTGATATAACATTCTCTGTATGTTTCAAACCTGGTGATGAGACTGACATGCTGACGTTTCTGAATTCAGTTTTCATCACACATCACTGTAACATGTTCAGCAATTTATTTTTCAAAGATAATATGTACCACTTTTGTACTACAGTACAAATTTCTAAATGAGGCTCAACTTAGCTGTCTATAGCTATTCATTACTAGTCTTATCCATATTTATCCATAGCTATCCATTTCTATTCTTTCGTATACACTGGAATCTCTTTGCCCTTTGTTTAAACAAAAGTAATTGAGGATAGCTATGGCTAGCTATGGATAAGGGTAGCTTAGTTTAGCTTGGAATGGCTATGGATGGGTAGCTAAGGCTAGATTTTAAATGACGAGCCACTTTTAGAAATTTGTACTGTAGTATCCCATAATGTAAAACGTGGGTAAATTGGTCACTTAACAAACCTGGTAGACGAAAAACCAATTCCATAAGTCAGTCACAAATGAGTCAGCAGTAAAGATGGACAACATCATAAACTAGCAGAAACAAATTAGATACAAACAGGGGGCGTTACTGCCAAATAGGGTTGATTGAGGGTCAGGGATTACTGATTGCTGAATGCCGAGGAGCCTTTTTCTGTGTTACTCCAACAGGGATGGCAAAGCACAAAGCAACAGGAAGCTGATAACACGTCCAATTGAGTCAGAAGTCGCCAAGTGAGGAATTTGTCTCTCTTTATTGAATTCCTGTGGGGCAGTGCAGGCCCACATATCTGTTTTACTGCTACTGATTTGTTTGAAGGCCTACAGATCTGTTTTACTGCTGCTCCTGATCTGTTTCCTGGACTTGCCTCCTTGACCTACATTGTGTGTTTTGTTTAATAACTGTCTCTCACGAAAACTATTTTAATGGATAAGCAGAGAAATATCCAAAAATGCAGGTGGATACATGTATAACTATATCAGAATGAAAGAGCTGCACAGACAATAAATATCCAAAATCAGGATGGACATTGGGATGATGGACCGACATGGAGTTATCAGGAAATAGAGATGGTCAATCAAGGAATAGTCCAAGGCTATCACAATAACTCAATGTTTGTATCCTTTTACTAAAATAAAGTTTTTTGAATGATTTATCTAATCAATAACTGAAATTAATGTTTGCACTAAGCCATAACCAAGGGCGTCAGAATTAAATGGATTGCTTGTGTTAAGTTGAAGCATAGTTGCAATTTGTTGCATGGCACTAAGAAATACAGAACATTTTGAAGTTTTAAAAGCATTTTCAAGGTAAATACAATTCAAAGAACCTGTTAAAAGGTTTCATGGCCATAAAATATTGCTCAAGGAGCAATTGAGTAATAAATTAACAAGACAGTTTCAGCCTAACCTGATGGTAACTGAACATTGAATCTTCCATGAACTATGGTTTCAAGACACTTCTGTGGTTTTGGAAAATGTAGTTTTGTAAACAACCCACTAAAAGTCATAGCGTATTGATAATGACAAGAACCAAACAGTTCATTGTTTATCTCTAAAATGATCAATAGTCTTCATCAAGTTTCATGCATCTCCACCTGTACAAACAAAAGCACAGATCACCCGAAGTCACAGACTCAGGCTTCCTTAAACCTGAACATGGAAATGATTTTGCTTCAGCTCAAGTTCAGGTACTTCAAAAAGAACTCACATCACCTTTATATTTCACAAAATGAACATCAAGTATATTTTGATCAGTTGCCAAAAATCAAGTGTTTAGGAAAACGTTTCGTGTTGTGATTCACAAAATTCTGAAAAAGCAAACCCACTAAAGCAAATGTTCCATTGTATTAGCCTAAAGCTTTGTCATCAGAAGGGGATTTCCCTTTAGTAGAGGATCAAGTGTTTAGAATAGAAATGTAATATGCTAGTTCACACGTCATGCTGAAATCTGCCATCAATGCATGCTCTGTGATTTACTTGTTGTTTGTCATGTTCACTGTTTACTTGCATGGAATGTTGAGACATCCGGACAACAAAAAGGCCATTTTAAAGTTATCAGCCACACTTCACAGCTCTATTTATTACCAGTGATCACATTGATTAGTAACATTAATAGCATTGAGAATTTGAGAATGAGATGAAGCGGCCAACAAATGTAACAATACCCTTGAAACATGAGCACATTTCAAATTTCTGAAACATAATCTAATTCATTTGATGCAAGGGGATCAAGTAATTTTGAAAAATCAGATGAATCAACAAATTTTTCCAACCATTTATTGTCAGGATTAAGTACAGCAAAATGCAACTGTTTATTAAACAAAAGATCAATTAGCATTTGGAATTAAGCCATTAATATGCCTACTATAAAGGTGCAAGCTTGATATTTATTTCACAGGTTTCTCTGTTGCACCATCAGTTGACAGAACACTACATGCACCTGTTATATTATTACTTCATTATTCAATCTTAAAAATGTCAAACGTACCAAAGGAATTATTTTTATTATATCTTTGTCCTATTTGGAAAATGTCATTTACCAAAAAAAAAGAACAAATATGCTCATGCGGTTACATTGACATGGAATATCTTCATCACAAGTCTCGGCGCTGTCAATTTATTCATTACGCTATACTAAAGTAGTTATGTTTTTGGGACCATTGAGTTTACTGGATCAGGCTAAGAAACCTTTGGAAGTTCTATCAAATGCTGATATGAAAAAGGCCAATGATTTAAGCATTAAAGTTTGCAGAATCTGTCCGTAACTTCAGTGGAATATCAGTTGCTGGCTTCATGAACATGGACAAACCTGGGGCACTTGGAATCATAGGTGTAATTGTCACTTATATCCTAGTGGTTGTTCAATATCAAGCAGCCTAGGTACATGTAGATAACATCCAAAAAAAATTCAAAAAGATATATTCTTACATGCAGTTTCATGGATGCTCTTCAATCTGTGTTGGCAGAACCATTGTAAAAATTCAAAATAGTCAAAATATTTTGTGATCTCCTAAGGCATAATTAAACAGGTTTTGTTACATAGTCCTTTATCTATATTGCAATATATATTATCCATTGTATAAGCGTTCATAAATCATTAATGTAAGAAATAACTTTTTGTAATGGTCAATCGAAAATGTTGATGGGTGTTCCTGGCAGTTTAGATAATTGGGATATTTTTCAATTTACTGTAGGCGTAGAACAGAACAGAAAAACGTAGACACCATGGAAAAAAGAAAAAAAATGTTTGTTTTACTTGGCATATAAAAAAAATAGGCTATATATTTGTGTCTGTGTATCCATTTACGTCTGTATATATCATTCATTGTCTAGATGTTCATAAAATATTTTTTAATGTAATGATAAACTATTTGTGGTGATTACTTGAAAATACTTAGTTGTTACTTGTAGTGATTCTTTTTGCATATGCGGTGGTTCTTATGTACGGAGACCAGACCTTCTGGAAAAGTGAGACTATTTCCTGTATAGAAGGGTATAGTTTCTTCTTGGGGAACAGAGGGTCATTATTACAGTATTGCTGGGAAGTGAGTGAAAGAGGTAATGCTTTAACTTTATACATATGCTAAAAATCATCAAAGGCCCTATGTCTGACTTATTTTTGTCTGTCATCAAATTGTCTAAAAAACGACAACATAGTTAGTCAAATTTGCATCCTTGCAATGTGACATGCAATGTCATGCATATTTGATTTTCTGTTTAATATCAATTTCTTTGCACGAGAATGGACAAGACAGTTGAACAAACTGTCAGACCTGAGTCTTACTTATTGTTCAGATCTCTCACTCGGTCACAAAAAAAACGTATTGACCATTAGGCACAAGAGAGTCAATTGACCCACGGTCACCCACGGATATGACCAATCAGAAGCCCAAAGTGAACTTCAACCAATTTTCATGGTAACGTGCATTTATAAGATTTTCAGCTCTACCCAGACTGATCCAAGGAGGTATTTTTCAATATTTTGCATGTAAATGAATTTGTAAACCTGCAAAAACAAACATGTACACAATCGTGGAAGTGTCAAATTGCCATTCACGAATTTTTGTAGGTTTAATTACAAACATATTTGGCTAAAGATAGATAGATAGATAGATAGATAGATAGATAGATAGATATGGTAAGTGCAGCCCTCTAAGCCCAGTTCTGGGTGCTCCCGAGGGTTGATTGATGAGATGGGAGAGAGAGCAGGAGTCCTCAACATGTTACACATTTACCCCATGTGAGGGATCTTTTACTTGCCCAGCATAGACACTGATACAAGGGGCCGCCAATTTAACGTCTCATCCGAACGACATCCAGCCGGGATTTTGCTCATGAAGGTCCACCCGGGGTTCGAACCCATGCAGGCAAAGACCTTCAGCGGAGCAGGCGGGAACCTTAACCACTTGGCCACCCTAAAACTAACCGTAACCCTAATTTTGACCCTAAAACTGAAAACTGTAAGACCTCCACGAATGTAAGTTTCGGCAGGTCCACGAATGAATAATAAAGCACATCCACAAGTGTTAGTTATTATTACTTGTACTTTGTCACCTGGTCTCTCTTCTAATCTATTTAGATGAATAATGTACATGTACATTGAATTTACATGTTTGCTTATAAATTACATGTGGGATGTCACATTCCATGAATATATGCTACATGGCAAATATCTACCTGGTACACATACATGCTTCACCATTGATTGATTAGTACAAAGCAAGAACAAAGATATTCATTCTTGTTAACAAGGTGCAAACATGCTTCTCGTTCACCTTTGATGTTTGAACATCAGCCTTGTTCTTTCTCAACCACTATTAATCGCAAAGACTGACAAACTAAGAGAATGATCAAAATAGTAGGTTCTTTTTTACTTGAGAGAAAGACAATGGAGTTAGAATGGAGGTTCATTGTTTGTATTTCACCACACACATTTGTTCCCAATTAGTGTCTTATATGGACTCTCATTGCGCTTTGCCCTCAAGTAGTTCAAGTTACTTTGTTTTTGCATCATTGAGTGCGAAAGTTCCTGTATAAATAGCAGTAGGTACATCGAAGAGGATCAGGCCGTATAACCGTCATGCAGATGATTGCCAAGTAGAAAAGAAATTCCTCAGCAATGCCTTTTAAATTCCAACATGTGTCTCCCGTCCATTAAACCAACGTTAGCTGCCTCAAAGATAGTATTTTTTCAGTTACAAAATTCGGGGTTCTCAATATTCAAAGCCTCTCTTGATGGAGTCTCTATCTCTTACAAGGACCAATGCTGTTAGTTGGTAAAATTTCAGTTTTGGGCCAATATGCACATACATTTAAGGTCATATCTCAGCCCCTTGATGGAATTTTTGCCCATAGTATGGATCATATGATAGGCAAAGATGTCTTCTTCCATGTGAATAGCAGTAATTGGATCCATTGGTCACTGGTATTGAAATAATGAGTGATACATGATTGCAGTTAGGGAAATTTTTGATGTCCCGTCTGGACACAGCCTGTACAATTTGTGCATAAAACTTTCAAATACAAGAAAAGAGATGAATTTATGATCACACTTGTTAAGCATTACTGTTCCTCGATCAGTTGGCATCCTATGATCCCAGAAAAAAGGCAATTGGATGTCTCTATGTTTTTTTAATACACCTTTTGTAATCCTCCGTTGATGTGTCCCGGGTAAAGCTAAAAAGTGCAATGCGATTTTTGATGCCACAGATAAACTATTGATGCAAACATTTGACATACCAATGCATTGCTCATGACCTTGTCTGTCAGGAAAATGTCACTTAAATTGGCTGAGGCTATTGTGCCAGAAGCTGTGATGGCTTAAGTAAGACTGACAACAGCGCGACACTCTTATATTCTGCGAAAAATTTTGTGGGACCTCTCTTGTTCGAGTACTTCCTGATGAAGGCTTGTTGCTGGAATTCTTGCATTCTTGGTATTATTGGCATGCTCATGAGCCTGGCTTTCCATTAGTATATAGAATGTGGTAGAAAGTCTAACCGATCATGGCATTAGAGCCCTATCTTTGAGACTGACAAAAAATGTGACGCGCTCACATTTTGTAGTAATTCTGATAACATTTCTTCTTTACACGCTTCTTGATGAAGGCTAGGTGATGGAAAGTTAACTTTTCTGATATGATTTTGTTGCTCATGAGCCCAGGTTTCTGTTGGTTTATAGAAAGTATTTATAAATATATAATACCATGATATTAGCGGCCTGTCTTTGTCACTGACAACAAATGTGGCACTTTAACATTTTGTAAAAATGTATGTTCAGACATGTCTTGTTTTAATGCTTTGTGAGAAATACTCATTGCTGGGTTTTTCACTTGTTTGATATTGCATTGTTGCACCTTAGCTTACCTTTCCATTGGTATATACATGTACAATATGGTTTTTAGTCAAACCTATCATGGTATAATGGCCCTGTGTTTATGGCTAACAAAAAGTGCAATGCTTGCTTACTGCATTACCTGCTAATTCCACCATAGAAGATACGATAAGACAAAAAATGAAAAATCTGTATTTTGTTTGTTATAAGCATATTATTCGACAGATCTTGTGCAATTTTCATAATGCTATCTTAAAAAGTCTTTGCTGCAGATGTATTTGAATAAACCAAGGTTCGTTTTGAATAAACTGCATTTAAATTTAGTATTTTCTTCACATTCATGTTTAAATTTACTGGCATAATGTGGCCTAGTCGTCACAAAAAAGCATTTACAACCTCAATTTTTTGGATTTTGAATCTACTGATACATAGGAAACATATAAGAGATTATTGATTTTTCACAAGAAATTCCTAATTTTATCAACTTGTGGCATTGAACCACCATTGTTATGCAGACAGCCCTTTATAGTGTCTCTTTCATTTGAATGACAGATGCTGTTGATATAAGGACAACATTACATGAATAAAGAATTGAAGATATGCTATCACTTGGATATGTGTTTATGTGGCCAAGGATCAAAAATCAAAAAGATAGGCCAAAGACATCAAAAAAAAGAAAAGGGATTTCATCATTCGAACTAATACCATACTTGCTCGATTCAAAGCTGCCAATAGACAGGCCAGGATTAAATTATTTATTGGCAAATGCTGCTCATTCTACGGGTCACAAACATGGCTAATAAACAGCGTTTATGTTAATGATTTGGAGGTGTGCTGGAGAAAAGCAGTAAGGAGGTTACTGGATCTCCCTTATACAACAAGATCGGTTTTGCTTCCTCATTTACTCAATTGTGAGAATTTTAAACTTCAACTGAGTCGCAGATTTGTTAAACTGTTAAAAACAATTGAGATCAGCAAGAATGTGAAATGCCAAATGATCTTGAAAAACAGATCAAAAATTGGCACAATACACAAGAATATTTTGGAGGTAGCTAGATTGTACCGTGCAAAAGAGAAAGACATTGTTGCAGGTAGGATGCCCCATATCAGTGCCGCAAACAATTCTGATACAAGTAAGACAAAGAGCTGGAGCAATATGTGACTTCATCGATGTGGCTAATTGTGACTGTGAAGACAAAGACAATTTTAATCAAATAATCACATATTTATGTACTTTCTAAATGTCGTATTTATATTTTTCAACTAATCATCTTTATCGCCTGTACCAATGATTATGTTTGTTTGTTTGTTTGTTTGAGTTTTACGCCTCAGCAGCACCTTAGTGGGCTATATCGAGGCAGGCGATCGCCGTATGATGATGAGATGAGAAGACTGTGAGTCTGGTACATACCCTATTAATTCAGGGATGCCCAGGGTCTTTCAGTTGCCCCAGCATAGAACACTGGATACAACCCGCCTCAATTTAATGTCCCATGGGCTCGGACTAAATTGAGTTCCGGGGTGGGATTCGAACCCATGCCCTCAGAGCCAGTGGTTGTGCAAACAAGCACTCTTAACCATTAGGCCACGGAGGAACTCTACCAATGATTATGTGTACGTAATAAATGATATATATAAAGTAAAATCAAACAAAATCAAAGTTGTCTATTTTGATTTGAAAATACAAGAAAAACCGCTTTTAAGAACCTATACTAGTAAAGATACTTCACCACCCTGTAACACTGGTCCCTTTGTCCTGGAATTGTCAAAGTTGACAGATAGCAGTATGCATTGGAATGGTATATCTGCACTGTTCTCATTGAATTTATGAAAAGGAGCAGAAAAAAGGTATAAAAGCACTATCTTGGGGTAAAGAATGCAACTTCACATATTGGCATCATTTTTATCATCAAACAAATAAAAAATGTGTAAACCATCTTGCCGTTTGAATAAATGTTTCATTAATGTGTCTGTTTTTCAGATACATAAGAATGCACAATGATGGATGATAAGGTAAGGCAAAAAGAGATCAATAAAGGAGTATAATAAAGAACTAATTACACACATGTACAAAGTCAGTAGCGCAATGTAGCTGCTTGGTTCAGGTTTCCTATTGTTGTATATTCCCCAGGGTAATAAAGAACCTATTTGCTTTTAGCCTGATGCAGGGGTTAGAGTGCTTTCACATAGCCCACAGCGTTTTCTACACTACCAGAATATTGCTTAGGTGTTTAGGGGTAATAACCAGCTGTCTGCTACCTGTTGCATTGCCATGCTCACTGCACATACATTTCTCTTGTGTAATAACGTGGACATGTTTATTTCTCAAACAAGATATTATCCGAAGCATATGAGTATTTTATGTATATGATTACATGGTGGAATTTCCTACAACAGATCAATTAATTCAGGCACAATGAAAAGCAGTAATCTTGACTTTTTATTATGTCAAATTAGTAAAAAAATTGTGGGTAAGCTAAATTCTTTTTTGGTAGGCAGAAAATCTGTTTGGTCGGTCAATCCGAGAAGCTTAATAACTGATATTTCTGATTCTAGAGTCTATGTCCTCTGTTGGTTGTACTTGGTACAACACAACTATACAATTGCCTTGCATTCAATGTTGTATGTGTTAACATGCGAATGGCCAGATGCTCAGTGGAAGCTTCCAAAAAGTGGCAGACATGGGGGGAATCAATAAAACATTTCTTTAAGATCGATACTGATGCTGAAACTTTTCACATGTTTGCCTGTATCGAATAAATGCAGCAAGATATGAGAGTAACATTGGAAGATGATATTTTCCATTTGTGATAATAATAATTTGGTGACAAAAAATACATGTCAGAAAGATAGAAATGTCTGCCTTATAAAATATGTTATTTTCCCTTGTCACACTGGTTTAATATTTACATGTTTGATTGTGACAGTGACAGGATATCAAAGTGTCCATCTGCAAGTGTTTCTCTGATTTCTAATGCAAAACCCCATTGTTTTATCTACAAAAGATCAATAGTCTTGATCAAGTTCCATGTCTCTTTCTGAACACAAACAAAAGAAAGCACAGATCAGCTAAAAGTCAGACTCAGAGAAGCCTGATCTTCCCGAGTTCCTAAGCCAGAACATGGATATGGTTTTACTTCTGCTCAAGCCCGGAGCATTAATATCACTGACAGTGCCTGACAGGAGGGCTAGACCTAAGATGTATAAGCTGTCTCTGTAACCCTGCGGAACATATGGGGGTTTCCCTTTCAATGTCTGCATCTGCATCAGGAGCCTGTAATGTTTTAAAGATTCTCTTTGTCTCTTTGATGTGACATATTCGAAGCTGCTTCAATAACCAAGGCAAACAGTTTTACACAGTGACAGAACAAGCATCCGGAGAATGCTGCCTATAACTACAATTTCAGATGCATCAAAAATCACGTATCACAAGACAAGTACAACGGACTAATTGTTAAGATCACCCTTCTAAAATTATGCAGCTGTCTGTAGTGGAGGTGTGCTCAGTTGAATAACTGGATCTCAAGTGCTGTAAATGCCACCTTTCTCCTTCAAATAATGTGAGCAATGTACACCTAGTGACTAAGGCCAGACATAATAGATTTTTGGTTTCCCGATCTTCTTGAACAACTTTTTTGAAGGGTGGTCACTCAGTCAGTAGGAAAAAAAAAACAGCTACAACCTCAAATTTTTACTATGTCAATCAATTGAAAAAGCAAGCTTTCTTTCAACCAGCAGAAAATCTGTTAGGTCATTAGATCCAAGAAGCTAAAATTAAATAATGGCTTAAGTAGATTAATAGCAACAGGTCTTTCTAAGAAGAACAAAAGGGAAAACATCATGCCAGATCCCACAATGGCTTTAGCATCAGCTCACAACTGCTTGCAACGTGGGTATTTGAATACTTGCAAAAGCATTTTCTTTGTGTATTTAAATGAATTAAGAGCTTACAATTATTTCATCGTTTCATTTAAATATTTAAAATTCTGAACAATGGAGGGAAATTTGTCATAAAAGGCATAGAAATCAAACATAATCTGAAGGTTTGTTTGATTTGTTGATTCAACATAAACTGGAAATCAAAAACTAATTAAAAGCACGCAAGATTACAGCATTACAAAAACATTGCTAATAACATTGTATTCCCACTAAGCTTTGTCAACTAAACACAATTCCCCTTTAATTGAAGGATCAATGGATTGTGATGTTAGGTCTGATCGCTCTGATGTCATGTTGAGGTCTGTAATCAAGTGAGAGAGCTTGAAGGGGACTCTGGGGACATTTGGCACGATTTGTAGCAGGCCAGCAACTGACAGTACAACATTTCATTCTCACACTAAGTTTATGTAAGAATGAATAAAGGTCATTCAGTATGTTTGTTTATTCCTTGACTTGTAATTCCATTATTCATCCCAGCCCTGACACGTTCACCTTTTAAAAACATAAAATATATAAATAATACCTCCTCAAAAAGTTGAATGAAATAACATACCTTCAAACATAAGATTTGTCACTGGTAAGTCCAAAACCTGTAAAAAGAGAATAAACAGAAGATGTAAATGACAACTCAAAGCCTTTTATATTATGATCAAAGGAATTAAAAGTGCAATTTTATACAAACATCTCAACACTAGTAGAAGGTGTCATAATATGCATGATCATGATGATATTACTCATGATGAAAACCAAACAAGACCTAAGCATTGTTCACTTATCCTAAGTCAGCTGCACTCCAGCTTAAGGGTATCCTTCTCACTGCAGCATCCGTGTGAGAGTGAGGAGAACTGATGCTGGAAGCTTTTATTCTTGCAGTGGTATGAACATTTAATAGACGTCTTGATTTGTCCTGATGATGGAATGCAAGCGTCCTACACCTACCGATGCTTGCATAATAATCAATCAGGCAAAACAAGCAATTATCTAATCAATCAATCAATCTGACAGTATGTCTATGTACCTTCAGGTTGTTATCTATCGATCTATATATTTTTCTATCTATCTATCTATCTATCTATCCATCTCCATTGGCATAGAAGTGATGATCTATTTAGTGGCAATGTGTTGTTGAGCAAATGAGCCTTTCTGCCAAAATTGTTCTTCCCTTTGTCCCCATCAGTCCCCTGTTTCCTTGGCTACTTTTCTATCTACCAATCCATCTAACTATAATATATAGAGCACCAACTTCCCTATTTATAGAACTATCCACTCTCCATAACTAGTTACTGTAGTTCACAAGAAAGGCCACTCAAGGCAAAAATGAGAGATGACCAGTAGCTGTATAGCTTCTATAATGGTCAGGAATGCACATGGCCATGACCAAGACGCAAGAGCCTAAGTAGCCAATTGAAGGCTCCATGAAGTCCAAGGATAACCATTCGAAGGTCAATATTATGAAATGGAACTGTGGTATTCCAAAACCACTTAATTAATTTTTAAATCTAACCAAATAAAAATCAAAATTGATTATCTCGTTATTTTCTTCATACAAATTTATCCTTGGTAGTAGCCGATAAACTTAAGTTGAGGTCATGGAAAGTCACAATACTCTTCCTGAAAATCATAACATTCCTTCCTGTTAATATAATGTCATGTCCTCTCAAGTCGGCAAGGTCAACACCCTGTCGGAAATTGACTTGACATTCTGGCAACAGATGAGAAAGAATAAAACATGAACAGGGCTTTTGACGTCAGCAGGGAATTTGTAGTGGCCATTGCCTATGGATAGTTAAACAGGCAGAGAAAAATAAGGAAGGTAACTTAATATAGTCAGCACCAGAGGTTTGCTTTTCAGATAGTGAAGTGGTGTTCCAACAAGTGGTACTTATAAGCCTGGTTTTTATACAGAAATGCAGTCAGTAGTAGGAATAGAAGGAATTTACATTTCGCCCTAAACCAACATATGGCTTGTTGGGGCTTTGCACCAATTTTCAAGAATCGCACATAAAAGGAAATGCAAAACAACCAATTTCTTCATAAAAACAATTATATCAAAGACAGTGGTTAGCTGTCACAGATTCCGAGACACCAACCAAATTATCTAACACAGCTGTTTTATCTGCTGCCACAGTAGCACCATCTGCATCTGTGCTCCTGTCAAGCCAACTTTCCAAAAGCAGTTCTGTTCAAAAGATTCCACTTTCCAATCAGCATATTAAGTTGAATTAGAGGAAGAGCACCTGGTCAAGTAGAGACCAGTGTCATCCTGAATGGCAGCGGGATAGCGCTTTTTGGCTACAGAATCACCTTATCCAAAGTGTCGAAAGATGCTTAAATTAAAGTACATGTAGGTATGATGCAGACTGGGTTTGTAACCTAAATAGGCTAAAGATCATCTTTGAAGATGCATGCATTTTTTCAATTTTATAAAAAAATCTTCTGGTGACATTTATAAAATGTGCATTACAGTACCTATTAGTAATATAACGGGCATTATGTGCCCAAAAGTGATATTATGGAATTCAAGGTAAACTATTGAAAGTTCATGTTTCATGTAAAGAGATGTAATACAAATAAAATCGTAATTTTATTTTTAGGTGCAAATCTAAGCATTCAAAGACCAGTTTGACATCATAACTGAACAAATTGTGAAAAAACTGTTCATTCTGCTTGCTCTGAATTAACTTGGAACAGTTGTTAAATACAGGAAGTAAAACAAACTCAACAACCACCATTTTTCTCACCGACTCATTCATAAATAGAGTCACAAAACAGAATGATACATAAAATTAATGTGTAAAATGCTAATTGAATCAAAATGGCAAGATCAAGACCATTGAATCATGTGATTGACTTGGAAGGACAATTTTCAAATCTGCTACATTTCATTACATCCTGTTACAAAATGTAATTCAATTCGAAACAAGATCAAATCTTTTGAGACACACGGACAACAAAAAGATTGGATCACAGATATGCAAATTGACCTATCGATAAAGATTGAAAAAGATGCTGTTTTATTTAATATGCAAATGAACCTTTATCAAAAGGAGACTTCTTTCTTATCATGCAAATGAGAAACAAATTATTCCTCTCCTCTGCTGGAAGCTTGTCACTGCAAGATAGCCAAACAAATCAACTGCTCTCTCCTCAGTCTTGTGATAGGAAAACACAGGATTTGGATATATGAAAAAATCTTATAGGCAAGTTGATCAGGAAAACATGAGTAAAATGATCTTCTAAAAAAGTGAGCGTATGAGATAACAATAACTATCTTTACTGTAATGTGTTGGTATGTTTAATTGAGTGTGCCAAACATTTCTGACATCATCAATATGATCAGTGTATAAGATTTGCTGGAGGTGAAACAGGGTTTATAAACTTAAGAAATGTGAACATCCAACAACATATTTAGAGAACTACTCAGTCATATATCAACAGTTTACAATTTATGCAGGTATTAAAATACTGTTTTTTTAAATTTAGAATGACAGCTATCTGTCTTCAGACAATTTTGGTAATGCAGATATGAAACAAATAAATTTCAAACCTTCAACAACTAACCAAACAAGTATGGTACATAGATATATTTCCTAAGATAGAAACCCAGAGTACAAGATAAGTCATCAGGAAGGAGTTAGCTTGGCTAATTGTGTTGGCTGATAGCATTCAGGAGTTCATTCATCTTCATGGAGTAAAAAAAATAGAAGAAAGTATAAGAAATATGTGGAGAAAACTAGTAAATATGGGGGAAAAGAGATGAGGAGTTGTTGTACAAGAAGGAGGTAAAATAATATAATAATTATATATATATTATATAATAAAGAGGAATGGATTGGATTCTAGAAAATTTGGTAACAAAGAGTACTGAAAGAAAAGCTTGGTGATGATCGACCTGGTGCCAAAATAAGGTTTGAGGGAAAGAAGAAAGATATATTCAACAAAATTGAGACTGTAAGGATAAGCGATAGACAACAAATTTAGCAAATAAGTAATGATAGAAACAAGAATGCTGATAAGCAAGTGATAAGTAGATCTGTCATGGTATTTAGGAATAGAGCATGATAGCCCATACATAATTTTGTGAAACAATCTATTTCTATCAATCGCCATGCCTACAATCTTTATGTATATATAAAACATGTCTATCTTTTTGTCCATATTCTAAATGTCTGGCATGTAACCATTTAGTTCTGTCATTCAATTCCACTCAATTTAATTAACAAACAAAGAGCATTGCAATGTCCACTAAATCTTAGCAGACCATCTTATTGCATTCCAATGTTCTTCAAAGGTTACTGGATTTTCTTATTGGCTCAATTAACTGAAAGAGAACTGAAAGAGAATAAAAGAGGAAGTGAGGAAGTGAAGAAAAGAGGAAAAGAGAAAGAGAGGAGGGGAGAGTGAGAGGAAGAAGAGGGGGAGAGGGGAGGGAGAGCGATAGGGAGACTACAGGCATTATATTTGGCTACAATTGAGTGTTGACTCTAAAATAAACCTGGGAGCCATTCAGCTACAATGTATCCATCCAGCAAACCTACTGGCTCTTCAAAGCCACTACCTGTTGCATCCCTTATAATCCCAATAGTCCTTCCACTTACAAAATAAAGCCAAATTGTTCAAAGTGTCTGCAAGAAGATCTTTCATGGGAACGGTTCTAATTAAGAACACCTGGCCAAAATTAGTTCAGCCCTTCTTAGCAATGTTTACCTGGGAGACTCTTGATATTTTCGCCACACATAAACCTGATGCAGTTAAATGTTTTATATCAATCAATTGCAGTAAATCCCAAACAGATGCGGCAATATGTGAAGTAGAACTTCAATTGGAGGTTACAAGATGACAAATTGAATTAAGATGCCAATTGCTTGGGCCACACAGTTGGTGTTTTGAGTGAGTTTCACTGGAATGCCGATAGTCCATTGGGATTGATTTCAGCCAGAGATGCAGCAACAAACATTTTATTCACAGGTAAGAATGGCATGTTATACTGAACATTGTAATAAACAAAAATACATCAATGTAAAAGTTATTAGAGGTTGGTGCCTTAGGATATTGTTAAACCAAATTCTGACTACATGTGGATTAATATATCCTACTCTGGTATTTGTAAATGTAATGCATGCACAAAAGAGT
Organism: Platynereis dumerilii; assembly: GCA_026936325.1. Taxonomy (NCBI): domain Eukaryota; kingdom Metazoa; phylum Annelida; class Polychaeta; order Phyllodocida; family Nereididae; genus Platynereis; species Platynereis dumerilii. The sequence goes on from JAPTHN010000120.1 coordinate 506,892, forward strand.
ACTCCTCTGTCAAATCAAACAGATAATGAGTCCAGCCTTGAGGTTTTGGAAAAGATAAACAAAAGGAGAAATATGAGAAAGAGGAAAGAAAAGGAAAGGTCAAACGAGATGGATGGAGCAGACAGATGCTTAAAAAGAGAAAGAGACCTTGTCACTGTCTGGAGTCAAATCTGATAATCGTGTATTGAAATACCTTGTTGTAAGATTGAAAAGTAAAATTGTCGATTAGGTGGGTAATCAAACAACCTTAAGACATACATGTATGTATGTTTTACTCAGTAAAAGTTGCCAAACTATTTTATGTACTGCTGCAGTGCTGCAGTCTTGTTCAATATATATACACAAAATTACACATAATTTTATACTGTTCATAAGAAATTGTGATTGGCAAAGTGTCACAACCCTTCACGGCCTCGCAGAACAGGATAAAGAAGAGCATATGAAGGATGTTGTCTGGATATGGTGAATAATTGAGAGGAAGCAGTGTGGTGGATACAAATTTTAGATGTAAGGCATCCAGCACAGTTGTTGCTACTCTTTATTATTCTTTGTTTGACATATCAGCTTTCAAAAACCTGCAAAGATTTACAATGTTTTAAAAAAGTTCTAAAGTCCCAAATATTGATCCTTGAATAATAATTCATGATATTGACAAACAATTCATCAAAACGAATATTTAAGTTACGAAGATTGAGAAGGCTGAAGGCATATAAACAACCATGCTATAGATTTACCTGACAGCTCAATCCCAACTGTTAGTATTATTCCTCCTACCTCCCACCCTCAATACAAAAGCCAAGTTGTATCAAAACACCTGTAAGAAGATCCCTCAAGGGAATGGTTCTGATTTACAACACCTGCCCAGAATTAGTTCAGCCCTTCTAAGCAATATTCACCTGGGAGGCGCTTGATATTTTTATACCAACGAACTTGATTATCTTTAATGTTTTTAAATATAAAGGCTACAGTTAATCCCTGATAGACAGGGCAATATGTATAGTACACCGGCAATTGGAGGTTGCAGGTCGTCAAATTGCATCACGATTCTTATATATTGTGTCCTGCAGCTGGTTTCTGGAACGGAGTAATAGGCAGTGATGCAGCTGGTATTTGGAACAGAGTAATAGGCAGTGAGTTTGTCAGGTATGCTTGCCAATAAAGTTCTTAGCTGCCACAATCTGCCTGAGGGTACCCCAGGCATTGGAAGTCCAGAGTTTTGTTTGATTCAGCTTCCCAAGATAAAAAAACATAAAGATAGTTTTAGAAACCACATATTAATACTGTATATTATAACTATAAGCCGAAGCAGACCATCAGTTCCTGACTGAGTACTCCCACTTGCTATGCAGCTTGTACAGACTGTTATGCAGTCATTAACGTCTCAGAACATTCTCCTCCACTTTGTACTACTCTCGCTGTAATTGACACCTCTTCCTCTTAGTCAATACATTAGCTAATGTTTCGGCAACCCTGTTAGCCGCCTCCCAGGGGGATAGTATGTAAAAATATGTATGAAACAACTTGAGGAATGAATAATGTATCATCTCCAAGTAAATGGCACCACTGAAGCAAGGAAACTCCCTGTTCTGTAAGAACAGAGGGGTGCATGTGAGAATAGCTACAAAGATGCCCTTCACACCTTCTGATGGGCGCAGTAGACCTGATCGATGATTCAGTGTGTCCCTTGCTGTAGAGGAAAGTAATGCATTTGCCCTGACCAGCACTGACCAGCTTTACCCTGGATTATGCCACCAGGCTAACAACCCAATCAGACTTCGCTCAGCTCACTTACTGCCCAGTTCCTGACAATCACTGCCGAGGGGGCAGTTTTCACCCATTCTACATAGTTTGTCACACCCTAAAAGGTTATGCCACAACCTCTAACAAAGTCGTTTTATATCAGTTTGGCATTGCCATTTGGGATGATAAGGCAGGACTACATTTATCAAGACAACATTTGGTCTGCTTGTGAGCGGAAATTCTCCAACAAAAAATTTTAAAAGAAGAAACGTAGACTACTTATGACCTGACTGATTACAACAAAAATTACATGACTGCCCAGGCGGAGAAACAGTTTAAACTGTCAGGGATTTATTTGAAAGAAATTCAAACAGAAGCACATCGTTCAGATGTCACCCTGTCAGGGATCTTCACTGTATCATCAACAAAGAAAATGCAGTTACCAGTCTCAACATACTCTAGTGTAATTCTTTGCAACTTGCAAAGACATAATTCATAATGCATTGAATGACTATGCACGATTATTGGATAACTCTCTCGTGCACTCAACCATATGATTCCATAACAGCTTTCAACACAGCTTTTTGGCCTTCATCATTCCTAGAGGCAATAAATTGTCCACCTATTCCATATTCATGGCAAGGCATCCTACCTTAGCTACAGGGTCAAGAAGGTTAGGCAATAGAGTGAGCCTGGTTACCATAAAAATATTAGACAGGCTCTGACTAGAGTACTCTCCTGACAAAGTAGGCTCTGCCCTTGTGGTTTGGGAAAAAACCAACAAAAAAAGATAAAAGGAGGAGACAATTTAAACAAAAGAAGTTCTAAGTCAACTGATATGGATAGAACAGACAGCATGAGACAGGGCCAAGAAAGATTGAGACTTTGTCAACTGTGACTAGTTACATGGAATCAAAACGTAGTCTCTTTTCACGGTATTATCACTGTCCAAAAAAGCAACCTGTCAAATAGTAAATATGAACTTCTACAAAAAACTTTTAATCTCAACAAAATATCAGCCTGATGTCTGCAATTTCATTGCTTGCAAATATTAATGCCTGTAATATCTGGAACGGTTTACAGCCAACAATTATCATTTCCTACAGATTCTCTCTCCTCACACTGCTAGGAATTCCCTTGCTTCAGTGGTGCCATTTACTAGGAGAATATACATTATTCATTCCTCAAGGTGTTGCATACATACATATCTCCACAATCCACATACCGTACCTCCCGGGAAGATTCGCAGAGATGCTGAAAGATCAGCTAATGTATTGACTAAGAGGGGCCTTGTACAACACGTTGGTGACAATTACAGTCTGAGAAGAGCAACTTGGACGGGGTGAAGAGAAAAAGTTATTTCCTAATGGCTTCATTACAGTCTGAAGCTAGATGCTACCATCCAGGCAACTAATTTTGTAAATACAGCCACTGTGTTGTATGTACAACTGTTACACTTTAACTTAACTGTAGCTTATTGTAAAAAAGCAATGATTTGCAAAAGGCATATATATATATATATCTGCAATGAGTCAGCATCTTGCCCTCTTCCTCATAATTACCAAAGTGACATTGTACTCCATTACAACAAATACCCCTGCACTACCTGGATAAAAATAAAATGAAAGTTCCTACCTTATTGATGGTAAAACTATGACAAAGAGTTACCGACATGATGTTAGGTTATATTTATGCAAGGGAGGCCTTCATTAATTTGTTATGGCAAAACAAAAGAAAGATGTGAAAGCTATCAATTCTCCCAGACATTAATCAAACACGAAACTTCCAATACCAATGTCAGCCTCAGGTAGTTTTGTAGCTATCTGAAGCTCCACTGTAAGCATTCTATGAATGTACTGAAGCTCTTTCAAAATACCAACTGTACAACACAACCCACTAGAATCTTGATTCAATTTGACACTCCGTAACTTTCCAATTGGAACCCTATTGCCACTATAGTGCCCCACAGATTTGAAAGTCATACCATCATAGTAACTCTATTCCTAAAACATTTAAATACATCAAGTTTATGTGGGACAAAAATACCAACAGCCTCCCAAGTAAACATTGTGTTGAAAGGCTGAACTAATTCTGGCCAGGTGTTTAAATTTGGACCGTTCCCAAGAGGAATCTTAATTCTTACAGACACTTTGATACAATTGACTTTTGTTATAAAAGCTAGGTGGGCAGTTTTACTGTATTTGCACTCGGCTGATTTTTCATATTTAGGCATATATTACGAGAAAAGTATGATAGGTACACAGAAATTTGTTGTGGTGGCAGTCTTGTATTACATTGAAATATATGAGTGCCAAATTCTACCTTTCTACGATGTTTAGTTTTGAAGCAGCAAGCGATTTAGGGCCAATTTTTGCTCATTTTTGTGTCTCGCGGGCAGTTTTGCTAATTTTATGGCATCACACAAACATAGCTGCTGGCAGTTGTGATTCATATTGGTGATGCCTCTCTGGACCTATGTCTTGGGTGTAAATTACAGCTGGTTTTATGCGAATAAGTTATATACAAAATGAGTTGTCCCATAAAATGTAAAAAATGATATGTGTCAAATATTTTGTCTTTGATAGACCATTTGTTACTTTATATGCTATGATGAATAAGCATTTAAGGATGCGTCACTGTTTGTGTCAATTTTGTAGCTTGAGACATATCTAAAGGTAAAGCAACAGCATTTATTTCAATTACTACATCTGGTTTTCAGAATTCGAGGCTTGAATATGATGTCAAAAAAACATGTCCTCTCCAGCCCGTGAAAAAAAACACTCAGGGTTTTGAAGGAAACTCAAACAATTTGTGTTTTCGTTGCTCAGTTATGTGCCTCTACATCAATGTGACAAATACAAGTTAAGAAAATATCCGGGCAATGTACATAGATTTTCTTAGAAATCAAAATCCAGCCCATCAGAATTTGTGGTATGATTCAAGTCTTATAACAAAGGTTTCATCAAGGAAAAGGCCACAGCTTTACAAAATGATTTATTCTGGATGTATAAAAAGGGTATTTATAAATATTGAAAATTTCTATATATGTTTTTCCATCGTCAAATTGCACTATTATGAGAAAACCAAACTTGAGAGTATAAGTTAGTTATTTTATGTAATATATCACTATAACTGCAGTTTCTTGGAAATAACTGAATGACTTTACAAGATAATACACAAATATTTTGTTTATGGAGCAATTAAAGTTAATTTTTTTCTGAGCTAGTGACTTTGGGTGATTTTCAGAGATTTTTCTATCTAGAACGGCATCTTTGACACAGGGCAAACCGAATGAGTTTCAATCGTACAGCAACAAAACGGGTTTGTAGGAAACCTAGGGATTATATACCTTGGCAATGGTGGGTCTATTGAGACCAAAACCTCACTGAACAGTCTAAAATAGAAATGTTCAGGGTATGACAAGTGAAATTTCTTTATTTTCGTTATAAACATATTTTTGCCACATTTACTAAAACATTTAGTTGATTATTGGTTTTGACGGTACAATACAATCAGATGGCTCTATTTCCATTTAAAAAATGGTTCAAATTGTATTTGTGTGAATGCTTTTTTTCATAATTTTGTTTTCTAAAATTCCAACCTTGCATACTTTAAAGTGTGGTGATTTGGTGATGAACAAACAAATCACTTCTGTTTTTGTTGATTTACGAATCAGTAATATGTTCATTTCATGATAGCACAAAGGAAATTCTCATCTACACAACTTTATTTTTACCCATGAGACACTTCGAGTGCAAATACTTTAAAACTGCCCAAGTGTAACATACTCCACAGACTCGAAGATGCATCCAGAAGGTGTTATAAATATGGAAAATGCAGAGAATTTACAGCCACTATAGTATAGACTTCCCTAATAATTCACAGGAGCCATGAATAAGGACCTGCAAGCCATGTCATAAGCTATTGTTGGCTGTTATAAGAAATTTCATGGTTGAGTAGAGATGAGAATAACCCAATATTCACGCAAAACTGCCCAATGCATTATGAATTATGTCCCTGCAAATGGCGCACATTTGTTATATCACAGACTCAAGAGCTGGAACATTATAGCAGGGGTGCAGAATGTGCTGTAGTTTGTTGGTCAACAGAATTTATGATATATAAATGAAGAGGATAAGTATTCCTAACAGTACAGCCCTCTAAAATATGTGTTCAAATAGGAGCCTGATATTAATCAATCTATTTAATTCAATTCTAAATTGAAGAGGCCTATCTTTTTTTGCTCTTGTGATGTTTTACATGTTGAGTTCTTCACTATATCCTAGTTCTTTCTTGGTCTTATAATTAATTATGCTTCTTCTGTCTCTGAATATGATGTGCCAACTCAGTGTTACTTGGCTAATGCTAAAAACTTACATAACCCTTTTCCTTTGCTGATGTAACCACTGACCACCTACCAACAAACCGGTGTTCACCAACTCAAAAACTAAAAGCACAGTGTGATATCAAAGGGCGAAGTTGGATATGATAGACATAGCTGTTCCATACCCCTAGGGGTGTGACAAACTCTGTAGAAAAGGGTGAAATCTCACCCCTGGGCACCGTGGGCAGGAACCAGACAGTAAGTGAGCTGAGCAAAGTCTGATTGGGCTGTTAGCTTTGGTGGCATAATCCCAGGGAGGTCTTATCAGCAGTAGTCAGGGCAAGCGCATTATGCTCTAGTGACGAGGGATGGACAGGGCAGTTTGCGTAATAAAGGGCAAAATGGATCACCAGGGATAAGCGAAGTGCCTGTCAAAAGGTGCTGAGGGCAAAACATTATGAAAGCTTATAGTTTCTGCCTCATTGAATGTGTTACACCATAGCTGACCCTGAAATGATGCATGATTGATCTATTAATACTATGTGTTATTGCTGACCAATTGCTCTCAAAGTATGACATTATGAATCTATTGCTACCAGCAAGGAATGATTTTAAAACAATGTAACCACTGATAATTACAGTTATATGGTGCTGTGTAATTTATCACCCTGCAGTCTGATCATTAAGGCAGGCAGAGTCATTTCAGTTGTTACCTATTGCTTCCGAGAAGCCATAGAAGATTTTTCCCACCTATAAACTTCTTTGTTGACTGAATAATTAACAAGGTCAGGTGTTTTTGTCTCCAAAACATCTCAAGTGTCAAAGGAAACCTCTAAAGAAATGAAAAGATTTGTAGGCACATTCACATAATATTTTTGCATACTTCAAAAACAATCACTTCCTAAAGAGGTACATAGAGAGATAGATAGATATACAGATAAATATACAGATAGATAAACAAATAGATAGACAGACAGATAAATAAAGAGGTATAGAGAATGGCAGACAAACAGACAATATCCAGATTGATAAGTGCCAAATTACCCAAAAATGACACTCAGCTTTACATTTGAAAGCATCGAAATATCACACAGCGGAAATTACATGTCCAAAATCCAGGAAACAGTCAGGAATTTAATTATATCTGATGTGACATTCTCTGTATGTATCAAAGCTGGTGATGAGACTGACATGCTGACTTTTCTGAATTCATTTTTCATCTACACATCACTGTAACATGTTCAGCAATTTAGTTTTCAAAAAGATATTATGTACCTGTATCTCATAATGTAAAATGTTGGTACATTGGTCACTTAACAAACCTGGTAGACGAAAAACCAATTCCATAAGTCAATCACAAATGAGTCAGCAGTAAAGAGGGAAAACATCACAAACCAGGAGAAACAAATTAGATACAAACAGGAGGGGTTACTGCCAAATAGAGTGGAATGAGGGTCAGGGATTACTGATTGCTGAATGCCGAGGAGCCTTTTTCTGTGTTACTCCAACAGGGACGGCAAAGCACAAAGCAACAGGAAGCTGATAACACGTCCAATTGAGTCAGAAGTCGCCGAGTGAGGAATTTGTCTCTCTTTATTGAATTCCTGTGGGGCAGTGCAGGCCCACATATCTGTTTTACTGCTACTGATTTGTTTGCAGGCCCACAGATCTGTTTTACTGCTGCTCCTGATCTGTTTCCTGGACTTGCCTCCTTGACCTACATTGTATGTTTCGTTTAATAACTGTCTCTCATGAAAACTATATTAATGGACAAGCAGAGAAATATCCTAAAATGCAGGTGGATACATGTATAACTATCAGAATGAAACAGCTGCACAGACAATAAATATCCAAAATCAGGATGGACATTGGGATGATGGACAGACATGGAGTTATCAGGAAATAGAGACGGTCAATCAAGGAATAATCCAAGGCTATCACAATTACTCAATGCTTTTATCCTTTTACTAAAATAAAGTTTTGTGAAGGATTAATCCAATGAATAACTGGCATTAATGCTTCCACTAAGCCATAACCAAGGGCGTCAGAATTAAATGGACTACTTGCGTTAAGTTGAAGCATAGTTGTAATTTGTTGCACGGCACTAAGAAATACAGAACATTTTCAAGTTTAAAAGCATTTTCGAGGTAAATACAATTTAAAGGATGTGTTAAAAGGTTTCATGGCCATTTATAAGATATTGCTCAGGGAGCAATTGAGTAATAAATTAACATGACAGTTTATTCCTAACCTGACAGTAACTGAACATTGAATCTTCAGTGAACTATCGTTTCACGACACTTCGGTGGTTTTGAAAAATGTAGTTTTAAAAACAACCAACTAAATAGCATGGCGTCTTGATAATGACAAGAACTAAACAGTTCATTGTTTATCTCTAAAATGATCAATAGTCTTCATCAAGTTTCATACATCTCCACCTGTACAAACAAAAGCACAGATCACCCAAAGTCACAGACTCAGGCTTCCTTATACCTGAACATGGAAATGGTTTTGCTTCAGCTCAAGTTCAGAGCATTAATATCACTGCCTGACAGGAGGGCAATTAGTTACCATCCATAGGCCTACCTGGCAGAAAAAGTCGAGGGGTTTGTTACAATGGTAGCAAGAAGTGAAATGTAGTCTTCAAAAGCCAATTCCAAATGATGGAATAATTCTTGCCACACTGTCTCTCACAGGCTGACTAAGAATTAATCTTGTGGCTGATCGTAAATCAAAGGGAAAAAAATAAGAGAAACACGCAGAAGCATAGCCATGCAGGTACTTCAAGAAGAACTCCAAACACATCACCTTTATATTCCACAAAATGAACATCAAGTATCTTTGATCAGTTTTCAAAAATCAAGTGTTAAGGAAAATGTTTTGTGTTATGATTCACAGAATTCTGAAAAGCAAACCCACTAAAGCAAATGTTGGATTGCAGCCTTGCCTAATTACATTATATTAGCCTTTACAAAGCTTTGTCATCAGAAGAGGATTTCCCTTTATTTGTCGGATCAAGTGTTTAAAATCGAATATGGCGACGATGTGGTATTACTAGCACCTACTTTGAATGTGTTGACTGCTACGGTTCACAAAGTAGAAAACTTTGCGAAAAATGTCGATATCAGCTTTAATTGTAAAAAGAGCAAAGTCATGTTTTGAGGAAGATATGCGAATTGGTGCTCAAATTGCAGAGCTCTTAGAGCAAAGGGACAATTTGGTTGTTAATAATTTTGCACAAAGTGAGCTGAAAGATATGATAGAGTTCCTATGCATTTCTTAACCACTTTTTTATTTTTATTTTTCATTGTTAAACTTTTATTTTCACTTCTGTTTTTATCTGTTAAATGTTTTTATTTTTAATGGATAATAAATTTTTATACGAAATAAATGTTGTAATAATAATAAAATGTAATATGCTAGTTCACACGTCATGCTGAAATCTGCCATCAATGCATGCTCTGTGATTTAGTTGTTGTTTGTCATGGTCATTGTTTACTTGCATGGAATGTTGAGACACCCGGACAACAAAAAGCCATTTTAAAGTTATCAGCCACAGTTCATAGCTCTATTGACTACCAGTAATCACATTGATTAGTGGCATTAATATTATTGAGAATTTGAGAATGAGATGAAGCTGCAACCAATGTAACAAATACACTTGAAACATGAGCAGATTTCAAATATCCAAAAACTTATCAGTTCATTTGATGCAAGTGGATCAAGGAACTTGAAGACCAAGATAAATCAATTTAAGTGTTGCAACCGTTTTGTGTCAGGATTTAAAAGAGAAGGAAATAACCATTTCAAGGGCTTTTTTGAGATTCATGCTGGAAGAAAATAAAGTAAAGAAAAATAAATAGCCGTTTCAAGGGTTTTTGCAGCTGCAACACAAGATGATTTCCTGTCGCTGGAAGACAATTAAGCCTGACTGCAATTATCATTGGTCTCAGATACACATTTTAGAAAAGTGTTAGAAAGACCTGAGTGGTTGCCGTCTGGGCCTGCTGCACCGTCTTTCTCTGCAAGGGTTCAAACTCCGGGTGATAAAGGCATGACCACAATAATAATTATTCCCAGATAAACATTGTAGAAAAAGTCTTAAAAAGAGCTGGGTGGCTGAGTGGTTGCCATCCAGTATCCAGGCCTGCTCTCTGAAATGTTTGCACCTGCATTGACTCAAACCCCAGGTGATGAATGCAATTTTTTTTTCTGTGGAAAGTAAGATAATAGACAGTAGAACATTACATTACGTTACATTTCAAGTTTCTAGAAATTCTAAAATAAGGTAAAGATCAACACATCTTTTCACTTTAAATTGACAATTCATTCCCTATTAATGACACATCAGAATTAGTATTGCATCGGTTTGTTTAAAGAACATCCAGTATTGAATGGTTTTATGTGATTCATAGGTGTTGTTTCCATGCAACATCAAATTGTGTATTTGTTGATTGGCAGCTGATAAATGAACACCATAAGTAGAAGCAAATGCATCTGTTTACAAAACAAAAGATCAATTAGCATTTGTAATTAGCCATGAATATTGGTCCTATTCACAGGTTCCACTGTTGCTCCATCAGTTGACAGAAAACTATATACAGGCACCTGGAATATTATTACTTCGCTATTCAAACTTAAAAATGTCAAACGTACCAAAGGAATTATTGGGTTTTTATTACATCTTTGTCCTATTTGGAAAATGTCATTTACCGAAACAAAAGAACAAATATGCTCATGCGGTTACATTAATCTGGAATATCTTCATAGCAATTCTCGGCGCTGTCAATTTATTCATTACGTTGTATTTAACACCACTGAGAGGAAATATTGGGGTCAATTTGAATACGACATACTGGAAGTTAGTAGAAAACCTTTTTGCATTTATAACTTCAATTGCGATGTTCTGGATGAGCAAAAAGGACCATTTCTACTTTCCGTTCACGGGCAAAGAAATTGTGACAAAGGTGAAGTCTCGACGATTGCAGTGTGTCTTCATATCAATTGCAGTGCTGTATATCTGTCCAACAATAGCCATTTGCCTGATTGCAATCAGTGAAGATGACTTTTTAAGTCAAGCTAAAAATTGCTTCAAATCGATCAACATCTCAGATACAGATTGTTTATCAACATTCCAGTTTATATTCAACATGCCATTGGTTGTTACAAACAATTTAATAGCGGTTTATATATCGGCATATAGCTATTTGATTGGCAAAGAATTTGCTGTCTTGAATGACGATATGAAGAATTGCACCAAATTATTCGGCACATCAGACAAGGAAATTGAATGTTTCCGACTGAGGCACAATGACATCTGCAAAAGGATCGAAAGTTTTGCCGACAATCATAAAATTCTCTTGTCGACCAGCCTCATTGCTTCAATTGTTTCCTTGGTAACTTGTGGTTACAATTTCTTCGCTCCACTTGTTATGTCACCAAAATATCTGTGGCCGTCAACTGTGAACAGTTTGGTTACTATGGTAGTTATGTTTTTGGGACCATTGAGTTTACTGGATCAGGGTAAGAAACCTTTGGAACTTTTATCAAATGCTGATATGAAAAAGGCCAATGAAAAAACTATGATTCAGGCATTAATGTTTGCAGCATCTGTACGTAACTTTGGTGGAATATCAGTTGCTGGCTTCATGAACATGGACAAACCAGGGGCACTTGGAATCCTGGGTGTTATTGTCACTTATATCCTAGTGGTTGTTCAATATCAAGCAGCCTAGGTAGAGTAACATCCAAAGAAAAATTCAAAAAGACATAATATGCTTACATGCAATTTCAATCTGTCTTGGCGAACCCATCATAAAAATTCAAAATAGTCAAAATATTTTGTGATCTGGTAAGGCATAATTAAACAGGTTTTGTTTCATAGACCTATATGTATAATTCTATATATATTATTCACTGTGTTAATGTTCATAAATCATTAATGTAAGAAATAACTTTTTGTAATGGTCAATCGAAAATGTTGATGGGTGTTCCTGGCAGTTTAGATAATTGGGATATTTTTTAATTTACTGTAGGCGTAGAACGGAACTGAAAAGGTAGAAACCATGGAAAAAAGAAAAAAATATTTATGTTACTTGGCATATAAAAAACATAGGCCATACGTTTATTAGACCTGTTCAAAAAAGACTTTCATTTTTATTTTAATGCAGGATGCAGTGATTCCCATTCTCCAAGCTATAGAATGGCCAAATATGACATTTTTTTCAATTTTGAACTTTGGGAATGCCTGCCTCATGAGCCATGAAGTTTTAATGTTTAATTTCGTCAAAAACACTAAAAATATCATAGGGGTCTCTTCTATTCCTCTTCATATCTTTATCAGAATTAATCGTAGAACAACATGGATGGCGTCATATGAAAGCTTGTTAAATTATCTTTCAATTGAGATCAATAACATGGTATTTGAGACACTTTCAGTTCTCTTCAAAGCAGAAATGTGTACATTTTACAGAAAAATTTGATGTCGATAAGTGTATTTTGCCTCATATGCTAATCCAAATTGATCATAGAGCAGCATGAGTGGTATCATTTGAATGCCTGTAAAGTTGTATTTAAATGGACACCATTTTCAAAATTGTTTAGATGGTTCTCATTGTCTCTGAAGCAAAAATTCCTCCATTACAAGGAGCTCCCTGCCCAATCTTATTCATTGCAGTACTGCATTGACCTGAAAATTTACAAAATCTTTTGTCTTATTAAATAATTCCACTGATATTGTTTCCAAGCGATTGAAACATTTTAAAAATACTTTCATCATGTCCCTATAATGACTTTCTATTTAGGAAATACATTGTTGGATTTGAACTGAATCTAAACAAGCATAATCGTTTACTTTTATTTATTTTAGAAAATGCAGTTAAACTTAACATTTTGTGTAACAGTATGCCACAGTTGTCAATTCTAATAATTATGCTATAAATAACTAAGTGTCCTTCTTGTGCTACTAAATGAATAATGACTTTAATCATGTTTACGGTTAACTAGCATGCATGCAATTCAAAGATTAACATAATATTGACAATAGTAGGGTCTACACAGTAAAATGTAAATCACTCATGGCTTTTAACTATCATAAACTAATACTATGACATAAATGAGGGCTTATATCACAAATATCAATTGAAATAGTAATTGCAAATTTGCAATGTACCACAGTTCCACAGATTGTATGCATAATGACTTGTTAAAGGTAGCCGATAGAAAATTTAAAACAACTTTTGAATGTGGGTTTTTAAAACTGTCATCCTTCACACCATTATAATTATGCCCTAGCTAGAAAATGAGTCACCCAACAAAACTGTTCTGGGTATGTTGCTTTATGGTGAATTCTTATTATTTTATGACTTATATTTAATATCAGTGATTTATTGCTTAAGCAAAACTGTGTGTCGATATAATAGACTTCCAGCCACTCTGCCCCACATGGTGTTCTTGATCCCTCAAAGTTTCTGCTGGCTCAGGTATCCATCATAAACTTCAAGGTGCCTGAGCTCAAACAATGAGTATCACCACAATGCAATGAAATCCAATATTGTGTTAATCTTTGAATTGTCAAACTCAAACATGATTAAAGTCTTTATTCATTTAGTGGCACAAGAAGGACACTTAGTTACTTATAGCATTATTATTAGAACTGACAACTGTGGCACACTGTTTCTCAATGTTTTCAGTCAAGTTCAACAGCATTTTCTAAATATGGGGACATTTGCTCCAGGAATGTGCCAAGGTAACACTGGCTATTGAAAAATAACAATACTAAAGTGATCAATGATGTTTGTTTAGATTCAGTTCAAAATTCCAACAATGTATTTCCTTAATAGAAAGTCATTATAAGGACATGGTAAAAGTATTCCTAAGATGTTCCAATCACTTGAAAACAACAACAATGAAATTATTAAATAAGACAAACAATTTTGTAAATTTTCTGGTCAATGCAGTACAGCAATGAATTAGATCGGGCAGGGAGCTCCTTGAAATGGAGGAATTTTTTCTTCAGAGAAAATGAGAACTATCTAAACAATTTTAAAAATAGTGTCCATTTAAAGACAACTTTACAGGCATTCAAATGATACCACTCATGCTGCTCTATGATCAATTTTGATTAGCATATGAGGCAGAAAACACTAATCGACATCAAAATTTTCCCTAAAATTTACACATTTCTGCTTTGAAGAGAACTGAAAGTGCCTTAAATACCATGTTATTGGTCTCAATTGAAAGATAATTTAACAAGCTTTCATATGACACCATCCATGTTGTTCTACAATTAATTCTGATGAAGATATGAAGAGAAATATAGGAGCCCCCTCTGATATTTTTGGCGTTTTTGACAAAATTAAACATTAAAACTTCATGGCTCATGACGCAGGCATTCCCAAATTTCAAAATTGAAAAAAATGTCATATTTGGCCATTCTATAGCTTGGGGAATGGGAATTACTACATCCTGCATTAAAATAAAATAGAAAGTCTTTTTTGAACAGGTCTAACGTTTATATCTGTGTATCCATTTATGTCTGTATATATATCATTCATTGTCTAGATGCTCATATAATATTAATTAATGTAATAAATAAACTGTTTGTGGTGATTACTTGAAAATACTTAGTTGTTACTTGTAGTGATTCTTTTTGCATATGCGGTGGTTCTTATGTTGGGAGACCAGACCTTCTGGAAAAGTGAGACTATTTCCTGTATAGAAGGGTATAGTTTCTTCTTGGGGAACAGAGGGTCATTATTACAGTATTGCTGGGAAGTGAGTGAAAGAGGTAATGTTTTAACTATATGTGTATGCTAAAAATCATCAAAGGCCCTGTGTCTGACTTATTTTTGTCTGTCATCAAATTGTCTAAAAACGACAACATAGTTAGTCAAATTTGCATCCTTGCAATGTGACATGCATATTTGATTTTCTGTTTAATATCAAATCCTTTGCACCGGAATGGACAAGAAAGTTGAACAAACTGTCAGACCAGAATCTTAACTTTTGTTCAGCAGTCTCTAGATCACAAAAAATAATAATATATTGACCACTGGGTGCAAGAGAGCAAGAGAGCCAGAATTGACCCACTGATGTGACCGATCGAAACCCAAAGTGAACTTCAGCCAAATTTCATGGTAACATGCATTTATAAGATTTTCAGCTATATACCTGACTGATCCATGATGGTTTATTCAATCCATAAATGACATTTATCCATGTACCAAAGGAATTAGCGTTAATGAGCAGTTTACTGAAATTAGCGTATATAAATCCATATTATTATTATTATTATTATTAGGCAGACCACTTAAATTTAATTGATGCATTGTAAAATGTCTTTCATGCATGGTAAAGTTCTAAGAAACTGCATGAGGAAACTTTAAGGTTATGAAAATTCCAAAGACCAGCAATACAGATCTAATTTCTGTGAATTAATTTTTCAGCTGAAATTAAGCATCTTTAAAACTGGTGCATGGTCTTCTTCCCTTAACAATCTTCCTCGATTCAGAATGACTATCATTACATGTAGAACTATGTAGCAAAATGCAAGCAAAAATCCTTAATTATAGGTCAATTGGCGAGTACAGTGCCTTTGCAAAATCAAAATTATGCAGTCCATCAGAGCATATACAAGTGACTTTGTCAGTTGGTCTCTCTTCTAATCTACTAAGATGAATATAGTACATTTAATTTACATGTGTGCTTATGACTTACATGTGAGATGGCACATTCTGTGATTGCCATATAGGAGATCCATGTCTGCATACATTTACATGACTCACCAGAGATAGACTAGTGTTAACCAAGGACAAAGATATTCTTTCTTGTTAACAAGGTGCAAACATGCTGCTCGTTCACCTTTGATGTTTGAACATCAGCCTTGTTCTTTCTCAACCACTATTAATCGCAAAGATTGGAAAACTAAGAGAGTGATCAAAACGGTAGATTCTTTTTTACTTGACAGAAAGACGATGGCTAGAACGGTGGTTCATTGTTCAAATTTCACCACACATGTTTGTTCCCAATTGGTGTCTTCTATGGATTCTCTTTGCACTTTGCCCTCAAGTAGTCGAAGTTACTTTGTTTTTTAATCATCGAGAGCAGAAGTTCCTGTATAAATAGCAGTAGGTATGTCGAAGAGGATCAGGCTGAATAACCAGCATGCTGATGATTGCAAAGGGAAGGAAATTTCCCCCAACAACGCCTTTTAAATACCTACATGTGTGTCCCATCCATTAAACTGGAATTAGAGCTCTGCATCAAAGATAGTATTTGTTTCGTTACAACATTTGGGGTTCTCAATATTCAAAGCCTCTCTTGATGGAGTCTCTATCTCTTACCGTTGTTATGCAGACAGCCCTTTACAGTGTTTGTTATCTCTTTCATTTGAATAACAGAAGCTGTTGATATAAGGACAACATTACATTGATAAAGAATTAAAGATCTACTATCACTGGATATAAATCTATGTGGACGAGGATCAAAAATCAAAAAGATAGGCCAAATGAAATCAAACAGAATCAAAGTTGTCCATTTTGATTTGCAATACAAGAAAAACATCTTTTATGAAGGCATACTAGTAAATATACTTCCCCACCCTGTAATTAGTAGTAATACTGGTCCCTTTGTCATGGAATTGTCAAAGTTAACAGTATGCATTGGAAAGGCGTATCAGCACTGTTCTCATTTAGTTTATGGAAAGTTGCAGAAAAAAAGGCATGAAAGCACTATCTTAGGGTGAACAATGCTGCAACGTCATATATTGGCATCGTTTTTGTCATCAAACAAATAAAAAATTGCCCACTATCTTGCCGTTTGTGTCCATTATCTTGCCGTTTGCATGAATGATCTGTTAATGTGTCTGTTTTTCAGATACATTAGAACGCACAATAATGGAAGACATGGTAAAGGCAGCAAAAAGAGATGAATAAAGAAGTATAATAAAGAACTAATTACACACACATGAACAAAGTGAGTGGCCCATTGTAGCTGCCTGGTTCAGGTTCCCTATTGTTGTCTATTCCCACAAGGTAATAAAGAACTTATTTGCTCTTAGACTGATGCAGGGGTTAGAGTGCTTTCACATAGCCCACATTGTTTTCTACATTGACTGAATATTGCTTAGGTGTTTAGGGGTAATAACCAGCTGTCTGCTACCTGTTGCATTGCCATGCTCACTGCACATACATTTCTCTTGTGTAATAACATGGACATGTTTATTTCTCAAACAAGATATTATCCGAAGCATATGAGTATTTTATGTACATGATTACATGGTGGAATTTCTTACAACAGATCAATTAATTCAGGCACAATGAAAAACAGTAATCTTTACTTTTTATTATGTCAAATTAGTTAAAAATTTTGGGTAAGCTAAATTCTTTTTTGGTAGGCAGAAAATCTGTTTGTTCGGTCAGTCCGTGAAGCTTAATAACTGATATTTCTGATTCTAGAGTCTATGTCCTCCGCTGGCTGTACTTGGTACAACACAACTTTACAATTGTCTTACATTCAATGTTGTATATGTTAACATGTGAATGACCAGATGCTTAGTGGAAAGCTTCCAAAAAGTGGCAGACATGGGGGGAATCAATAAAAAATTTCTTTAAGATCGATACTTTATTTCTCCAAAGCATTCGACCTTGTGGACCATAAAGTGTTGCTTCATAAATTGGATGACATGGGAGTTCACGAGTCTCTTACAAGGTGGACTGCTAACTTTTTGAAGCCAGGATAGAATGCAACGAGTGAAAATCGGGTCAACACTCTCCAACGTTGTTAACATGAAAGCAGGCTGTCCACAGGGCACTTTGTTGGGCCCTTTGGCTTTTGTGTCATACATAAATGATCTGTGCCCACCTGGAGATCTGAAAACCATCAAATATGTTGACGATACAACAATCCTGCAAACTGTTCACCCTGCAAATGAAAACAGCAGTAGCCTTCAAAATGGAATAGAACACCTGAACTCCTGGGCAACTACTAACAAGATGCGCTTCAACACATCCAAGACCAAAGAGATTGTCTTTGACTTTCGACGAAACAGCTGTCCTCCTCGCAATCTCAAAATGAATGATGAGGAAATCGAGCAAGTGACAGAGGCTAAAATTCTAGGTGTGATAATAAGATCCGACCTGAAATGGAATTCATACATCTCGGCCATCATCAAAAAAGCTAGTAAGCGCCTTCACCTGCTCAAGTTGTGTAAAAGGGCTGGGCTCAAGTCATCTGACCTTTTGACCATTTATACTAGCCTTGTACGTTCTGTTTTGGAATATTGCAGTACAGTCTTTCATACATCATTACCCCATTATTTACACAGTGATCTCGAAAGGATACAGAAACGTGCTTTGTTCATCATTTTCCCGAATCTCCGATATGAACAAAGTCTACAGAAAGCAAAACTGTCTACCCTATTTGACAGAAGGGAGAAGCAATGTAAGAAAATGTTCTCATCTATGGTAAAGGACAGCCATAAGCTTCATAGCCTTGTGCCAACTAATAGAGACTTGACACACAATCTACGAACTGCTGGGTCTATACCCCAAATTCGCGCTAAAACCCAAAGATACCATTGCAGTTTTGTACCCTACTGCATCCGGTCGTTCCAGTAGCTGCGCCATGTCTTCTGTATTTTTGTAAATATGTATATCTGTAATATTTTTATATCATTTTTTTAAATTTACTTTTTTTGTGTAATTTTAAAATTTTGTACATATTAATTATATTTACCAAATTTTATTTTTATTATACAATTCTTTTAATAGTATCTACACCTTTACATTTCAACATTGTACAACTGTATACTTTGTTGCAAAAATAAATATATACTACTACTACTACTGTACTGATACTGAAACTTTTCACGTGTATGCATGTATTGAATAATTGCAGCTAGATGTGAGAGTAAGATTGGAAGATGATACTTCCAATTTGTGATAATAATAATTTGGTTACAAAAATTACATGTCAGAAAGATAGAAATGTCTGCCTTATAAAATATATTATTTTCCTTTGTCACACTGGTTTAATATTTACATGTTTGACTGTGACAGTGACAGGATATCAAAGTGTCAATCTGTTAAGTGTTTCTCTGATTGCAACATCATCAAGATGCTTTGAACCAGCCATTAATTTGAAATTTCTAATGCAAAAACCTATTGTTTTATCTACAAAAGATCAATAGTCTTGATCAAGTTCCATGTCTCTTTCTGAACACAAACAAAAGAAAGCACAGATCAGCTAAAAGTCAGACTCAGAGAAGCCTGATCTTCCCAAGTTCCTAAGCCAGAACATGGAAATGGTTTTACTTCTGCTCAAGCCCGGAGCATTAATATCATTGACACTGCCTGAAAGCAGGGCTAGACCTACGATGTATAAGCTGTCTCAGGTATACCCTGCGGAACATAATATGGGGGGGTTCCCTTTCAATGTTCTCTTTGTCTCTTTGATGTGACATATTCGAAGCTGCTTCAATAACCAAGGCAAACAGTTTTACACAGTGACAGAACAAGCATCCGGAGAATGCTGCCTAACTACAATTCCAGTTGCATAAAAAATCATGCATCACAAGTACAATGGACGAATTGTTATAAGACCACCCTTCTGGGGGTATGCAGCTGTCTGTTGTGGAGGTGTGCTCAGTTGAATAACTGGAACTCAAGTGCTGTAATTGCCACCTTTCTCCCTCAAATAATGTGAGAAACCTACACCTAGTGACTAAGGCCAGACATAATAGATTTTTGGTTACCCGATCTTTTTAAACCACTTTTTTGAAGGGTGGTCACTCAGTCAGCAGGAAACAAAACAGCTACAACCTCAAAATTTGGCTATTTCAATCAATTGAAAAAGCAAGCTTTCTTTCAACCAGCAGAAAATATGCCAGGTCATTAGATCCAAGAAGCTAAAATTAAATAATGACCTTAGTAGATAAATAGCAACAGGTCTGTTTTTTTTAGAAGAACAAAAGGGAAAACATCATGCCAGATCCCACAATGGCTTTAGCATCAGCTCACAACTGCTTGCAACATGGGTATTTGAATACTTACAAAAGCATTTTCTTTGTGTCTTTAAATGAATTAAGAGCTTACAATTATTTATCGATCAAACCTGGCATTTTTTCAATTCCTGTTGGCCTTTCTGTACGTTTCATTTAAATATTTAAAATTCTGAACAATGGAGGGAAATTTGTCATAAAAGGCATAGAAATCAAACATAATCTGAAGGTTTGTTTGATTTGTTGATTCAACATATTAAAAGCACATGCAAGATTACAGCATTTCCAAAACACTGCTAACAACATTGAATTTCCACACTAAGCGTTGTCAACTAATCATAATGCCCTTTAATTGAAGGATCAATGGATTGTGATGTTAGGTCTGATCGCTCTGATGTCATGTTGAGGTCTGTAATCAAGTGAGAGAGCTTGAAGGGGACTCTGGGGACATTTGGCACAATTTGTAGCAGGCCAGCAACTGACAGTGGACATGGTTAATCTTGCCGCAGTCAACCGGTCACACAGCCTAACAACAATTCATCCTTACACAAAGTTTGCGTAAGAATGAATAAAGGTCATGCAGTATGTTTGTTTATTTCTTGACTTGTAATTCCATTATTCATCCCAGCCGTGACACGTTCACCTATTAAAAACATAAAATATATAAATAATACCTTCATAAAAACTTGAATGAAATAACATACCTTCAAACATGAGATTGGTCACTGGTAAATCCAAAACCTGTAAAAAGATAACAGCAGATATAAATGACAACTCGAAACCTTTTATATTTATGAGCATAATGAATTAATTACAAGTTTACACCAACATTTCAACATCAATATTAGTGTCATAATATGCATAATATTACTCGTGATCAAACAAGACCTAAGCATTATTCATTTCTCCTATGTCAACTGCACTCCAGCTTCAGGGTATCCTTCCTACTGCAGCACCCATGTGAGAGTGAGGAGAACTGATGCTGGAAGGCTTTATACTCTGGCAGGGGCATGAACATTTAACAGTCATGATTTGTCCTGATAATGCAAAACAGGCATCCTACACCTACTGATGCTTGCATAATAATCAATCAGACAAAATAAGCAATTATCTAATCAATCAATCAATGTGACATTATGTCTATATACCTTCAGGTTGTTGTCTATCTATCTATCTATCTATCTATCTATCTATCTATCTATCTATCTATCTATCTATCTATCTATCTATCTATCTATCTATCTATCTATCTATCTATCCATACACTGTCATATCAGTGATGATCCATTTAGTGGCAATGCCTTATTGGGCAAATGAGCCTTTCTGCCAAAATGTTTCTTCCCTTAAATCCCCATTGGTCCATAATTCTTTGGCTACTTTTCTATCTGCCAATTCACTAGTCCTATCTATCTAACTAGAGCACCAACTTCCCTATATATAGAACTATCCACTCTCCATAACTAGTAGTTCACAAGAAAGGCCACTCAAGGCAAAAATGAGAGATGACCAGTAGCTGTAGCTTCTATAATGGTCAGGAATGGACATGGCCATGACCAAGACTCAAGAGCCTGAGTAGCCATTGAAGGCTCCATGAAGTCCAAGGATAACCATTCAAGGTCAATATTATGAACTGTGGTATTCCAATACCACTTCAACCAATTTTTAAATTTAACCAAATAAAAATCCAAATTGATTATCTCATTATTTTCTTCATACAAATTTATCCCTGGTAGCCGATAAACTTAAGTTGAAGTCATGGAAAGTAAAAATACTCTTCCTCAAAGTCATAACATTCCTTCCTGTTAATATAAGGTCATGTCCTCTCAAGTTTGCAAGGTCAACACCCTGACGGAAATTGACTTGACATTCTGGCAACAGTTGAGAAAGAATAAAACATGAACAGGGCTTTTGACGTCAGCAGGGAATTTGTGGTGGCCATTGCCTATGGATAGTTAAAGTGGCAGAGAAAAAAAAAGGAAGGTAACTTAATACAGTCAGCACCAGAGGTTTGCTTTTCAGATAGTGAAGTAGTGTTCCAACAAGTGGTACCTATAAGCTGATTTTTATACATAAATGCAGTCAAAAGTAGGAATAGAAGTATTTTACACTTCGCCCTAAACCAACATATGACTTGCTGGCGCTTTGCACCTATTATCAAGAATCGCACCTGAAAGGAAATGCAAAACAACCAATTTCTTCATAAAAATCAGAGATAGTGGTTAGCACAGATTCCCAGACATCAACCAAATTATCTGACACAACTGTTACCTCTGCTGTCACTGTAGCACCATCTAGCATTTGTGTTCCTGCCAACCCAACACTTTCCCAAAGCAGTTCTATTCAAAAGATTCCACTTTCCAATCAGCATATTAAGTTGGATTAGAGAAACTGCACCTGGTCCAGTAGAGACCAGTGTCATCCTGAATGGCATGCTGGATAGCGCTATTTTGCTACGAAGTCAGCCCATCCAAGGTGTCAAATGATGTTTAAATTAAAGGTAAATTACAGTTGGTATGATTCAGACTGGGTTTGTAACCTAAATAAACCTAAATAGACCAAAGATCTGATCATCCTTAAAGATGTACGAATTTTTTCAATTTTATAAAAAAATCTTCTGGTGACATTTATAAAATGTGCATGTATATAAGGGGCATTATGTGCCCAAAAGTGATATTATGGAATTCAACCTAAACTATTGAAAGTTCATGTTTCATGTCAAGAGACATAGTACAAATAAAATCGTAATTTTCTTTCCAGGTGCAAATCTAAGCATTCAAAGACCAGTTTGACATCATAACTGAACAAATTGTAAAAAAAAAAGTTCATTCTGCTTGCTCTGAATGAACTTGGAACAGTTGTTAAATACAGGAAGTAAAACAAACTCAACAACCACCATTTTTCTTGCTCACTCATAAATAGAGTCACAAAACAGAATTATACATAAAATTAAAAATGCTAATAGAATCAAAATGGCAAGATCAAGACCATTGAATCATGTCATTGACTTGGAAGGACAATTCTTAAATCTGCTCTATTTCGTTACATACTGTTACATAATGTAATTCAATCCGAAACAAGATCAAATCTTTAGGACCCACAGACAACAAAAAGATTGGATCACAGATATGCAAATTGACCTATTGATAAAGATTGACAAAGATGCTGTTTTGTTTGATATGCAAATGAACCTTTTGTGACGATCCGCCGCTAGGGGCGTTGTACGCAGCGACTGCAATGCGCATGTGCGAAGAACGACTTCCGCCCTCTCGATTGCAAGAATTCAAAGTGGTTTGACGTATATAAAGACGCTCGACTAAAACAGGTATTTATGACTAAATACTGAGTAACAGCGACTGCTGTTATAGTGGTGGCAGCGGCAAAAGGCTGTTGAAGCTTTGTGTCACGCTTTTGGAGCTTTTCTCGGCGTTTTTCGACGCCCGAAAACACTTTTAAAATCGCCGGTTGAGGTTGTCAAAATCAACCGACGCCATTAGCACATGTATATATTTTAGAATTTCTGATTTGTGAACCCCGTAGCTTTAATTTAAACCGTAGAATTTCACCCTTAACCCCAAATTAGATCAACAATATAGTTTTCTGTCAAACCCAATCACAAAATTGAACTGTCAACTTGCAAATTTCGCAAATTCTGACGTTTGCCTTTGCATTTTTACCATAGAATTTCGCGCGAAATTAGATTTGACAACAAGCATAGTTAGGCCATTCGACCTGTAAATATCGAAATATAGTCATTTTCGGTTAATTGAGTGTATTTATACTGTATATATCTGTCATTTGCTGTTGTTTTTCACGAATTTGGTGATTGCCACTTCGTTTTTTCTCTGGAATTTTCCAGACTTGACAGATTAGACTTGGGGCCTATTTTGACAGTTGTTGATTCGTGAATGAATTAAATTAATTTCGCTGGGTTCAAAGTTAGTGTATATATTTTTGCACGGTTTCATAAAAAAATTAATAAACAATTTTTTTAAAAAGGGGAGATAGTGGGGTAACTTGGTCACAGAAATATTTTGACAATTCATAGCACTTTATTGAAACATTTCAAACATTTTTGTGTATTGACTTAGCACATGTGTTGATTTAGTGAAACTTAGAATACAAGGGATACTTGTGAATGTGGAATAGTACCTGTGAATATACAGTGGTACTTGTGAATATTGAATGACACCTGTGTGACTTGTGAAATACTTTGTTATTGTCTAATCTATAGCTGTCTTTTGATAATTGGAATTCTAGAATATTAAGCCACAACAGTTTACAGTTATTGTTGTCAATTTGAATATAACTGACCACCTATTGTTACTGCACATTTTGAAAGTAATATATCAAGTTACAGAGATTAGTGCTTGAAATTATTTCTATTATTGTCATAACTTATTGTTTATAGATTTAGTTTATGACAAACCAAACCACCCACTTTTGAAGTAAAGTATTGAGTGAGATTCTATTTATTCAATTAAATTATCTGCTGTTGATTACCTGTTGAGTAGATCAACTATTTACTGATTGAGAGTGTTTTCATATTTTGTGGAGAGTGTATCACTTATATACATTGATCGCGGAGACTCCTCTGAGTCAATAGTGACTAATTTCAACACAATGATGTTGAAATAGTGCTGTTCTCGATGCTCTTCGGCATTCACACAATTCAATAACTTTGTTATTGAAATCTGCAGTAATTATTGCAGAATTTATTCGCATTTGAGAATGTCGAATTTTAGAGTGGTTAATATCCACACGGCATCCGAGGCCGAATTACGGACTTTAAATGGAATCGGCGAATCACGCGCACGGCAAATAGTGCAGTTACGGAAACGAGTCGTCCAATTGACTCCTGAAATAGTAGCTTTATCTTTGAAAACTTCAGCGGCGGTGTTTGAAAATCTTGTCAACGATGGATTGTTGTCATTTGAAGTACAGGGCGCCTGCGGATTCAATAGAGCACCTGGAATGGGTCGTGGGTACCCCCCAGGGATTGCTGAAATGGACGCTCTACGGAGACCGGGCTACGGATCTTCAAGAACAGTCAGTGAAGAACTGCCGTACCCCTGGGAAGAGCATCCTTTTATCAACAGCAAGTTGAACAACAAGATGTCAGGCCAAAGTCCCAGACAATTCGACTGCTGAGCGCAAAAAGGGACTTCGTGCCGCTAAGTCCCTTTTTGAATTATTGCATATTTCATAAGTTCAAGACCTTAGGATTAATGCCTGTGAATATTGGAACAAAGCGGGTTCAATTAAAGGAGATATTGCAGGTCAAAGTACAGGATGACACTATTTGTGGAATAAAGTGGAATTTTCAAGTTTTTGTTGTCCCTTTTTGTCACTGCCATTAGAGAATTTCACCCAACGTAAAAAGGAGCATAGTGCTGTTATGCACCTTTTGGCGCTGAAATTTACTTAACAATGATAGTAAAAATACTAGCACTAAGCTCCTTTTTGCACCGAAACAAGTCGGTGCAAAAAGGAGCTTAGTGCATCTATGCTCCTTTTTGCCCCACTGATAATGCTTTGTTTAATGCAAGAAGGAGCATTGGTCTTATTTAATAAAAAGTAATAATATTAGCATCATTTTTGTAGAAAATGTATATATGAATGTACGTACCAAAAATCATTCAAATCGGACCAATATTAACCGAGCAAGAACTGAAAACAACTGTTCAAAAGTAAAAGGCCTTTTTTTCAAAATGCAATTTTTCCACTAAGCTCCTTTTTGCGCCGAGCGGTCGAATTGTCAAGCAAGTAAGTGGTGATAATTACTCCTCACAGAATGTGCGACAACAACCACTTAATAATTTAATGACGGGGCTGATCATCAATGATTCTGAGAAACAGCCATCAGGCGATTCTATGTCGCCCCCCAGTCAAGAGACGCAAGTAGAGATGACATTGGCTAACAACATGATTTCACTATTACAGAATCAAATTAATGATGTTTCAGAGAGATTGCGACAGACCCGATTGGCGTTATCCAGTGCTGAGAATGAAAATGAAGCCACCTTTCTCTACATGCAGGTTGACCAACTGCACCTCCAGATGACACACATGTTAAGAGAACAAAGTGTCTGGCAAGTTAAACAGCGGACAGCTTATGAGTACCCTACTGGAATGGACAAAAATGAGTTTTGGTCGATGTCCCAATCTTCCACGGAGAAATTTATTGACAGTGCTCATCGACGTCATGTTGAGACACCTGCAGCGCAGTCTGCCCCAACTATTTCCAGGCATAAAACCAATGATGATGTGCGGTCTTCCACACCGGTGACTCAACACCCAGGGAAGTCGATGCCACAGGTCATGGAAGGAGACATTTCGGCAGTCATCACACACTTGCCCTCGGACAGAGTCTTCAGACCTCCAACCAACCAGCAAGAATCTCTACAATTTGAAGATGCTGAAGATGGGGAAGGCCCAGATGGAGAAATAAACAGAAGAAGGAAGCTCCAGAGATCTTCCCAGAGAGACAGAGACGATTGGTGAAGGAAGCACCACCCAAGAAGTCTCAGGATGTCCGGACCAAGTCACCACATTCAAATGTGCGCTTTGCTCCTAATACTTATGTAAATGAATCAAATTTAGTTTCAAGTGTACCTCAGTCTCATGAGTTTAACTATGTACATTCCGAGCCTTTGGACAAAGTCCATGCTGGGAATTTTTACAATGATGATTTTCGTTTTGTAAATTCTGAGGCGAATGACAAAGTTCACCCTCAGAATCATTATGGTTCCACAAATGTAAATTATGGTTCAAATGTAAAATTTGGGTCACGAGAAAGATGTCGACCGCAGAATCCTAGTGATTCTCGTTTTGTAAATTCTGCGCCAGTGGATAGGACGCAGGCTCAGAATCAAGGAAGGTTCTATGTACCAGGTTCTCAGTCCATGCAGACAACGGGTGGGGTTCCACCAAACTCTGTACAGGGTTATATGGACGGGACTGGATTTCATCCTTATGATTTTTACGGTGATTCCCGTCACCCCCACCTGGCTACCATGGAGTCAAGAGATGCTTCCCGAAAAAAGAAGAAGGCTAAGCCAGATTCCAGTTCTTCTGAATCCTCCGATACTGATTCGGACAGTGACACTTCCTCTTCCTCTGAGTCCGATGATTCTGATTCAGATGACAACGACAATGGAGATCGCGGTAGGGGGTTCAAGAAGAAGAAACCCTTGCGAAGGAAGAGCCCATCAGGGCCGCAGATCCAATTATTTAAAGGGGGAGTGAATGAGTGGGAAAGTTTTATATTTTATTTTGGAAATTTGGCACGCCAGTACAAGTGGAAGAAGAAGAAGAAACTTCAACGCCTACTTGAATGTCTACGAGACAAGGCTGTCGAGCATGTATCTACACTGCCTCGATCCACCAGGAAAAGCTACAGGAAGCTGTTGAAAGCTTTAAGTAAACGCTTTGGCACGGGAAACCATGCCACATGTTCTTAGGAAGAATATTTATAATTTACGGCAGGAGACCACCGAAAGCCTTGATGAATTTGCGGACAAGGTCCAGCAAATGGTCCAAAGGGCCTATAAGGACACTGGAAGGAAGACAATTAATGTCATGGGAGTTGAAGCTCTCCTGAAAGGAGTGAGAGACAAGGATGCTTCAAAATTTGCAGCCCAAAGGAAGCCAAAAAATGTCAGAGCTGCTTTGCAATATATCAAGGAGGCATCCGCCATAGAGAGCTTTATTGGAAAGCCCACCTCTTCAAGAATGGTCACATTCGAAGATGACACCTATGTCCGACAGGGTCGTTTTTCAGATCGCGATTCATCGCCTAGCAGACAGCCACAGCAGAGAAGATTCTATTCTCCGGGTTCGAAGCAATCCAACAATCGAAATGACAGAAGTTGGACACCAGACCGACAGTTTTCCAACCGGACAACAGAACAACCATCTTCTATGTATCCGCTTCCTTGGAATGACCGCAGACAATCTCCAAACAGGATGCGAGATGGAAAGTGCTACAATTGTAATGAGACAGGACACTTCCGGATCGATTGTCCGTATCCACCTCATCGTCTGAGATCTGACAGTCCAGTGAGTCCACAGAGGCCCGCGCGACGCCAAGAAATTGCCACAAGCCCTTTAAGGACGATGCATAGTCAGGGACAAGGGAATGGGCGTTCCCCGAGTCCTGGAAGAGGTACACAGACTGACATGTATCCCTACAGTCGGGACAAGAAGGTGTTTCAAGGTTCTGCACTCAACACTCCAGGATGGACTATGATAGTGAATATTGGCCTCAATGGTCATATGGTGGAAGCCATTGTGGATACAGCTTCACAAATAACTCTTCTGGGCACCAAGACCGCCGAGAAGTTAGGCTTAAACCTGGATGAAGATGCACCGATAAAGATCCATGGGATCGGCGAGAATATGGAAATGCAGGCCAAAATTGTCCGCGACATCGATCTCACGGTGGGAGGAGAAACTTGTAAATGGGACATTATTGTTGCTGCCGCAAGGGAATTCTGCATCCTCGGCATTGATTATCTTCACCAGATGAATGCAGAGATAGACCTGAAAACTCCATGTCTAAGAATTCAAGGAAAAGTAATTCCTGCAGAAATTCGTGCCAACTTGTCTGCTACAGAAGCTGCCAAATCGGAGCATGTTTCAGTTACGGAGTCATGTGAACTCCCACCTTTTTCTGGTCGTATTGTTCATTGTAGATTGTCACAGTTAATAAAAGACAAATGTCTGATTGAACCCATTTCTTTGTTGCAACAGAAGGACAAATTGTTAGTTCCAGAAATGCTGCTTGACGAGAGCCTCACCACAGATTTGCATGTCTTCAACATGTCTGATGAGACTGTGACCCTGATGGAGGGAACGAAGATTGCCAAGGCCAGTGAGATTGAAGACATCATTACCCTAGAAGATTGGGAACAGGAAGATAAGGGTACCGTAGGACCGGAACAGGAAGACTCTTCAGTTTCGGAGCTCTGCGGCTCCCCGGGAGGCTCAGTGGGAACTAGTGTCTTTAGTTGCAGACCAGACGTGGATTCACAGGACCCAAAGTTGAACCTGCCTGATCATCTTATTCCAATGTTCAAATTAGCAAGTTCACAGTTAGAAATAGAAGAAAGTAGGCAAGTAGAAGCTTTATTAGCGGAATTTCAAGATGTGTTTGCAGCACATGATTTTGATCTTGGTGAGTTCACCGCGCTCACACACAAGATTGATACCGGCGACGCGCGGCCTGTGAAATGTGGTCTGCGTCGCACGCCATTAGGATTTCAGGATAAAGAAGAGGAACACCTCCGGAAAATGGTTGATGCAGGGATCATACAGCCGTCCACCAGCGACTGGGCAGCTGCTCCAGTGATAGTCAAAAAGAAATGTGGCAGCTACCGCTACTGTCTTGACTATTGTGGTCTTAACCAAGTAACAAGGAAGGATAATTTTCCATTGCCACTCATTGAGGAATGCCTTGATGCCTTATCAGATACTGTTTACTTTAGTACGCTTGATATGGCTTCGGGCTATTGGCAAATTTTAATAGATCCGTCTGATCGACATAAAACCGCATTCCTAACCAAATATGGTTTGTATGAACATGTCAGGCTTGCTATGGGCCTTTGCAACAGCCCTGCGACCTATCAACGCGCCATGACTCTGGTGCTGCGTGATCTTCTGTGGAAAGATGTGCTGTGTTATTTGGATGATCTCATCATTCTGGGTAAGGACTTCCAGTCTCAGCTTGCTAATCTTCATGAAGTTTTCTTGCGATTCCGCCAGTTTAATCTTAAATTCAAGCCCAAAAAATGTGTGCTCTTCGGCACTGAAGTAGATTTTTTGGGAAGGCGGGTCAGCAAGGATGGAGTCAGCATCCCTGAGGCCAAGATCAAGTCCGTTGAAGGATGGCCTCGTCCAACGACAAGAACAGAATTGGAGGCTTACCTCGGGTTTATCAATTACCATCGGGATTTCATACCCCATCTGGCTGATGAAGCGATGTCACTGTATACACTTGTGAAGAATACCCGACAGAATGCACAGCTTGAGTGGACAGGGGAACATGAACAAGCGTTCATTGGACTCAAACAAGCCATGATAGGAGCTCCAGTTTTAGGCTATCCAAGGAGTGATGATCTTTTTATATTGGACACTGATGCTAGCGATTTTGCCATAGGTGCCCAACTTTCGCAGGTACAAGATGGCAGGGAAGTTGTTGTTGCATACGCCAGCATGTCCATGAACAAGCAACAGCGCAATTATTGTACGACAAGAAAGGAGCTATTGGCTTTAGTTACTTTTCTGTGCCATTTTCGGTTCTATCTGTTAGGAAGGTCATTTTTAGTCCGAACGGACCACAGCAGTTTGACCTGGTTAATGCGTTTTAAACACGTCGAAGGTCAATTGGCCCGGTGGTTAGAATCCATTTCGCAGTTCAATTTTCAGATAGCACACAGAGCTGGTAAGAATCACGGCAATGCTGATGGACTAAGCAGGATTCCGGCTCCTTGTGACTGCTATGACGCAGGTAAAAAGGTTTCCGACCTCCCCTGCGGCGGATGTAAATACTGCCAGACTAAGCATGATCAATGGCAAAGATTCGAAAGTCATGTTGATGACGTGATACCGCTGGCTTCAAGAGTTACCACTGTAGAAGATTTGGACAACCTAGACCAAGGCATTTCTTTTGAGATGAAAGTGAATTGGAAGGAAGAACAGGAGAAAGATCCAGACCTAAAGACGATCAGACAATGGATAACAGAAGAAACCGAGCCTTCATCTGATGTACTTTACCTGCAAGGTGCTACCACCAAGAGGTTGTGGTTGCTCAAGGACCGACTTCGCATCGCCGATGATATCCTGTATTACACCTGGATTAAGGATACTCAACAATCAGGCAAAGACCTCATCGTAGTTCCATATCAACTTAGGGGTCAAGTACTTCACCTTACCAATGATGTTAAAATAGCTGGGCATCCCGGACAGCAACGGACAAAGGTCAAGGTGTTACATCGATTCTTCTGGCCAGGTCTCACCAGCGATGTTCGTCGCTATGTCGAATCTTGTAGAGTATGTAATATTCAGAAGAAAGGTCGCCGGAAGCAGCATGCACCCATGAGGATTCATCATGCCGGCATCCCTATGGAAAGAGTCCACATTGACATTCTTGGACCATTTCTCGAGAGTCGTCGCAATAATCGTTACATCCTTGTGATGGTCGATCAGTTTACGAAATGGGTAGAGTTGGCCCCTCTCAGATGGGATGTGCAAATGAGATCTTTTCGGATCAAGGAACCAACTTTCAGAGCCTTCTCTTCCAAGAATTGTGTACATTATTTGACATGGCGAAACGTAGGACAACACCGTATCATCCCAGTGCAAATGGACAAGTAGAGAGACTCAACCGGGAGATACTGTTCAAGATACGAGCTTATCTGGATGACCAACATAGTCAACGAGATTGGGATGAGCATATCCAGCTAATTGGAATGGCCCTTCGAGCCACCACCAATGAATCGACCGGTTATACGCCCAACATGATGATGTTGGGCCGGGAAGTTAATGTCCCCATCGACCTGTTAGCTGGACCAATGCCAACATCAGGAGAAGAGCCATCCACTGAATATGTACAGCGACTACAAGAGACTCTTCAAGAAGTCCACACTTTAGCAAGGGAACAACTGAAAGAAAGTCTTCAGAGAAGGAAAGTTACTTATGATAGGAAAAATTTCAAAACCACTTATGAAACTGGAGATCTCGTCTACGTTGTCAATAACACATCCAAGAAAGGACTGAGTAGGAAACTTCAACCTGTCTATGCAGGACCTTTTATTGTAACAAAGAAAATTTCAGATATTTTATATCAAATTCAGGGACGAAAAGGGAAGAATGCCCAAATTCTCCACCACGACCGGCTTAGGCCATGTAATGACAGAGATATACCCTTGTGGATTCGGCGGGAGCGTGCCAACTGGGAACGACAGAATTCACCTGTGGAGGATGCAGAAGAACTTATGGATGCGGAACTCTGGGATGAAGCACCTGGGGACTCCATGAATGCCTCCCACGGTGATTCTACGTCACCCGCCCCATCACAAGGCGACACAAGCATAGATGATGGACCAGGAAGTCCTGGTTTCGTGTTGCCAGGGGATCGACGCCCTGCGACAGGGGGACCCCGTCAACTAAGAAGACGTGTCCGCCCGCCTCGTTGGTTAGTTCGGGATTATGTCCCCTCTTAACCAACGAGTTGTTAATTTTAACTGTAGATAGTGTATATAGTGCTTATAGATATAGTGTGCATTTATCTTCAAGTTATTGTGGTGTGTATATAGTGTGGTGGTTTGGTCATAGATGTGTTTGTTTGTGCAGTTAAAAAGTAGAAAAAAAAAGTAGTTGCGTGGCGTTAGGAAAAATTTCAATAGTTGTGTGGCAGTAGAAAAAGTAGTGAAAAATTAAAAACTGTTGCTATAGATTGTGTGCTGTGTCTATAGCATAATGTGTGTTTGTGGCTTGTAGATGCTTTGCATGTAGTAATGCTAACCCAATTTTTTGCCCCACACCCCCAGAGAAATTTTCGAGATGGAGAAACGAAAGAGGTTGGATGACGAGGCGGAGGAGCCAACACCTGGATGTTCAGGCTGGGTCCCTGACAGTAAGGTCAGGATAATTTCAAGTGATGATGAGGAGAGTGAGCCGCCACTGGTTGTGGACGATGATGATGAAGATTTTCTCCGTTTCGTTGTCATCGACGAAGTAGGATCCGAAGAAGGGGGAGAGGATGGTGAAAGAGAAGCGGACTTACAGATCCATTTTGCTGGCAGTGATGTGTCGGATTGGGACGCAGACTTGGCAGATGCACCGGAAGACCCTGCCGTTGCCGCTGAGGACTGTTCGGTCCCCTCAAAGCGGAAAGGCAAGTTCTGCCACGTCTGCCGTGTGAACATCGCACAACGTCTACGCCGACACGCAGAGGAGAAGCATGTCCCGTGGTGGCTTAGCCCCAATAGAGCCTGTTGGACGTGTCAGGGGACAGCTCAGAGCGCCACGTTTGCAAGTTACCGGCATGAGGAGTACCCCCAAGTGGCTATGACTGATGCCGACATCCCCCAATTCGTGGCCTTGGGGAATGGCCTTCTACGGATTTTGCAGACAGCCCTCTCTTGTGCCACCCTGGAGGATTTGCTAAGGCACATCGTCAAGAAAGGATGGTATCCCCAGTCTCCTCGGGCAGCCACTCTTTCCTTTCAGCAACGGGCGCTGATGTGGCTTTTTGAGCGGGAAAATAGAATGCCCCTTACTCCATTCTCGCAGATGTCCGTTTCGCCCCCCCCCCAGAGTCCCTGCAACCTACTCCATTTCAAGGTGTTGCTGTTGGTGTTACCGCACGTGTCACAGGACGTACGGGATGAGATCCAGCGAGGGGAGTACGTCGACCGCGGGGCTCTGCGGCCCTTTCAACGGCGGGTAACTTACACCAGCGATGCTCACTTAAACATCCGGAATGTCCAGGACTTGCAGAGATACCGAGGCGACAGATGGGACTCGGTCCTCAGGGTCACCTCCCTGATCAGTAATTTTCCCTTCCCCCATCAGTGGGATTCGTTCGGAGAGGCAGTTAGGGAAGAAGGCGTTTTCGGGACCGTGGGCATACACCCTACCATCTGTATGGGCAAGCCGTTTATCCACCCTAGACTCCTCGAACAGCTACGGACCCTCCTCGAGCACCCTCGTTGCGTTGGATTTGGGGAGGTGGGGCTCGACTATGTTCGTGGTCCGTCCCCCTCCCAACAAAGCCGACAACGCTCGCACCTGAGGACGCTGCTCGCGGAGAAGCCCTCCGGTCTCCCTCTTGTGATGCATTGTAGAGGTGGAGAAACCGCTTTCGAGGATCTGGCCGAAATTATCAACGACTGTTGCAAAAACGAGCCCATCATGGTGCACTGCTTCCTCGGAACGCCAATCGACCGAGATCTCCTAATGGCCGCAACAAAGACCCTGTACTTGAGTGTGAATCCCAAAGGCCTGGACCTTCCCGATGTAGCTCGCCTACACCTCGACGCTGCCATCCGAGGCATGGAATTGGACAGGATCTTGCTGGAAACTGATTTTCCCCATTTGTCTGCGAACCCGAGGCAGGACATTTCCGCCGTGGCCCGTTGGGTGGGGTGTCTCAAGGGTGTGTGTGCGTCGGTGGTGCTGGAGGCCAACCAAAGGAATGTTGCGCGGCTATTCGGGCTGCCAGAATAATTTAATAAAGTAAAAATAAAGAGAGGGATAACCCCTACGGCTATCAGTTAATTACACTTGGGTAATGTCTTTTATATAACTGGAAAATGGATGTATTGCATTTGATTTGTGACTCGTAGCACAGTCTTATTCAAGGTAAATTTGAAATCCATGAATATGTCGACAAGTTAATAGTGTCCACGTGCGTGCCTATCGAGGCTATGTTCATCTAGGTCCAGGATGAAGGTCAGTCTTGAGATGTCACACATTTACATATATAGACATTTTATACAGACATAATATACATTTCATGCAATTTGGACAATAATTGAAAGAACATGCACAGTGAACATTATAGGTCTGACATAATACATAATAATCAATACAATAGTTTTTTATGTAAATGAGCTTAAATTTCTAACGAGCACATGCAACAGAATTTTTTATGTAAACACTCTAGGTACTTTAGGCCTATGGCCCTCAGAGCAAATTTTTTGGATTCTGATATATGGCATTTTTTAAGATACCTAATTTGGTAATTTTTGAAATTTTGGGGAAATGAGGTGGGCGGGATTCGTTAAGAAAGCGACAATGGAATCTTGTCAAAGAGGCTTATATAGTACGCGGATTAGGCTAACCGTGAACTAACTGAACAACAATCAGTGAGAGAAACATTGCAGTCATTGGCTGGAGCAATTAGATAGTGCAGAGTGCACAAAACAAGAATCTGCGGATGAGCAATTGTCAAATGCTCAATATCTTTTGGTCTAACCAAACTACCATTGAGCAAATTAAGACAAACTCAGATCATATATTATAATATGGCCGCAGTGCGTTTATTAACCGCAAACTAGACACACACAAAATTCACACAATGGATCACACCAGATTCATACTCAGAAAACACGTAACATATACATAAGGAGAAATCGACACACAGAAAGACAACACAGATGGCAATGCTCGAGAGGGATAACCCAGGGATAAGAATACCCAAGAGCATGCTTTGAAAATAAAGTTAAATAAAGTGTGGAGCTAGGCTATAATAGATTGTGAGTAAAGTAAGGTGCAGGTAAATTTGAGACCATGCTGAGACCTTAGTGACGGGTAACAAGTTGGTGAGCGAAGTGAGCATATGAGGATGGATGAGGGCGAAGATAGACTTTGTACGCGTCAGAGCGCCACCTGCCTAGTCGTTGTATGTCGTGTTGTGACATGCCATGCTCGGCCGCCTGTGTTGCGGCCCCTGCTCTGAGAGAGTGTGTTGAATAGAAGGCATGATTCAATCCTAATGCCTTGACCAACCTCTTAATGTGACCATTATAGGTTGGATAATCAAGGGGGGCACCTCCCGAAATGGGGAACAAGTAGGCCGAGTGGGGGGCTGAAAATGTACTAAGATAGTAAGAGGTTATGCAAACTGCGCATACAGGGTCACCGGAGCAACCTACATGTACAACAAACCCCCTTGGGCATTTTTGGATGATGCCACATGGTAAGTCATCCTACCTGGCGATGGAAAGTGAAGTGAAGATCTAAGAGGAGCCCAGCCTGAGAGTGGGTCCAAGCATATCTCCGAGGCACGGAGGCAGGCAAAGTATTGGATTGAAATGGCAGAGGCCAGCATTAGATTCTGAGGGGTAAAATGAAGAAGGGATATTAGGTCCCTTAACATCGGAAACATGATTGGTTCTACCTGCCTAGGGGAGGAATCAATTTTTGAAACAGCCTTAACCGCTAGGCGGACTCTAGGCGTCCACAGGTGGGCTCAGCGCCCCCTAGTGACAATGACCATGCTCTAATACCTGCCAGGTAATTTGAGATAGTTGAGCTGGCTAAGTTCTGGGATGAAAGATAGGCTATGAATCTAAGTATCTTTAGTTCATCCAGTGGAAATGGTCTAATATTAAAGGCACTTACAAAACGACAGTAACGTGAGACCGCTGTAGAATAGGCGGCCTGGGTCCGTGGGGCCCAACCCGCTGAGACCAAAGCAGCCACTTTCGAGTCGAGACCTGGAATTGAGAGATATCAGAAATCAATAGCCATAAAGGACTCGTCAGGCCATGTGGGCGTGGGAGAGGATTGAGGATTGCGAATCCTAAAAGACTCCACGTGGAGGCGACTCAAGTCGTCCGCATCTATGTTAAGCTGAGTGGGAATGTAAACAGGGGCTATGTTTAGAGAGAAATTCTCGATTGCCATGTACCAATGTCTGGCAAAAAACATTAAGCTAGGAACCGGGGAGTAGCCCTTGTTTAGAATGTTACAGGCTGATGTATTATCAATATGAAAAATGATATTCGAATTTCTGAGGGAAGGACCCCAAGTATAAAGGGCTGTGAGAGCCGCGTGCATCTCACGCCAATTTATAGAGTGAGTCAACATCCATTCCCGAGAACCCGAATACGATACAGAGAACCAGTCATGGCCATCATAGGCTCCGAACCCCTTCGATGATGCATCGGTCCATATATGCCTAACATTCGACAACCAATCTGGTTTGTAAATAGAAACCCCGTTGTGAGATTCTATACATGTGACCCACCATCTAAGGTCAGCCCTGGCCTCCTGTGTCAAACGAATTTTGAAGTGCAATGAACGTACAGAATTGGCAGCTGTGAATAGTCTCGCCAAAAATGGCCTGCCGCCTCTAATTACTCGTGCTGCAAACGAGCACTTCCCTAGTACACTGAGCAGTTTACGCTTAGTTAAGGTTCCTATACTTAACCAGGTTCTGGCCTCCTCCTTGAGGTCAGCTAAGCGTTCCTGCGAAATCCTAAGTTCCCCCCTTCTAGTGTCAATTACAATTCCCAAAAATTCTATGATCTCAGAAGGAGCAGTTACTTTAGAGTCTTGTATTTGAAAACCAGCTTTTGTAGCTGTGTCTAGCATAAGAGCTAGATTAGACGCACAATCTTCCTTGGACGATGCTATTATAAGGAAGTCGTCTACATATCTTATCATTGACTCATGTACTCCTCTATAGTGCATAATGCGAGCTAATGGTGACGCGATGGAGTCGAATAAATATGGTGCTGATCGTAAACCAAAATTAAGCACTTTTGAGAAATAGTGCTGGCATCTGCCGGCGGCGTCGTGCCACGTGAAACCCATGAGATGCCAATCAGCTGGTGCTATAAACACCGTTTTATATGCGTCTTTGAGATCCATCTTTGACATGTAAATAGAAGGAGTGTCTATCTTAGAAATATAATGAACTGCGTCATCAATAGATGCATAGCTGAGTGTAAACTCAGCTGGGTCAATTAAAGAGTTCACTGACCCCTTGACGGGGTATGACAGGTCGTGGATTAACCTGACCTTGGCTGAATTGCGTTTCTGAAACGCGCCCAAGGGTGAAATAATATAATTTTCAAAAGGTGGGTCGAGAAAGGGACCTAACAATTTACCTGCTTGTAGGTCTGCATTAACGATAGCAGTGACTTGTTCAGAGAACTCAATGGCTGAAGGCCAATTATGACTGATTACAACTGAGTCAGCTGGTGAACGACCAATTCTCACACCTGCAACTATGCTTTCTAGAATTTCTGCAGTTTCGGAAAGATTGTGTACTAAGGGAAGGTAGTGTTCCCAGAAGGGGACGCTAAGTGCTGGGGACCAATGCACTAAGTGGTGCGGTCTTGCACTTTGCGTTGGGGCACACAGACTGGGCGCTGGAACCTCCGCATGTTGCACATGCGTGCTTCCTACGACAACGTTCGCCCCATCTGCATTTTTGGAATTGAAACATATAGCATATTTCGTCCCTATCGATCCCTGATCCTGACTTGTTGGCTCCTGAGCCCTGGTTGTTGCTACGAAAATTGTTTCTAGCAGTACTTTTACGTGTGCAGTCCTGAGCTGCATGATCGAAGCTTCCACATTTCTGACACTTGCTCGAGGCCTTCGTTGCACTCGCATCAAAAGTCATTACGTAAAGTTCATGGTCTAGCCTGGCGTACTCTAGATTTCTAAGCTGTGCTAATCGCTGACGGTGCTTCAAATCGTACGCTAACACACTTGCTATTCTGAATTTTTGGACTGCGCTTACAACAAATGCCATATATCTAGCCATCTGGTGGAATACATCAAAACCATATACCCTAGTCATTAAGATCATATAAACGATCCAGGCTTCTAACCACTTGTAGAATGAGGTAATTGTTCTACTGCCTCTAGCGGCTCTGACATTGGCATTTCCATTTGCATCACTATACGATCTAAAGTCATCGGAATCAACAGAAGCATCAACAAAATTTTCTAACAAAATGCACTCACCGCTCAGAGCAGCCGAAACTGCGTCCTGAGATAGAAACTCGGTGCCAATCTCCAAGGGAATATTGTTCACGTTTGGCCAGTAATTAGCCTGAAGTGGAGCTCTCGTGGCTCCATAGTTCGTGTTTTGCATAGGAGCATTGAATCCGTACGATGGCTGTTCGAAGCCAGAGTTCATGGGGTAGCGTCCTTGAGCTTGCCTTTCGTAAGCGATATCCATCCTTGGGCCCATTGCGTTCGCTGCGTTGGGAGCGTTCGTACGAGGTCGGGCTCCTCCGTATGCAGCTGATGGGGCGTAGCTAGCCTGGGGCGTCGGTCTTGAAGCAGCGTGCCCCGTTGGGCCGCTGGCGTACCAGGAGGAATGGGGGAGGCCATGATGTCTGTCCTCGAGCACGGGGATTCCATGTGCATCCGATTGGGGCGTTGAGAGACGTCCGTATGACGCCTGGCTATTTTGCGTGTCGTTCATGGCAAAATGCACTGCATGGGGGGGGGCGTACTGCTGTGTCGGGGGGGTTGCGGGACGACGTGCGGGATAAGCTGGGAACGTGTAATCTTCTGCAAACCCCGTGGGGGAGGGATCTCCCACTTCACTCATCACAGTATAACGTGGAGGGGTTAGAGGCTGGTCCCTTCTGAAGTCCGCCGCTGACAATACCCCGCAACCTTTGCCAGTGGGGCCCACGTGGCCGCGACATGGCTTCCCGCACCTGGAACATTTGCGGTTCTTGTTGCCCATGCTTCTTGGTCACTCTCGGAGTCCTTGAAATCCAGTGAACCCTCGCCGTGTACACGGTGGCTAAACGGCCGAGGAGTAGTCGCTTTTCACGGAAGGCAACCCAGACGTTGGGCTACTTCCCACTGCACAATTCTTGTTGAAATTCAAATGCTGCCGCCAATAGTAACAACGCAGTGGCCCTACAAGGCTAGATGAATAATGGAGAATGCGATGAAGATGACAGGTCTGGCAGCATGGCCTCGTGCAGTTAATATCAGCCTAACGACGTGCTCCGTGCAACAGATTCGTTAAGAAAGCGACAATGGAATCTTGTCAAAGAGGCTTATATAGTACGCGGATTAGGCTAACCGTGAACTAACTGAACAACAATCAGTGAGAGAAACATTGCAGTCATTGGCTGGAGCAATTAGATAGTGCAGAGTGCACAAAACAAGAATCTGCGGATGAGCAATTGTCAAATGCTCAATATCTTTTGGTCTAACCAAACTACCATCGCTATGTCGAATCTTGTAGAGTATGTAATATTCAGAAGAAAGGTCGCCGGAAGCAGCATGCACCCATGAGGATTCATCATGCCGGCATCCCTATGGAAAGAGTCCACATTGACATTCTTGGACCATTTCTCGAGAGTCGTCGCAATAATCGTTACATCCTTGTGATGGTCGATCAGTTTACGAAATGGGTAGAGTTGGCCCCTCTCAGATGGGATGTGCAAATGAGATCTTTTCGGATCAAGGAACCAACTTTCAGAGCCTTCTCTTCCAAGAATTGTGTACATTATTTGACATGGCGAAACGTAGGACAACACCGTATCATCCCAGTGCAAATGGACAAGTAGAGAGACTCAACCGGGAGATACTGTTCAAGATACGAGCTTATCTGGATGACCAACATAGTCAACGAGATTGGGATGAGCATATCCAGCTAATTGGAATGGCCCTTCGAGCCACCACCAATGAATCGACCGGTTATACGCCCAACATGATGATGTTGGGCCGGGAAGTTAATGTCCCCATCGACCTGTTAGCTGGACCAATGCCAACATCAGGAGAAGAGCCATCCACTGAATATGTACAGCGACTACAAGAGACTCTTCAAGAAGTCCACACTTTAGCAAGGGAACAACTGAAAGAAAGTCTTCAGAGAAGGAAAGTTACTTATGATAGGAAAAATTTCAAAACCACTTATGAAACTGGAGATCTCGTCTACGTTGTCAATAACACATCCAAGAAAGGACTGAGTAGGAAACTTCAACCTGTCTATGCAGGACCTTTTATTGTAACAAAGAAAATTTCAGATATTTTATATCAAATTCAGGGACGAAAAGGGAAGAATGCCCAAATTCTCCACCACGACCGGCTTAGGCCATGTAATGACAGAGATATACCCTTGTGGATTCGGCGGGAGCGTGCCAACTGGGAACGACAGAATTCACCTGTGGAGGATGCAGAAGAACTTATGGATGCGGAACTCTGGGATGAAGCACCTGGGGACTCCATGAATGCCTCCCACGGTGATTCTACGTCACCCGCCCCATCACAAGGCGACACAAGCATAGATGATGGACCAGGAAGTCCTGGTTTCGTGTTGCCAGGGGATCGACGCCCTGCGACAGGGGGACCCCGTCAACTAAGAAGACGTGTCCGCCCGCCTCGTTGGTTAGTTCGGGATTATGTCCCCTCTTAACCAACGAGTTGTTAATTTTAACTGTAGATAGTGTATATAGTGCTTATAGATTTAGTGTGCATTTATCTTCAAGTTATTGTGGTGTGTATATAGTGTGGTGGTTTGGTCATAGATGTGTTTGTTTGTGCAGTTAAAAAGTAGAAAAAAAAAGTAGTTGCGTGGCGTTAGGAAAAATTTCAATAGTTGTGTGGCAGTAGAAAAAGTAGTGAAAAATTAAAAACTGTTGCTATAGATTGTGTGCTGTGTCTATAGCATAATGTGTGTTTGTGGCTTGTAGATGCTTTGCATGTAGTAATGCTAACCCAATTTTTTGCCCCACACCCCCAGAGAAATTTTCGAGATGGAGAAACGAAAGAGGTTGGATGACGAGGCGGAGGAGCCAACACCTGGATGTTCAGGCTGGGTCCCTGACAGTAAGGTCAGGATAATTTCAAGTGATGATGAGGAGAGTGAGCCTCCACTGGTTGTGGACGATGATGATGAAGATTTTCTCCGTTTCGTTGTCATCGACGAAGTAGGATCCGAAGAAGGGGGAGAGGATGGTGAAAGAGAAGCGGACTTACAGATCCATTTTGCTGGCAGTGATGTGTCGGATTGGGACGCAGACTTGGCAGATGCACCGGAAGACCCTGCCGT
The DNA here is from genome assembly GCA_026936325.1 of Platynereis dumerilii. Classification (NCBI taxonomy): domain Eukaryota; kingdom Metazoa; phylum Annelida; class Polychaeta; order Phyllodocida; family Nereididae; genus Platynereis; species Platynereis dumerilii. Next base: position 548,502 of record JAPTHN010000120.1, read on the forward strand.
TGCCGCTGAGGACTGTTCGGTCCCCTCAAAGCGGAAAGGCAAGTTCTGCCACGTCTGCCGTGTGAACATCGCACAACGTCTACGCCGACACGCAGAGGAGAAGCATGTCCCGTGGTGGCTTAGCCCCAATAGAGCCTGTTGGACGTGTCAGGGGACAGCTCAGAGCGCCACGTTTGCAAGTTACCGGCATGAGGAGTACCCCCAAGTGGCTATGACTGATGCCGACATCCCCCAATTCGTGGCCTTGGGGAATGGCCTTCTACGGATTTTGCAGACAGCCCTCTCTTGTGCCACCCTGGAGGATTTGCTAAGGCACATCGTCAAGAAAGGATGGTATCCCCAGTCTCCTCGGGCAGCCACTCTTTCCTTTCAGCAACGGGCGCTGATGTGGCTTTTTGAGCGGGAAAATAGAATGCCCCTTACTCCATTCTCGCAGATGTCCGTTTCGCCCCCCCCCGGAGTCCCTGCAACCTACTCCATTTCAAGGTGTTGCTGTTGGTGTTACCGCACGTGTCACAGGACGTACGGGATGAGATCCAGCGAGGGGAGTACGTCGACCGCGGGGCTCTGCGGCCCTTTCAACGGCGGGTAACTTACACCAGCGATGCTCACTTAAACATCCGGAATGTCCAGGACTTGCAGAGATACCGAGGCGACAGATGGGACTCGGTCCTCAGGGTCACCTCCCTGATCAGTAATTTTCCCTTCCCCCATCAGTGGGATTCGTTCGGAGAGGCAGTTAGGGAAGAAGGCGTTTTCGGGACCGTGGGCATACACCCTACCATCTGTATGGGCAAGCCGTTTATCCACCCTAGACTCCTCGAACAGCTACGGACCCTCCTCGAGCACCCTCGTTGCGTTGGATTTGGGGAGGTGGGGCTCGACTATGTTCGTGGTCCGTCCCCCTCCCAACAAAGCCGACAACGCTCGCACCTGAGGACGCTGCTCGCGGAGAAGCCCTCCGGTCTCCCTCTTGTGATGCATTGTAGAGGTGGAGAAACCGCTTTCGAGGATCTGGCCGAAATTATCAACGACTGTTGCAAAAACGAGCCCATCATGGTGCACTGCTTCCTCGGAACGCCAATCGACCGAGATCTCCTAATGGCCGCAACGAAGACCCTGTACTTGAGTGTGAATCCCAAAGGCCTGGACCTTCCCGATGTAGCTCGCCTACACCTCGACGCTGCCATCCGAGGCATGGAATTGGACAGGATCTTGCTGGAAACTGATTTTCCCCATTTGTCTGTGAACCCGAGGCAGGACATTTCCGCCGTGGCCCGTTGGGTGGGGCGTCTCAAGGGTGTGTGTGCGTCGGTGGTGCTGGAGGCCAACCGAAGGAATGTGGCGCGGCTATTCGGGCTGCCAGAATAATTTAATAAAGTAGGGCCCATGTAAATACGTTTCATATAAATTTAAGAAGTTTAAGCCACGGCACCATTTCACCGTAACGTAAGAAGTTCAGAAGTTTCAGAAGTTTCAAGCCACGGCACCATTTCACCGTAACGTAAGAAGTTCAGAAGTTTCAGAAGTTTCAAGCCACGGCACCTTTTCACCATAACGTAGGAAGTTTAGAAGTTTCAGAAGTTTCAAGGCTACGGCAATTCACAGCACCCCTTATGGGTTTAGGATAATATATGTCAATGTCATCTCGCTTGTAGTTACCGGACTGTCCTGTCCCTCTTTCAGCTAGTAACTGCGCTGACTCGGTGCTTTACGGTGCCCATGCCAGTGTGCGGTTGGCTATTTAGCGGGGACAGGATGACAACCAAGATCTTCCAGATCTTCAAGATTACAGAACGACGGTCTTTCAAAATGGGGAAGAATGTGACGATCCGCCGCTAGGGGCGTTGTACGCAGCGACTGCAATGCGCATGTGCGAAGAACGACTTCCGCCCTCTCGATTGCAAGAATTCAAAGTGGTTTGACGTATATAAAGACGCTCGACTAAAACAGGTATTTATGACTAAATACTGAGTAACAGCGACTGCTGTTATACTTTCTCAAAAGGAGACTTCTTTCTTATCATGCAAATGAGAAACAAATTATTCCTCTCCTCTGCTCGAAGCTTGTCACTGCAAGATGGCTCAACAAATCAACTGCTCTCTCCTAAATCTTGAGGAAAATACAGGATTTTGATACATGAACTTTTATGGGCAAATTGGTCAGGAAAGCACGAGTAAAATGATCTTCTAAAAAACAAAGAAAGATTACAAAAACTATCTTTACTACTATGTGTTCGTATATTGATTGCGTGTGTCATATATTTCTAAAACCGTCAATACAATCAGAGTATAAAATTTGCTGAGCATGAAACAGGGTAAATAAACTAAAGAAATGTGAACATCCAAAAACATATTAAGAGAACTACTCAGTCATATATCAAAAGTTCACAATTGATGCAGGTATTATGACTTTATAAAACTTCAAAATTACATCAATCTGCCTTCTGACAATTTTGGTAATGCAGACATGAGACAAATAAATTTCAAACCTTCAACAACTAACCAAACAAGTATGGTACATAGATAGATAACCTAAGATTGAAACCCAGAGTACGAGATAAGTCATCAGGAAGGAGTTGGCGGGGCTAATTGTGTTGGCTGATAGCATTCAGGGGTTCATTCATCTTCAAGGAGTTTAAAAAAATAGAAGAAAGTATAAGAAATATTTTGTGAAAACTAGTAAAATGTGGGGAAAAGAGATGAGGAGTTGTTGTACAAGAAGGAGAAAAAGATATGCTAAATCATAAAATAACATAGAGAATGGAGTAGAATCTAGAAAAGTGTTGCAATGAAGAGAGCTGAAAGAAAAACTTGGTGATCAGCTGGGTGCAAAAAAAGGTTTGAGGGAAAGAAGTGAAATATAACCAACCAAATTGAGAATGACTGCATTGTAGATAAGGACAGGCGATAGACAACAAATGCAGGAAATAAGTTATGATGGAGACAAGCAAAGAGCTTAGTGGTGTTCAATAAATCTGAGCAGACCTTTTTATTGCATTCCAATGTTCTTCGAAGGTTACCAGATTTGGTTCAATTAATTAAGAGAAATGATAAAAAGAGAACGAGAGAGCAAGAGAGGAGGAAGGCGAGAGGGAGAATAGGGGAGAGGGAGAATACTGATATTATATTTGGCTGCAATTGAGTGAATCTTGATAAATAAAATAAACCTGAGACATCAACATTTGAATTATTAAGCTAAAATGTATCTATCCAACAAAACTAATGACTCTTCAAAGCCACAAATTGCATCCTTTTTCTCCCCTATAATCCCAATAGTAATACCACTTACAAAACAAAGCCAAATTGTATCAAAGTGTCTGCAAGAAGATCCCTGGTGGGGATGGTCCTAATTTACAACACCTGGCCAGAATTAGTTCAGCCCTTCTTAGCAATGTTTACCTGGGAGGCACTTGGTATTTTAGTCCCACATAAAACTGATGCAGTAAAATGTTTCATATCAAAAATTGCAGTAAATCTCTAACAGGTGGGGTAATATGTGAAGTAGAGCTTCAATTTGAGGTTACAAGGTGTCTAGCTGAATTAAGATACCCATAGATTGGCCCACACAGTTGATGTTTTGAGTGAGTGTCATTGGAATGCCGATAGTTCATGGAGATTGATTTCAGCCAGAGATGCAGCTTTTAAAAGTAACACACATTTTATTTACAGGTAAGGATGGCATGTTATACAAATGAACAGTGTTTTAAACAGAAATTACATTAATGTAAAATTTATTAGAGGTTGGTGCCTTAGGATATTTTTAAACCAAATATAGGATTCTGTCTATGTGTGGCGCAAGATAATTTGTAAAGCATAAAAGCCAGTATATACATCCAAATTGGATAATATATTCCAATCTGGTATTTGTCAATGTAATGACATGCACCAAAGATTACTCCTCTGTCAAATCAAACAGATAATGAATCTATCCTTGGGATTTTGGAAAAGCTGAACAAAACAAGAAATATGAGAAAGAGGAAAGAAAAGTAAAGGTCAAATGAGATGGATAGAGCAGACAGACAGATAAAAAGAGAAAGAGACCTTGTCACTGTCTGGAGTCAAATCTGATGGTGATCTTGTGATTGTGAATATAAGCCAAATAATCATGTATTCAAATACTATATAGCAAGACTGAAGAGTAAAATTGCTGACTGGATGGCTGATCCCCCCATTTTATAATAAATGTTTTACCTGAGAACAATTTGCACAACACTTTTTTTAATGCATCAGCCCTCTTCGATATGGTGCCTGTTGGGAAGATATGGCAGGAGATACATCAAGAAACAACAATTTTTTCCGCTTGTGAATGAGTTTTTCACAGACAGAAATATTTTGTTAAATTTTACACATGTCCATTCTTTGTACAGACATGTATGTACAACTCAAGATTCATATTTTGGAGAGGTCATCAGGAGCATATCAACTATTAATGCAAAAACAGTTGTCACTGATATGATATTGGACTTCTTCAAATGTAAGTCAAGAAGCAGTCGCAAGTAACACAACACATCCCCACACTACACACTAGTCACCATCTCGACATACTACTAGTCTGGAAAGTTTGTCTCAGTCCAACTTACAAAGACATAATTCATAATGTATTGAGTGACTAACTGTCCATGAATATTGGGTTATTCTCACCTTCACTCAATCGTGTAATTCCATAACGGCTCTCATAGATGAGCGGCCAGAGGCTATTTTTGAAAATTTCGTGACACCGAGAGCCAGATGGGCTTATGATAGCTCGTTTGAAAGATAAGAACCTGTAGTTTCTGGCTGTGGTAACCTTTTTTATGAAAGCTGGTGCATAATTTAAATATATGGTTACCAAGGTAACCGTTTGATGAAAAAACCAACAAATTCATGAAATTGCACTTTCATTCACTGTGCTTCTGCGTTTTGATAGATCTTATTCATATCTTGCACAAATGTGTACTCATGTAAGCGCCATACATTTTGGCCATTTGGGAAATTCCACCATTGTTTATATTTCTATGGCAACCGATTAATATTTCAAAAAAGTTTTACAAAGCTGTAAAGGCTTTATATCAATGCCAGTTTGACATTTTTTACAACAGAAATTTGTGATTTTTACTTATGAATACAAGGTTCTATGTTCAAACTGTATTATATGTAAATTTGGTGAAGTTATTGTGAGCGAAGTGGTTTCTGTGGCCTTTTTTTCAAATGATGCCAAAAAGTTAGAAAGTGGTTAAAATGGACACATTTGTTCACTGTGTCTCTAGATATTGACACATTTTGTTCAAATTTTGTACAGATGTGTAATTGTGCAGGAGTCATACAGATTTGCTATTTTGGAAATAAAAACATATATTTCGTGTCCATGGCAACCAAATAATTCTAAAAAAATTATTTAAAAAACACTCTGATTATACCTTGTATCTATCAGTCATCTTGACAGCTGTAGTTCATGATTATTATTTTTACATAGAGTCTACATGCATATATGTCTTATGGGTAGGCCAATAAACCTTCTTTGAGGCAAGAGAATCGGATAGTTGATAAAACAGTTTATGGTAACCATGGCAATGACAAAGGATCTTCAAATGGCATTTTGCTACTTACATGTATCATGCATTCTGTGTCCAACATCGAGCGGAATTGCATGTGACATCACCGCAATAACACAGATGGTTACAAGGATATTGCAATTAACATTTCTTCTGTTCAGAGGGGAAAAGGGCTAAATATAGCTCACAATATTATAGTCTAAGGTGGACGTTGGAATGAGACCAATGTCAAAAAAGTTGATCGGCCAAAGGTCCTTTTCTGAGAAGTTTATGACACCGAGAGCCAGCCGGGCTTATGATGGCTCGTTGTAACCAGGACATTCTGAAGTTTTTAGAAGTAGTTATCTCTTTCATGAAAACTGGTGCACAACTTTGCAGTTTAGTTGCCACTGTAAGTATTTGATAATAAATTGAAATACTCAGAAAATACCCATTTGCATAGAGCCTAGGTCTACAGTTTTCGTGAATTTTCTTCTAATTTGGTACATAAAGTCTCTGGTGAGGAATTTATAGTTATGTTATCAAAAAATATTTTGTCAGAAACTAAAATTCAATTTTTGTAACCATAGCAACCACTTGTAAATAAATATACAGTCAGTAACACTCTGATGGTCTGAATGTCATTAGACTAAACAAATAGAGCAATTCTGACAATTGAACCATAGAAAAGCTATTCTGACAACTCTGCAAGACAAGTATGATCGTTTCATTGTTGTCATGGTAACCAAATGATTCAAAATTTTACTCTGCACTCTACTCAAAAAGTTAATTTTTGTTCTAAATAAGGGCCAAAAACTTATTGCAAGATGCAATGACACATAAGCTATTCATTACCAAAATTTCACAAGTTTATTTTGGACTGATAAGAGCGATTGTAAATTTTGACGAATATTATACAAATATTGACTGATTCCGAGGGCATTAATCAAATCTATTAACCTCGAGGGTGTGTAAGTGAAAACTATTTCACGAGGCCGAAGGATAAGCAGATGCATACATTGTACTATTATTACTAGTTTTGAAGAGTTTTTTTTGGTGTTTAATACTAAACGACCTAATTGTACTATTTTCTTGCACTTTTTCAAATGTATGGAACATTTTTACAGAAGAATGTAAAAAAAAAACATTTTGGGAAAAAATATTTTAGAAAAAAAAACATTTAGGGAAAAAAGAATTTCAAAAAAAAAAATATTCGGAAAAAAAAAAAAAATTTGGAAAAAAAAATTGTGGGAAAAAATGTTGAAAAAAAAATTTTGGAAAAAAAATCGGAAAAACAAATTTCAGGAAAAAAAACAAAAAATTGGAAAAAAAAATTTTGGAGGGCAATAGTCCTGGTCAATATACTAAAATAATGACTGACATTTGACCAGCTCTCAGCCAGTGACAGCTCTGCTTTGATGGTGGAGGTATAATAAATCGTAATATCGTTGCCATGGGTGAGTTTAAAATGTGCAGTTTTTGCTATTTTTCCTTACAGAATTTTCTAATAACTTTGCAGATCATCCTGTTCACTGATCTCTTTCAAACTTAGCATTTGGTCTCAACTATAATCTAACTTCAGTTTAATAATTTTGGGCATCAAGCCTGTCTAAAAAATAAAAATTACGAACGTAATGTAACGTTTTTCTTCTGCTTGATATGTTCCATTAATTGTTTGGCCAATGGGGCTCTGCACTAGGGTGGCCCAAAAAACAAAATTTTTGATTTTCTATTCGCACACCCCCTCATTTTAGGAGAAATTGTGAAAAAAGCACCCTGTAAAAATTTCAAGAAAATCGGTCAAGTCTCAGTGGTCTCTCAAGGCCCCTCCATTCTTAGCAAAAAGGAAACTTTCAACCATTTTCGCCAATACGCGGTTCCTCATAACTTAGTCAATTTGTACAGTACTGCATTTTCAATGCCATGGTTGGATAGGGCTCAAAAAGAGCTTCAATTTGCATACCAACATTATTGGTCTAAGATAATATCTCAACTCCCATGGTCTCTTCAGTTTACACTTTTCGAGAATGAAATTGTTGCTGAACGACCGATCCTGATAAAAGCCAGGCTTTTATTTTTTTTTGCTGTAAATTGCTGTGATTCTTATTTTCCCAGTTCCAGAATGACCAAATATTTAAAAAAAAAGATTTTTGACCATGGGAATGCCCGGTTTATGAGTGATGAAATTTTATGTTGAAGTTTGTCGCAAACTCATAAAATAGCAGGGGGGAATTGTAGTATTTCGAATTCATATCTTCATCCAAATTTATTACAGGGCACCATGATGGGTACCACTTGAAAGACAATATTCTTATGTTTCACATGATATAAATTATGTTGTCCTATATTTAACTCTTATGAAGTTAAACTATGAAATGCAACAGCCCCTCTCCGATGTTTTCAGCACTTTAGACAAAATCTAACATTAAAACTTTACAGCTCATAAAGTGGGTTTCTCCATGGTAAAAAAAAAGTTTTATGTTTTATGGGGTCATCCTGCCTTTTGGAGAATAAGAACATGTTAATTGACAGTGAAATTTAATGGAAATCTTTTCTTGAACAGGTTTAGTCATTCAGTAAGCACTTTCGCACATTAGCACTGTCAGCTGAAGAGTCCATGGGAGTCAATATATCATCCTAGACCATTAATGTTGGTATGCAAATTGAAGCTAATTTTGATACCTTTCTAACCATGGCAATTAAAATGTTGTTCATTAAAAATTCACAAAGTTGTGGCTAACCGCATATTGGCGAAAATGGTTGAAATGTTTCTTTTTCGTGAGAATTGAGGGGCCTTGAGAGACCACTTAGACTTGACTGATTTTCATGAAATTTTAACAAGGTGCTTTTTTCATCATTTCTCCTAAAATGAGGGGGTGTGCGATGTGAATTTCAGAAAAAAAAATTTTCCTGTACATTTTTAGGCCACCCTACTCTGCACCTACCCTAATTTTTCAGACCTTTGCAGGAATTTTAATGTCAACTTAGCCATACAATGCTTATGCTACTAGATTTTGTTTGGTGGAGGAAGTAAGCTTCTCTCCTGGTTTCTACACCTGTTTTGGCATTTTTCATTTTGTCGGTGAGAAATTACAAGAGGGTGGACTGAAGAAAAAACTTTTTTTGGAATTTCCAAAACTCAGTGGTGCGAATTGATGCAAAGAAAGCTTGATGGGATGCATTTCCTCTCCGGCTACACCAGCTTTTGCGAAAATGCTATTTTCTGCTATTCCGCAGGCAATTTATTGATCCGAAAAAGTTTTCCGCTCTATTGCACAAGTGACATTTAGACTGCTTGCAAGTTATGTTTCAGGTATATAAATGCATCAAGAGTTTTATTACTGGTTTTCTATATTTGTTCATGTATGACTGCAAATTGAGTATGAATTTAGTAAGACAAGTCAAGAAATATTCATCATCTATTTTAGCTGTTTAGAAAATGGTTGCCATGGCAACAAGAAATGTATCAAGACTCATGTGGTGCAAATAATCCTCAAACTAAAAGGACATAATGATGTTAATTTAATTTTTCATTTAAATATATATTTAGTTAAATATAAATTGGTTTTATGGTGTAACAATTCTATTTTTACCAGTTAAATAAATTTTTTGGTTGTCATGGTTACTTAACCCATTCAGCAACCTCAAGCTGATCTGATGATTGATGAATATCAAAAGACAAACTGTTTATTTCAATGAAATATTTGGTATAACACACTTTTGAATTCCTATGATACAATATTATGGCCAGGAGCTAATCTGGCTATCTTGGGTTGCTATGGCAACATCACTTAAAAAGTGCTCATAACTTATAATAACCATTATTTCACTTCTTCTACATGCCTGCTTTCACTCATTAATAGTAAAACTCAAGGAAATCCTAGAATTTGGAGGGGGCAAACAGGGCCATGTTTGCCACAAATACTATATATGTTGTCATGGTAACCAATAAAATGTATTGCTAAGATGGTTATTGGTTAAATGGGTTGCTGCTGAAGCTTAAAAACTATGTATTTCACGACAACATACTCCGCTTTACCCACAAATTTAATTTTTACTTAGTATGTCTAATATTTGAATTACGATACCCTAATTATAGTAAATCATCTGGTTTCCATGGCAACCATATATCATTGTGGCGGTTCTTGATTTTACTTGCCAAAAGTGTCACTCAAAATATGTCTTCAGGTAAATTTGAAGCTTAATGACATGCCAAAAACAGCTGAAACTGCTACTTTTTGCCATCTGTTTGGAACTGTAATGTTTGGAGGCATTTGTTACCATAGAAACCAAATAACCACTTATAATTATTAAGTCATGTAACATAATACACCCATATGCAGCTAACAAGACTAGGGAGGACACACGATGAAATTTCGAAATATTTTTGGCTATCCACTAGACAAAACATGTATCGGAGGTCCAGTGCTCTTTGACCGGCTGCAACAGTGTTTCCATGGCAACAGAATACTTTAAAATCACCAATTGCTTGCTAATACTAATAGTAAACAGAAAGTATGTTGATATATAAACTGAATTTGAAGAAATTATGTCAAACTTCAAGTGCAATTAAAAGCCATTTTTTTCCACAAATTGTGTATGTATCTGAAAGAGTTATTGATTCAGGTACAGTTTCCAGCAATTGAATGCTTTTCTTTGGGTGTGAGGGAAGCTATTTAAGAAAAAGCTTTAATTTTTTAATCCTAATTTTTTTAAAGTGTTGCCATGGATGCAGAATTAACAAAATTCCCCCTTTGTTGAATTCTGGAAATTTCCTTTTTATGAAACTAGATATTTCAAGCATTCATTTGACACAGAGTTTTGCTGTCATGAAAGGTTCCGAAGTGTGCCAGGTGTTGATTCACAAACTCAAGCAAGTCATAATATGCTATAATTCCATAATAATAGTTGTAACATAATTATAGATCTCCCAGATCTGTCCAGATATTAATATCGATATTTTGGTTATTCCCTAATTTGAACAAATATTTATCTCTTTCGGGAGTTTCAACTAATTTGGAGCATTATTCACCTTGATATCTGCATTAAAGTGATAAAATTGACTTGTATTTCATAATTTTATCGTTTCCATGGTAACTCAAATAACAAAATTCTGCACCAGTTTTCACACTTTTGGATATTAGTTCAGAAAACTACAGGTCTTGACGATTAAAATGATGTATCATTTGCCCATCTGGCTCTCGGTGTCACGAAACTCTTAAAATAAGCCACTTTTTGGCCTTTGGCCGCTCATCTATCAGCACAGCTCTATGGCCTCCAATATTTTTAGAGGCAATAATAAATTGTCCATCCATTCCATATTCATTACACGGCATCCTTGGATACAGGGTCAAGAAGGTTAGGCAATAGATTGAGCCCAGTTGGCCAGTGGCGACCATAAAATATTAGGCAGTTTCTTATTGGATATTATACTGGTATAAGACTTGGCAAAAAGGGTTTTGGAAAAACGCCACCAAAGATATAAAAGGAGAAGACAATCTATAGACAGAAGAAAAGGTCAGATGACATGTTTAGGACAGACAGCATGAGACAGAACCAAGAAAGATTGGGACTCTGTCGACTGTCTGCAGTGAAAGTCATGGATAACTTGAGTGAGTATACATTTTTTAAAAACCTGTATAACAACTGATTGTAAGAAGAATAGTTTAATGGAAGGGTTTAATTGAATTCAACGATGACAATGTTATTATAATACTAAATTTAATCTTGCTACAACTTTTCATCATGCCAATGATACCATTATAATTGTTTGCATTCATATATCATTCTGATATCAGTTATGTGTCATTACAATAGGCACTCTATATTACCTAAAGTTGCACATAGTGCTCAGCTCTCTCCTTCCTTCACATAGCTTGAATCAATCCTAGGCTCCAGTATTGACCAGTAATTGGCAGCCCAGTTACCAATTCTGCTAATACCCTACCCCTTGTACACAAGCAGCGTTGAAAAAGAGGATATTTCAATGGTTTTATAGGTACAGACATGCAATTTATCAACTAACAGGAGAGCCGAAGGCCACAGCAATTCTTTGTTACATTGCATCGGTCTGAGGTGATATATATTTGGTTGGAAGTCATGACACGGCTGTTCCGTACCCCAAGGGGTGTGACAAACTCTGTAAAAAAGGGTGAAAACCTACTCCTGGGTACTTAGGGGTAGGAATTGTGGAGTAAGTGAGCTTACCTGTTACAAAATAGAAATGAAATTCCACAAAAACTATATTTTTAATCTAGACAAAATTTCTGCATATACCTGTCATGTCAATGGTGCTAAATCAATGGGGTTATTCTAGTCCAGATGCTTGAACTAGACAAGATTATCTTAAACAGTATGCAGCCAACAATCATTATTTCCTACATTCCCTCTCTCTCCTCACATTGCTGGGGACTTCCTTGCTTCAGTGGTGCCATTTACTAGGAGAATATACATTATTCATTCCTCAAGGTGTTGCATACATATCTCTACATACTGTACCTCCCGGGAAGGCTCGAAGAGATGCTGAAAGATCACCTAATGTATTGACTAATAGGAGCCTTGTACGACACTTTGGTGTCAATTACAGTCTGAGAAGAGCAGACTTGGAGGGGGGGGGGGGGGGGGGCAAGAGGAAAAGTTATTTCCTAATGGCTTCATAACAGTCTGAAGCTAGACACTACCACCAAGGCAACTAATTTGGGAAATACAGCCACTGTGTTGTATGTACAACTGTTACACTTTAACATAACTGTAGCTTATTGTAAAAAGGCAATGGTTTGCAAAAGGCATATATATATATATCTGCAATGAGTCAGCAAGCATCTTGTCCTTTTCCTCATAATTACCAGTTATATTGTACTCCATTACAACAAATACCCCTGCACTACCTGGATAAAAATAAAATGAAAGTTCCTACCTTATTGATGGTAAAACTATGACAAAGAGTTACCGACATGATGTTTAGTTATATTTATGCAAGGGAGACCTTTATTCATTTGTTATGGCAAAACACAAGAAGTTGTGAAAGCTACCAATTCTCCCAAGCATTAATCAAACACGAAACTATACCTAAGCCAACCTCAGGTAGTTTTGTAGCTATCTGAAGCTCCGCTGTAAGCATTCGACGAATGTACTGAAGCTCTTTCAAAATACCAACTGTATAAAACAATCTATTAGAATCTTGATTCAATTTGACACTCCATAACTTTCCAATTAGAACCCTACTGCTTCTATAGTGCCCCACAGATTTGAGACTCACACCATCATAGTAACTCTATACCTGAAACATTTAAATACATCAAGTTTATGTGGCACCAAAATACCAAGAGCCTCCCAGGTAAACATTGTGTAGAAGGGCTGAACTAATTTTAGCCAGGTGTTGTAGGACCATTCCCAAGGGTAACCTTCTTACAGAAACTTTGATACAATTGGCTTTTGTTATAAAGCTAAGTGATAACATACTCCACAGACTTGAAGATGCATCCAGAAGGTGTAATAAATATGGCAAATGCAGATAATTTACAGCCACTATAATACATAGTCTTCCATAATAATTCACAGGAGCCATGAATAGGACCTGCAAGCCATGACATAAGCTATATTGTTGGCCATTATAAGAAATTTCATGGTTGAGTAGAGATTAGAATTACCCAATATTCATGCAAAACTACCCAATGCATTATGAATTATGTCCTTGTATGTTGTGCACATTTACTATATCAGAGATTCGAGCAAAAGTGAAGACTATGCCGTTGTTTCTTGGTTAACAGAATCGTATACTGCTTACAACTGCCTACAACTTTTCACATCTCTCCCTTTTTCTTTAAGAATGGGTGGTTGTGCAAATGAAGATGATAAGTATGTCCTTACTAACCAGGGCCTTAGAATGTGTTCAAATAAGAGCCTTCTATAAATCACTCAATTCACTTCAATTTTAAATTGAATAGAGATAATTTTTTTGCCCTTGTGATGTGTTACATGTTGAGTTCTTCTCTATCCTAGTCCTTTATTGTTCTTTAAAAGTACTGCTTCTTCTGTCTCTGATGTCCCAAATCAGTGTTAATTTCCTGAAGCAAAAAAGTGACATAACCTTTTTCCGTTGCTGATGTGACCACTAGCCACCCACCGACTGCAGTTAACCAACTCTAATACTAGAAGGCACAGTGGGATGTTAAAGGGCACAGTGGGATATGATAGACATAGCTGTTTCTAACCCCTTGGGGTGTGACAAACTCTGTAGAAAAGGGTGAAATCTTACCCCTGGCACTATGGGCAGGTGTTAGCTTTTGTGGCATAATCCCAGGGAGGGCTTATCAGCAGTGGTCAGGGCAAACGCATTATGCTCTTGTGATGAGGGAAAGGAGGGGCAGTTAGTGATATAGAGGGCAAAATGGGTTGCCTTGGATCACCAGGGATGGTACGAAGTGCCTGTCTAAAGGTGCTGAGGGCAATACATAACGAAAGCTTAATAGTTTCTGCCTCATTGAATTAGTTACACTGTAGCTGACCCTGAAATGAAGTATGATTGATCTATTACAAGTTATTGCTATATGGTAATGCTGACCAATTGCTCTCCAAAGTATGGCATGATAAATTTGATGATTTTAAACCAAGAGAACAATGTAACCACTGATAATTAAAGTTTTGATGCTATGTAAGTTATTGCACTCCTCCCTGATCATTAAGGAAGCCATAGTCATTTCAGTTGTTACCTATTGCCAACAAGAAGCCATAGAAGATCTTGCCGACCTATACACTTCTTTGTTGACTACATAATTAACAAGGTCAGGTGTTCTTGTCTCCTGGATTCCTGTATTATGTCAAAGGACAGCTCCAAGAAATAAACCACTAAAAACATCTGTAAGCAACACTCACATAATATCTTTGTGTAGATAGACAGATAGACAGATAGATAGACAGATAGATAGACAGATAGATAGACAGATAGATAGATAGATAGATAGATAGATAGATAGATAGATAGATAGATAGATAGATAGATAGATAGATAGATAGATAGATAGATAGATAGATAGATAGATAGACAATATCAAACAGACAATATCAAGTTTGAAATAACATATCAAAAGTCAAATTCCTCCAGATTGCAGATTGACACTGCTTTACATTTGAAATCTTCCACAATATCTCACAGCGGAAATTACATCATCCAAAATCCAGGAAAACAGTCAGGGATTTAATTATATCGATGTGACATTCTCTTCCAGTACTAAAGCTAGTGCTGCGACTGACATGCTGACTTTTCTGAATTCAGCTCTCATCAACACATCACTGTAACATATTCAGCAAGTCCTTTTTCAAGGATTTGATGTTCTTGTATCTCATAATTCAAAACTTAAGTATATTGGTCATTATCCAAGACTTTTGGGAGTAAAAGGTTTCATTGTTTCGTTCATTTGTTGATTTTGTTGTTATTGTGAAAAATATTTTATCAGTATCAATCCATCTCAAGAATCAATTTACCAGGGAAAATAATAATTGACTATGATAATTTTAAGTAACATACAAAAGTGCAAGTAGGGCCTATAGATGGCGTGCAATATTTCTTGAAAGGCATATTATTTACAAATCCAACAAGCTGTCTATGAACATTCATTCTCATGATCATCTATGACTATGAATGCATGGTGACAAGGGATACAGGGTGGGAATAAATCTAAATAAACCTGTTACACAAAAGACCAATTCAATAATGGAAAAGTCAGTCACAAAAGAAGCAGTAAAGAGGGAAAACATCACAAACCAGGAGAAACAAATAAGATACAAACAGGGGGCGTTGCTGCCAAATAGAGAGGAATGAGGGTCAGGGATTGCTGATTGCTGAATGCCAAGGAGCCTTTTTCTGTGCTACTCCAACAGGGCGGGCAAAGCACAAAGCAACAGGAAGCTGTTAACACGTCCAATTGTGTCAGAAGTCACGGAGTGAGGAATTTGTCTCTCTTTATTGAATTCCTGTGGGGCAGTGCAGGCCCACATATCTGTTTTACTGCTCCTGATTTGTTTGCAGGCCCACAGATCTGTTTTACTGCTGCTCCTGATCTGTTTCCTGGACTTGCCTCCTTGACCTACATTGTATGTTTCGTTTAATAACTGTTTCTCATGAAAACTATATTAATGGACAAGCAGAGAAATATCCAAAAATGCAGGTATATCAGAATGAAAGAGTTGCATAGACAATAAAATATCCAAAATCAGGATGGACATTGGGATGATGGACAGACATGGAGTTATCAGGAAATAGAGATGGTCAATCAAGGAATAATCCAAGGCTATCACAATTACTCAATGCTTTTATCCTTTTACTAAAATAAAGTTTTGTGAATGATTAATCTAATCAATAAGTGCCGTTAATGCTTGCACTAAGCTATACCCAAGGGCATCAGAATTAAATGGATTGCTTGCATTAAGTTGAAGCATAGTTGCAATTTGTTGCATGGC
Source organism: Platynereis dumerilii (assembly GCA_026936325.1). Taxonomy (NCBI): domain Eukaryota; kingdom Metazoa; phylum Annelida; class Polychaeta; order Phyllodocida; family Nereididae; genus Platynereis; species Platynereis dumerilii. The sequence goes on from JAPTHN010000120.1 coordinate 564,472, forward strand.
ACGAAGAAATACAGAATATTTTGAAGTTTTAAAAGCATTTTCAAGGTAAATACGATTTAAAGAATCTGTTTAAAGGTTTCATGGCCATAAAATATTGCTCAAGGAGCAATTGAGCAATAATTAACATGACAGTTTCTGCCTAACCTATCAGTAACTGAACATTGAATCTTCCATGAACTATGGTTTCACAAAACTTCTGTGTTTTTGGAAAATGTAGTTTGGTAAACAACCAACTAAAAGTCATAGTGTATTGATAATGACAACAGCCTAACAGTTCATCGATTTATCTTTAAAAAGATTAATAGTCTTGATGAAGTTTCATGCATCTCATGTTCAAATAAAAGCACAGATCACCCAAAGTCACAGACTCAGGCTTCCTTAAACCTGAACATGGAAATGGTTTTGCTTCAGCTCAAGTCCAGAGGATTAATATCACAGCCTGACAGCAGGGCATTAAGTTGCCATCAATAGGCCTACCTGGCGGAAAAAGTCGAGAGGTCTGTTACGATGGTAGCAGGAAATGATGTGTAGTCTTTCAAAAGCCAATTCCATTCCAAATGATGGAATAATTCTGGCCACATTGTCTCTCACAGGCTGACTAAGAATTAATCTTGACGTAAATTTGTGGCTGATCGTAAATCAAAGGGAAAAAAATAAGAGAAACACACAGAAGCATAGCCATGCAGGTACTTCAAAAAGAACTCCAAACACATCACCTTTATATTTCACAAAATGAACATCAAGTATATTTTGATCAGTTGCCAAAAATCAAGTGTTTAGGAAAATGTTTTGTGTTGTGATTCACAGAATTCTGAAAAGCAAACCCACTAAAGCAAATGTTGGATTGAAGCTTTACCTAATTACATTGTATAAGCCTAAAGCTTTGTCATCGGAAGGGCATTCCCTTTATTGGAGGATCAAGCGTCTTGGAGGGAAATGTAATGTGTTAGTTCACATGTCATGCTGAAATCTGCCATCAATGTTCACTGTGTACTTGCATAGAATGTTGAGACATCCGGACAACAAAAAGGCCATTTTAAAGTTATCAGCCACACTTCATAGCTCTATTGATTACCAGTGATCACATTGATCAGTGACATTAATATTATTGAGAATTTGAGAATGGGATGAAGCTGCAACAAATGTAACAAATACTCTTGAAACAGGAGCAGATTTCAAATCTCCAAAAACTTATAAGTTCATTTGATGCAAGTGGATCAAGTAATTTTGAAGACTAAGATTAATCAATTAATTGTTCCAATCGTTTGGTGTCAGGATTTAAGAAGAGTAGGAAATAGCCGTTTCAAGGGTTTTTGCAGCCGCACCTTGAGATTCATGCTGGAAGAAAATAAAGTAAAGAAAAAGAAGCCGTTTCAAGGGGTTTTGCAGCTGCAACACAAGATGATTTCCTGTCGCTGGAAAACAATTAAGCCTGACTGCAATTATCATTGGTCTCAGATACACATTTTAGAAAAGTGTTAGAAAGACCTGAGTGGTTGCCGTCTGGGCCTGCTGCACCGAAGGTCTTTCTATGAATGGGTTCAAACTCCAGGTGATAATTAGGCCTGACCACAATTAAAATTGGTCTCAGATACACATTGTAGAAAAAGTGTAACACAAGTGGCTGAGTGGTAAAAGTCCAGGCCCGCTTTACGAGTTCGAAGCCCATGGGTAAAAACTAAAATATTTTCATTCGGATGAGACATTAAATTTACAACCCTTAGTATCAGTGACAGTGCTAGGCAAGTACCAGATCATTCACATCTGGTAAATGTGTAACATGCTGAGGATCCCTGATCTCTATGCCTTAAAATAAATCAACCCAAGTGAGCCCTCTGGACTAGAAAAAAAGATAATAGATAGAAGGGAACCGTTGTTCCATTTTCAAATTTTGAGAGATTTTTAAGTTGCAGATCAATGCATCTTCATGCTCAGGGGCCTTTTCATATTAAATTTGAGTTTAAATTGACAATTCATTTCCTATTAATGACACATCAATGTTAGTGTTGCTATGTCTTGTTTGAAGAATATTGTATGGTTTCTTGTGTTTAGGTGCTGTTTCCATGCAACATCAAATTGTGTATTTGTTGATTGGCAGCTGATAAAATGAACACCATAAGTAGAAGCAAATGCATATGTTTATAAAACAACAGATCTATTAGCATTTGGAATTAAGCCATTAATGTGGGTCCTATAAAGGTTCAAGCTCAATATTCATTTCACAGGTTCCACTGTTGCTCCATCAGTTGACCGAAAACTACATGCAACTGGAATATTCACACTTTGCTGTTCAACTTTAAAATGTCAAACGTACCAAAGGAATTATTGGGTTTTTATTACATCTTTGTCCTATTTGGAAAATGTCATTTACCGAAACAAAAGAACAAATATGCTTATGCGGTTACATTGACATGGAATATCTTCATCACAATTCTCGGCGCTGTCAATTTATTCATTACGCTGTATTTAACACCACTGAGAGGAAATATTGGGGTCAATTTGAATACGACATACTGGAAGTTAGTAGAAAACCTTTTTGCATTTATAACTTCAATTGCGATGTTCTGGATGAGCAAAAAGGACCATTTCTACTTTCCGTTCACGGGCAAAGAAATTGTGACAAAGGTGAAGTCTCGACGATTGCAGTGTGTCTTCATATCAATTGCAGTGCTGTATATCTGTCCAACAATAGCCATAGGCCTGATTGCAATCAGTGAAGATGACTTTTTAAGTCAAGCTAAAAATTGCTTCAAATCGATCAACATCTCAGATACAGATTGTTTATCAACTTTCCAATTTGTCTTCAATATGCCATTGTTTGTTCCAAACTATTTGATACCAGTTTATGTTTCAGCATACAGCTATTTGATTGGCAAAGAATTTGGTGTTTTGTATGACGATATGAAGAATTGTACCAAACTATTTGGCATTTCAGAAAAGGAAATTGTTTGTTTCAGACTGAGGCACAATGACATCTGCCAAAAGGTCGAAAGTTTCGCTGACAGTCATAAAATTCTCTTGTCAACCAGCCTCTGTGCTTCAATTGTTTCCTTGGTAAGTTGTGGTTACAATTTCTTCGCTCCGCTGGTTATCTCGTCAAAAAATCTGTGGCCGTGGACTGTCAGCAGTTTGGTTACTATGGTAGTTATGTTTTTGGGACCATTGAGTTTACTGGATCAGGCTAAGAAACCTTTGGAACTTTTATCAAATGCTGATATGAAAAAGGCCAATGAAAAAACCATGATTCAGGCATTAATGTTCGCAGAATCTGTACGTAACTTTGGTGGAATATCAGTTGCTGGCTTCATGAACATGGACAAACCAGGGGCACTTGGAATCCTAGGTTTAGTTGTCACTTATATCCTAGTGGTTGTTCAATATCAGGCAGCCTAGGCAGATAAAAAAAAATTTTATCAGAAGACCTGCTTACAAGCAGTTTTTGCCCTTTCTCTTATATGGAGGCTCTTTAATTGGTCTTGGCAGTAACATTTGAATTAGTAAAACATTAAGCTGTCTTGTTCAGGAGTTATTCAATAGGTTTTGTTGTGTGGGCCTATATATTTGTGTCTGTAAAACCACTGTATTAGTGTTCATGAATCATTAATGTAAGAAATAACTCTTTATAATGACCAATGGAAAATGTTAATGCCTCTTCCCGGCAGTTTGGATAATTGGCATTTTTTAAAACATTTATTGTAAGCTGACAACAGAACAGCGAAGCTTGATGCCATGGAAACAGAAAAAAAATCATAATGCTTGTCTTACTTGACAAATTAAAAAACATAAGCCTGTATGTTTATACCTGTATATCCATTTATGTCTATATATTCATTGTATTATTATTCATAAATATTAAATGTAATAAATAAAGTTAACTCTTTGTTTGTATTTATTTATCGAAAATACTTTGTTCTTACTTGTAGTGATTCTTTTTTCATATGCGGTGATTCTTAAGTTGAGAGACCAGACCTCATGGAAGAGTGAAGCTATTTCTTGTGTAGAAGGGTAAAGTTTCTTCTTGGGCAAAATGAGGGTCATTGCAGTATTGCAAGAAAGCACGTGAAACTGGTAATGTGTGACCTGGTAACATTATGTGTATGCTAAAAAATCATCAAAGGCCTTTGTCTGACTTACTTTTGTCTATATTCAATTTGTCTAAGAAAAACGACAACATGGTTTGTGAAATTTGCATCTATGCATATTTGATTCTCAGTTCAATTTCAAATTCAGAATGGAGAAGACATGCAGTTGAACAAGCAGTCAGACCTGAAAAGTAAAATGTTCAACCACTTCTAATTTAACTCCAGAGCTGGTGTTGGAAGTGTTTTTGTTCAGCTCTGCACTCTAAAACATTTCAGACAAAATTGGTTTTTTAGATTCAAAATGGTTTTTTTGAAAAACGTTTAAAAAAATCCATGTTGAATTTTTGCATTGAAATTTGGTTTTTCAAAAAACCATTTTGAATCCTAAAAAACCAATTTTGTCCCGACATTTTTTAGAGTCTGTCTCCAGATCACATGAGGGAGGTGGCATGACCAGGGCTGGAATTGACTAGCCCAGCGATTGGAAGCCAATAATGGATCTTCAGCCAATATTCCCAGTAACATGTGTTTATCAGATATTCAGCCATTACAAGACAGATCAATGATTGTTTATTTGATCCACAAATACGATTTATCCCTGCACCAAGGATATTTGAACAAGGCAGACTGTTCGCATTAAGATGATGGATTGTGGAATGTCTTTCATGCATGAAAACTGAGAAACTGCATGGTCACACAACCCTTTGAATGAGAATCCAGTTTTAATCACATTTAAATGGGTGTCAAGTTCAGAGTCTATTGACCTGAGGCTCAAGACAGGGGATTATAGCCAGCAATCAGTGCAAAACAATACAACAAGATTAAAATCCTGTCACCTGTTCCTTGAAAGAGCCTCATGAACACTGTCAAAGCAGAAGATATCAGAGCTGAGCCATGGACTTTTAGCCAAAGATATCTCAATTGAGACATTTTCAAGTCGATTTATAAACATGGAATTATTTATTTACTAAACCTTCATTGCAAGGGATATACCTGGAGAGGGCAAAATAAACGTATTGCCCTGTAGACGACAATATGCGAGGTAAGAGATCAAAATTCTCCTAAAACCATGTCAACACAGAAAACTTTTGCCAACTTACCTTGCAACTTTGAAGCCATTTAATTCAGAATCAAAGAAGTCTGTATATGTACTTTAGCATAGATATAACCAACAATGATTACATAGGCAGTTCTGCATGGTGTTATGTTGCTGACAACAATTAGATTCATAGTAATTTGACTTTTTTTCAAACATGTGCTTTTCACAAGACATTGTTATGATCAAACAGGAAGTGGAACAACAGTGCCACCTTACCTACACATGAAACTGGAACATTTTCAAGGTTATGGAAATTTGAAAGACCAGCAAGAAAGATTTAATTGCTGTGGAAAATTTATTAAGCATCTATAAAACTAGTTGTCTTCCTCCTAAAATTCCAAAACTTGCCCAACTTAAAATGACTATCATTACAATTATTCTGAAGGATAGGCCCAGGTTAATTTATCTCTAGAGCCTCATGAGTCCTTGAAAAAATTTGTAATGCACAGACATGATAACAATGCATCTCTTCTGCAGTTACAGTGATGGATGACAAATAATAAGATATCCAAAGATTTCAGAAATTTTTCGTAGAAATACACACTAATCTTCTGTCGCAAAACTTTCATTAATCCATGAGTAGAACTTCATTGCTTTATCCCACAAAGGATCAATAAAAAACATTTTGAAAAGTCACATCTTTTGTCTCATACACAAAGACACAGATCAACTAAAATCAGATGGAGCATATATTCTTCTCTGAGCCTGAACATGGAAATGGTTTTACTGCTGCTCAAGCCCAGAGCATAAATATCACTGACAGCGCCTGACAGGGGGTTGTAACTATGAGCTACCAATGCTACTGCTACCATCCATACCCTGTGGAAGATATGCCTGATGGCTGAAGCACAAGTGTGGATAGTTTATCTTTAAACTGAGAGGGTGTGTTGTCTCTTTGAACTTGTCAAGGTGTCTTAATTTTCAACCATAAAACAAGTAACATTCACTGGCCAAAAATGGAAGAAACTCCACAAATTAGAAAATGAAGAAAGGACACCTCTTTCCTAAATCAGTGAATCTACATGTGGTTCTGTCTTTCAGTTTCTTAGCTAGACGATCTGCATCAATATTGTACATTTAATTTACATGCTTGCTTATAATTACATGTGGTGTGACATATCCTGCAAATGCTGAATAGAATGGATCTCTACACACCCGTTCATGTACACCATCGAACAATTAGAACATGAACCAAGTACAAAGTTGTACTTTCTTGCTAACATGCTGTTCATTAACCTTCGATACTTGAATATATAAGCCTTGTTCTTTCTCAACCACTATTTATCACAAAGATTGGCAGACTAAAGGACAACATCAAAACAGTGCATTATTTAGGTTCAGTGTTCTTATAACACAAGTGTTTGTTCCTAATTAGTCACATCCATTTCTTACTGCAGATTCTCCTTGCATTTCTTCTGTGCTTCCTTCAAGTAGTTGAAGATTTTAGTTTGCATGTCAATGAATGCAATAGCCCAATGTCAAGCCCCCCCCCCTACAAATAGCAACAGGTATATCCATGAGGACCAGGCAGAAGAACAGGCATACAAATGATTGCCACAGAAAACAAATCGCCCAACAATGCCTTTTAAATTTCGACATGTGTCTCCTATCCATTAATCCAGCATTAGTTGCCTCCAAAATAGTATTTGTTTAGTCACAGCTTTTGAAGTTATCGATATTCAAAGTCTCTCTTGATTCGGTCTCTATCTATCTTACCATTGTTATGCAGATAGCACTTTGTAGCTGTTGATATGAGGACAACATTACATGGATAAAGAATTACTATCACTTGGATATAATGATTATGTGGCCAAAGATAAAAAAGATAGCCTATATCCAAAATCAAACAGAATCAAGGTTGTTTTAACATTTTCAATTTTACAAAATAGCCTACAAGAAAAATGGCTTTTATGAAAACATGCTTGTCACATTACTTCTCCGCCCCTGTTATACTGGTCCCTTTATGTTGGAATTGCCAGAGTTGAGAGATACAAATCATGTTGCAAAGGTATATTATCTGTATCGTTCTCTTGAGTGCAAGGAAAGGTGCAGAAAAGGTACAGAAAAGGTGGTGACACTATCTTGTGGTAAACAATGCTGTGTTTTCAACACAATGGTATTGTTTTTGTCAGCAAACAAACAACATTTTTCCGTTATGCTGCAGTTTACATGTACTTCAGTAAATGTATCTGTTGTTCAGATTTACAGTTTGGAAGGATGAAAGAAAGGCCGCAAAAAAAAAGATCTCTATAAAGGAGTCGAATAAAGACCTAATTACACACACATGTACAAAGTGAGTAGTGCATTGTAGCAGCCTGGTTCAGGTTCCCTATTGTTGTCTATTCCCCAGGGTAATAAAGAACCTATTTGCTTTTAGCCTGATGCGGGGGTTATTGTGCTTTTACATCATGTATTACATAGCCAACATTGTTTTCTACATTGCCTGAATATTGCCTAGGTGTTTTGGGGTAATAACCAGCTGTTTGCTACCTGTTGCATTGCCATGCACTGCACATACATTTCTCTTTTATAATACCAGGGACATATTCATTGCTCAATCAAGTTATTATCAGGAGCATATATGAGTTTTTATGTATTTTACGATTTCATACATATGGCAGATAGGAGTTACTTACAGAAGGTAAATTAAGTCAGGCCAGACATAATTGATTTTTGGCTTACAGATATTCTCGAGGAACTTTTTGTAGGGTCGGTCGGTAAGACAAAAAAAGACTGTAATCTCCAACTTTTTATTAAGACTATTTAATAAAATTTGTGGTAAGCTCTTTTTTTCGTAAGCAGAAAATGTTTACAAGAAGCTAAAAATCAGATGTGTCTGGCCTCATAGCTAATAAATGATAGAGTCAATGGCCTGTGTTGCCTTGTTGGTACACAACCAGAAAATTGTCTTGCAATAAATGTTGTATGTGCTAACATGTGAATGGCCAGATGCTTAGTGGAAAGCTTCCAAAAAATTGCAGACATGGGGGCAATCAATAAAACATTTCTTTAAGATCAATACTGATGCTGAAATGTTTCACATGTATGCATGCATTGAATAAATGCAACTAGATGTGAGAGTAACATTGGAAGGTGATACTTTCCATTTGTGATAGCAATAATTTGGTGGCAAAAAATACATGCCAGAAAGATAGAAATGTCTGCCTTATGAAATGTATCATTTACCTTGTCACACTGGCTTAATATTAACATGTTTGATAGTGACAGGATATCACTGTCCAATTGTTAAGTGTCTCTCTGATTATAAAAATCATCTGAAAATTGTTGAACCAGCCGTTAATTTGACATTCCTTGCAAAGAGTCCATTGTTTTACCTCTCTAATAAGATCAATAGTCTTGATCAAGTTTCATGTCTGTTTCTCATGCACACACAAAAGCATGGATCCTAAGCCAGAACAAGGAAATGGTTTTACTTCAGCTCAAGCCTGGAGCATTAATATCACTGACACTGCCTGACAGGAGGTCTCGACTTGTGAACCTACGATACCCTGAGGAAGATACGGAGCTGCCCCTTACAACACCTGTATTGATGGTCTGTAACATTTAAGAATTTCTGACATTCTCTGTATCTTTATGGCTGGTTCATTGAGTCATCAACCAACCCTGAAGTTGTCTAAAATAGATAGTCACAAAGGCAACAAAATGCTCGATTACAGACGTCTACATGACATCAGAGCGATCAGACTTAGTGCTACAATCCCTAGATCCTTCAATTAAAAGATCATTGTGTTTGCATCATGTGAGGAATGATGCCCAGGATATACACTGACACTGGTAAGCATCCAAACAACATTCTCTTGGGATGTCGTTCAACTTTCCAATCATAGTCACCCACCAAGAGAATGTGCAGTCACCCCCTTCTTCCATCCTCCCTGCACTGATAATATGAAGCAAGAGAGCTAGAAGGGGATCAACCAGCCAGTCAGTTACACTGCCTGCAAACAATTCATTCTTACATAAGCCTTTTTTTTAAACATATTAATATAAATAATACATTCACAAAAAAGTTGAATGAAATAGCATACCTTCAAACAAGAGATTGGTCACTGGTAAATCCAAAACCTGTAAAAAGAGAATAAACAGCAGATATAAACGTCTTGTAAATAAAACCTTTTATGCATAAGCATAAAGAATTAATCACAATTTTATACCAACATCTCAACATTAGTATAAGTGATAATATGTATGATATTACTCATGATGAGAACTAAACAAGACCTTAGCATTGTTCATTTCTCCTAAGTCAGCTGCACTCCAGCTTCAAGGTATCCTTCCAACTGCAGCACCCATGTGAGAGTGAGGAGAACTGATGCTGGAAGGTTTTATTCTAGCAGGGGCATGAACATTTAACAGTCATGATTTGTCCTGATGATGAAAAACAAGCATCCTACATCCATTGATTCCATTGATTAATTTAATATATTAAATCATAAAAGTCAATCCGAACAAATTTTTAAAAATATTTCGGCTTTATTCAGCCATACTCAGGTATTTTTTTTTTAGCATTCTACACCTACTGATGCTTGCATAATAATCAATCAGACAAAATAAGCAATTATCCAATCAATCAATCAATCTGACAGTATGTCTATGTACCTTCAGGTTATCTTTCTATCCATCTATCTATCTAACTATCCATCTATCTATCTATATCCATTGGCATAGAAGTGATGATCTATTTAGTGGCAATGCCTTATTGGGCAAATGAGCCTTTCTGCCAAAATGTTTCTTCCCTTTGTCCCCATTGGTCCATAATTCTTTGACTACTTTTCAATCTGCCAATCCACTAGTCCTATCTATCTAACTATATATAGAGCACCAACTTCCCTATACATAGAACTATCTATTCTCCATAACTGGTACTTCACAAGAAAGGCCACTCAAGGCAAAAATGGGAGATGACCATCAGCTGTTGCTTCTATAGCAGTCAGGCATGGACATGGCCATGACCAAGACTCAAGAGCCTGAGTAGCCATTGAAGGCTCCATGAAGTCCAAGGATAACCATTCGAGGTCAATATTATGAACTGTGGTATTCCAATACCACTTCAATCAATTTTTAAATCTAACCAAATAAAAATCCAAATTCATTATCTTGTCACAAATTTATCCATGGCAGTAGCCGATAAAGTTAAGTTGAGGTCATGGCAAGTCAAAGTACTCTTCCTCAGAGTCATCACATTCCTTCCTGTTAATATAAGGTCATGTTCTCTCAAGTCTGCAAGGTCAACACCCTGTCGGAAATTGACTTGACATTCTGGCAACAGATGAGAAAGAATAAAACATGAACAGGGCTTTCGACGTCAGCAGGGAATTTGTGGTGGCCATTGCCTATGGATAGTTAAACTGGCAGAGAAAAAAAGAAAGGTAACTTAATACAGTCAGCACCAGAGGTTTGCTTTTCAGATAGTGAAGTGGTGTTCCAACAAGTGGTACCTATAAAATTATTCAGCCTGGTTTTTATACAGAAATGCAGTCAGTAGTAGGAATAGAAGTATTTTACACTTTGCCCCAAAAAACATATTAATTGCTGGGACTTTGCACCAATTTGCAAGAATCGCACCAAAAAGGAATGCAAAACGAACCAATTTCTTCAAGAAAACAACAATACAATTAAGACAAAGATAGTATTTAGCTGTCACAGTTTGTGAGATTCCAACCAAATTATCTGACACAAATGTCTCTTCTGCTGCCAACTTTCCTAAAGCAGTTCCTTTCAAAAGATTCCAGTTCCAACCAGCATAATTATTAAGTTGAGTGAGAGGAAGACCACCTGGTCAAATAGAGACCAGTGTCATCCTGAATGGCAGCGGGATAGCGCTTTTTGGCTACAGAATCACCTTATCCAAAGTGTCGAAAGATGTTTAAATTAAAGGTAAATTACAGTAGGTATGATGCAGACTGGGTTTGTAACCTAAATAGGCTAAAGATCATCTTTAAAGATGTATGAATTTTTTCAATTTTATAAAAAAAATCTTCTGGTGACATTTATAAAATGTGCATTACAGTAATATAACGGGCATTAATGCCGCATTATGTGCCCAAAAGTGATATTATGGAATTCAAGGTAAACTATTGAAAAGTCATGTTACATGTCAAGAGACATAGTACAAATAAAATTGTAATTTTCTTTTCAGGTGCAAATCTAAGCATTCAAAGACCAGTTTGACATCATAACTGAACAAATTGTGAAAAAACTGTTCATTCTGCTTGCTCTAAATTAACTTGGAACAGTTGTTAAATACAGGAAGTAAAACAAACTCAACAACCGCCATTTTTCTCACTGATTCATACATAAATAGAGTCACAAAACAGAATGACATATACAATTAATTTGTAAAATGCTAATTGAATCAAAATGGCAAGATCAAGACCATTGAATCATGTCATTGACTTGGCAGGAAAACCTCCAAATCTGCTACATTTCATTACATCCTGTTACAAAATGTAATTCAATTCGAAACAAGATCAAATCTTTAAGACACATGGACAACAAAAAGATTGGATCACAGATATTCAAATTTACCTATTGACAAAGATTGACAAAGATGTTGCTTAGTTTAATATACAAAAGAACCTTTATCAAGTGAACCTTTATCAAAAGGAGACTTCTTTCTTATCATGCAAATGAGAAACAAATTATTCCTCTCCTCTGTTCAAAGCTTGTCCCTGCAAGATAGCCAAACAAATCCACTGCTCTCTCCTCAGTCTTGTGAGAGGCAAATAGAGGATTTAGCAATATGAAAAAAAAAATTACGGGCAAGTTGGTCAGGAAAACATGAGTAAAATGATCCACTAAAAACGATGAGCATGTGAGAAAACAATAACCACATGTATCTTTACTGCCATGTGTTGGTTGTTTAATTGAGTGTGCCAAACATTTCTGACATCATCAATATGATCAGTGTATAAGATTTGCTGGAGGTGAAACAGGGTTTATAAACTAAAGAAATGTGAACATCCAACAACATATTTAGAGAACTACTCAGTCATATATCAACAGTTCACAATTGATGCAGGTATTATGACTTTTTAAAACTTCAGAATGACAGCTATCTGTCTTCAGACAATTTTGGTTATGCAGATATGAGACAAATTTCAAACCTTCAACAACTAACCAAACAAGTATGGTACATAGATATATTTCCTGAGATAGAAACCCAGAGTACAAGATAAGTCATCAGGAAGGAGTTAGCTTGGCTAATTGTGTTGGCTGATAACGTTCAGGAATTCATTCATCTTCAAGGAGTTTAAAAAAATATAGAGGAAGAAAGTATAAGAAATATTTGAAGAAAACTAGTAAAATATGGGGAAAAGAGATGAGGAGTTGTTGTACAAGAAGAAGAAAAAGATAAATCATAAAATAACACAGAGAATGGAGTAGAATCTATAAAAGTGTTGCAATGAACTGAGCTGAAAGAAACCTTGGTGATCAGCTGTTTGCAAAAAAAGGTTTGAGGGAAAGAAGGGAAATATAACCAACCGAATTGAGAATGACTGCATGGTAGATAAGGACAGGCGATAGACAACAAATGCAGGAAATAAGTTATGTTGGAGACAGGCAAAGAGCTTAGTGGTGTTCAATAAATCTGAACAGACCTTTTAATTGCATTCCAATGTTCTTAGAAGGTTACCAGATTTGGTTCAATTAATTAAGAGAAATGATAAAAAGAGAACGAGAGAGCAAGAGAGGAGGAAGGCGAGAGGGAGAATAGGGGAGAGGGAGACTACAGATATTATATTTGGCTACAATTGAGCGTATCTTGATTATAAAATAAACCTGAGACATCAACATTTGAATCATTAAGCTACAATGTATCTATCCAACAAACCTAATGACTCTTCAAAGCCACTAACTGTTGCATCCTTTTTCTCCCCTATAATCCCAATAGTAATACCACTTACAAAACAAAGCCAAATTGTATCAAAGTGTCTGCAAGAAGATCCCTGGTGGGGATGGTCCTAATTTACAACACCTGGCCAGAATTAGTTCAGTCCTTCTTAGCAACGTTTACCTGGGAGACTCTTGATATTTTCGCCCCACATAAACCTGATGCAGTTAAATGTTTCATATAAAAAATTGCAGTAAATCTCTAACAGGTGGGGTAATATGTGAAGTAGAGCTTCAATTCGAGGTTACAAGGTGTCTAGCTGAATTAAGATACCCATAGATTGGGCCACACAGTTGATGTTTTGAGTGAGTGTCATTGGAATGCTGATAGTTCATGGAGATTGATTTCAGCCAGAGATGCAGCTTTTAAAAGTAACACACATTTTATTTACAGGTAAGGATGGCATGTTATACAAATGAACAGTGTTTTAAACAGAAATTACATTAATGTAAAATTTATTAGAGGTTGGTGCCTTAGGATATTTTTAAACCAAATATAGGATTCTGTCTACATGTGGTGCAAGATAATTTGTAAAGCATAAAAGCCAGTATATACATCCAAATTGGATAATATATTCCAATCTGGTATTTGTCAATGTAATGATATGCACGAAAGATTACTCCTCTGTCAAATCAAACAGATAATGAGTCTAGCCTTGGGATTTTGGAAAAGCGTAATAAAAGGAGAAATATGAGAAAGAGGAAAGAAAAGGGAAGGTCAAACGAGATGGATTGAGCAGACAGATTCTTACAGGCAATTTCATGACCACGCGATTCTGGTCATTCACAGTTGCCTGTGAGGAATCAATGCTTAACACGTACTTACTACGTTTGATCAATCAGCTGTGTGACGTTCTGTTGTGTCTGAACCAATCAGATTAACTAGAAATGCTATGTATTTAGTGACCAAAGAACTTGAGAATCGCATACTAATGAAATCACCTGTAAAAAGAGAAAGAGACCTTGTCACTGTCTGGAGTCAAATCTGATGGTGATCTTGTGATTGTGAATATAAGCCAAATAATCTTTTATTCAAATACTATATTGCAAGACTGACTGATCCCCCCATTTTATAACAAATGTTTTACCTGAGAACAATTTGCATAACACTTTTGTGTAATGCAGCAGCCCTCTTCGATATGTATTGTTCACAAGATATTGAGATTGGAAAAGTGTCACAACCTTTCACGGCCTGGCAGAACAGGATGGAGAACAGGATATGAGTTAAGGATATGGTCCGGATATGGTGAATAATTGAGAGGAAGCAGTGTGGTGGATATAATGTGTTAGATGTTAGGCATCCAGCGCAGTTGTTGCTTCCCTCTATTATTCTATATTTACACTTAACATACTTGACGTGCAATAGCTTTCAAGAAAGTTGCAAAGATTAACAATGTTCTAACAAGTTCTGAAGTCTCAAATATCGATCCTTGAAGAATAATTCATGATATTGACAAACAATTCATCAAGCGAATATTTAGGATGCGAAGATTGAGGAGGCTGAAGGTATATAAACAACCATGCTATAGATTTACCTGACAGCTCTATCCCACCTGTAAGAATTATCCCTCCTCCTTCCTACCCTCAATACAAAAGCCAAGTTGTATCAAAACACCTGTAAGAAGATCCCTCATGGGAATGGTTCTGATTTGGAACACCTGGCCAGAATTAGTTCAGCCCTTCTGAGCAATGTTTATCTGGGAGGCTCTTGGTATTTTTACACCAAAGAACCTGATTATCTAAAAATGTTTTTAGATATAAATGCTACAGTACATCTGAAAAAGACACAGCAGTATAGCATCAATTGGAGGTTACAAGCCATCAAATTGAATCAAGATTCTAATACATTGTACCATGCAGCTGGTAATAGGCTTGAGAATGTACCTAGTAACTTCTTGGCTGCCACAAACTACCCAAGGGTACTCCAGGCATTGGAAGTCCATAGTTTTGCTGTTATCATTTTCACAAGATATCAAAATATTAAGATAGTTTCTTAAACAATATATTAGTACAAAATATTTTACGCTGAAAAAGATCATCACTTGCAAACAGAATACACCCACTGCTATGCAGCTTGTACAGACCGTATAAATGTTGTCTTCAACATACTCAGAACATTCTCCTCCACTTTGTGCTACTCTCGCTGTAATTGACACCTCTTCCTCTTAGTCAATACATTAGCTAATGTTTCAGCAACCCTGTTAGCCCCTTCCCAGGGGTATAGTACGTAAAATTATGTTTGCAGCACCTTGAGGAATGAATAATGTATCTCCAAGTAAATGGCACCACTGAAGCAAGGAAACTCCCTGTTCTGTAAGAACAGAGGGGTGCATGTGAGAATAGCTACAAAGATGTTTCTGTGATTGTGTTTCTTAGTCCCAGTACTATCCCATACACTGCAGAGATAATACAAAGGGTATTGAGACATTTTATTGCATTTATAGCAAAAATAATGGAGAATCATCTGCCTTTCTCAGTAAATATTTCAGTAAGTGGGATGTTTTTTTGGTTGTTGTCTATAATGACGATATAAAGAATCAAGAATAATTTTTAATATAATTTATAGTGCCAGTTGATGCTCTTTTAGTTACCAGACAAATGTCCAGCAATTGACGAATAAGAGGCAATGACATTGTGTTGAGAAACCAATCACATTCCCAATGGAGCAAAGTCTGTAAACCGTCATAACATGTTACTCTCTACACCTTTTGAGGTGCTCAGTTGACATGATCAATGATTCAGTGTGCCCCTTGCTTGAGAGAAACATAATGCTTTGGCCCTGACCACTGCTGATAAGCCTCCATGGGGTTATGACACCAAGCTAACAACCCAATCAGACTTTGCTCAGCTCACTTTCTGCCCAGTTCCTGACAATCACTGCCAAGGGCAAAGTTTTCAACCCTTTCTACACAGTTTGTCACACCCAAGGGGCTAAGAGCTGCCATGTCACAACCTCCAACTAAGCCCCATTATATCCATTTGGTGATGCCTGTTGGGAAGATATGGCAGGAGTTACATCAGGAAACAACATTTGGTCAGCTTGTGAATGAGTTATTCACAGACAGAAATATTTAGTTAAATCGTACACATGTCAGTTCTTTGAACAGACATGTATGAACAACTCAAGATTCATATTTTGGAGAGGTCATCAGAAGCATAATATTTTATCAACTATTAATGCAAAAAACGTTGTCACTGATATAATATTGGACTTCTTCAAATGCAAGTTCAAGAAGCCTTCACAAGTAAAACAACACATCCCCAGACTAGTCACCATCTCGACATACTCTACTAGTCTGGTAAGTTTGTCTCAGTCCAACTTGCAAAAACATTATTCATAATGCATTGAGTGACTAACTGTCCATGAATATTGGGTTATTCTCACCTTCACTCAATCGTGTAATTCCATAACGGCTCTCAGCACAGCTCTTTGGCCTTCGATATTTTTAGAGGCAATAATAAATTGTCCACCTATTCCATATTCATTACAAGGCATCCTTGGATACAGGGTCAAGAAGGTTAGGCAATAGATTGAGCCCAGTTGGCCAGTGGCGACCATAAAATATTAGGCAGTTTCCGATTGGATATTATACTGGTATAAAACTTGGCAAAAGAATGACATGTATAGGACAGACAGCAGAGACAGAACCAAGAAAGATTGAGACTCAGTCGACTGTCTGCACAGTGCTTAGTATAAGTCTCAAAACCAACACAAACTGTGTAAGGCCTTATCAGGGGTCTGTGCTGTAAAAATGTCATCACATTGCACTTTTGGAACCCTCAGAAATTGACACCACATGCATGGCTGTCACTCAGACTAATTTTCAACCCCAAATGAAAGACACACCCAAACAGGGTTTATTAAAAACTGTTAAGTCATACTCTAGTTTCTTAAAGTAATTGCAAATCAAATAACATTTAATATGATCCAAACATGACAGGATTATTATTAATTTTCAAAAAATCACTTGTAAATTAAATTTTTGCAGAGATTCCACTCAAAATTTCCCATTGTGAATGATATGTGATATGTGTTCAAGAGGATATTGCATACAATTCTTATTAAAAAAAAGTACAAAAAGACTATAATTGGAGGGGGGGTACTGAGCAGTGAGCACTTAAGAATGCTTATTGCATGTTTTAACACCGATGACACTTTTCATAAGGGGACACAGGTCCAATATTGGGGGGGGGGGGGATGGGAAGTACCTGCCTAAGGTATGACTCCGAAAGTTCACAATTTAGCATCACACTTAGAAGTTTTAGGGAAATTGATATTTTACATGATAAAGCAGTGTCCAGATGGATGGATAGATGAGTGGGGCTCTACGTCCTATATTTATGCACTTGGTAGGCTAATTAGGACAGGAGGAGGACACGGCAATGAGGCGAAGGATGATTCAAACAGCCGTCCAACATAGGCCCAGGCGACCCAGCAAGAGCTGGATTCGAACCCTCAACCCAGCCATCGGCAGTCCCGCACGCTACCACTGGACCAACCCTCCCCCCTAAAGTAGTGTCCAGAGAACAAGCTTTTTCTTGACTTAGCGGGCAACCGCTAAATTTCTGGGTGGCAGGGGTTCAATTGTTTTTTTAAAAATTAAATAATTTATTTATCAGTAATTGTGGAAAAACAAGTCAATTTTTTCTTGAAAGGTCTATAATATTTGCCTTGTTGGCTGGTGAAAACTTATCTGCCTACCTGAATAAATAAAATAGGTGTATTTCATCAACCTCAACACTGTATTGACTATTTTAGGACATTGCGCAATCAAAGTAAATAATTATGTCCCGCATTTCCGATCAACAAAAATCCCTTACAGAATATCTAATGGTCCCCTCCTGAAGGACTTGTTACAGCTGAGGACACAAAAGTGATTACCTAAATTATACAGTGGGGTAAAGCAGTGGAGAAATTTCAGAGTTTTTCAGCAAGCTCAAGTACTCCAAACAGAAAATATGGCAGGGGGTAAAATACTTATTTTCCCCACTGCACAGTCCCCACAAAATGTTTTCCTTTTTTTTTACAAAATGTTTCCCCCACGATCTCTCCTACGATCTCTCCCTCCCAGCCCCCAAATTTTTTCACACAATTTTTTTTGCCAAAACATGCGAATTATATGAGCGCAGCTCATGGCTGCCGAAGGCAGCCATGAGCGAAGCTCACTTAGCACAAGGACAGCTCATTCTGTGTGGTGCTCCTGTCTACAGTGACTGCCTGAACAGGAAGTGCCTGTAGTTGCCATAAAAGTGGAGCTAGTAGTTTAGTCAGAGTTTAGTTTGGTAAATAATTAAAATACCTCAAATATCTTCCAAAATAGCTTTAAAATTTCAGTCTTGTCGTATAACAACCTCCAATGACATATTTCAGGGATTTAAATCAACATGTGTATCAGCATTGGAAATAACTATTTCCATACCCCTGATTGTAAGTGACTGAAAATTAAAAGTCAACACATAAGTTACTGACTTAAATGGCTCACCAAGTAAGAAATCATAACAACAATTAAGGTTACATAATCTTCATTGACTATCAACAAATTATGTAGCAGTCTAATAGTAAACAAGTATTTTATATAAATAGCTATGGTTTTATTGATCTCAGTAATCTATCTATCTATCTATCTATCTATCTATCTATCTATCTATCTATCTATCTATCTATTTATCTATCTATTATCTATCTATCTATCTATTTGTCTGTCTATCTATCTGTCTATTCTATCTATTCTGTCTATTCTATCTATCTATTCTATCTATCTATCTTTTCTATCTATCTATCTATTCTATCTATCTGCCCATTTGCCCAGTCCTTTAAAAAGATAAATTGGCCTTCTGCATGGAAAGTTGAAGATAATGCAGTAGTTCTATGACAATGCTGCGCGAATTTCATGGCAGTGCCATTTACATATTATGAGAATGAATTTTGAGTATATATTATAGCTTTTGTACTGTCATGCTTATTACAGAGATAAGAAACATCGCAACTAACATTTTCAATTATGAATAAATTAGTCTCAACTGCAGTACAGTGGAATGACACTGACTACTCAGTCCAGAGAAACCTGCACACAGCTCTGTTCTACTGAGTCTCAGTGAGTGATCATATGTGTGGCTGCAGCATGAAAACTTCTCATTGAAAAGGGTAAAGAAAAACATCTGTTTTTGGTTTTGGTGAATCAAGGAGCAAAAAACACGAATATTTATGGACTTACAGATGACCTTAACTTGTTAAGGGCATTTTAGGAGATGGTGTGGAGATAAGCATTTTGGGTGGAAATCGGACTTATTCTAAGCAGTGTGCAGTCATGGATAACTTGAGTGAATATACATTTTAAAAACCTGCATAACAACTGATTGTAAGAAGAATAGTTTAATGGAAGGGTTTAATTGAATTCAACGATGACAATGTTATTATAATACTAAATTTAACCTTGCTACAACTTTTCATCATGCCAATGATACCATTATAATTGTTTGCATTCATATATCATTCTGATATCAGTTATGTGTCATTACAATAGGCACTCTATATTACCTAAAGTTGCACATAGTGCTCAGCTCTCTCCTTCCTTCACATAGCTTGAATCAATCCTAGGCTCCAGTATTGACCAGTAATTGGCAGCCCAGTTACCAATTCTGCTAATACCCTACCCCTTGTACACAAGCAGCAATGAAAAAGAGGATATTTCTATGGTACATTGGGACAGCTATGCAATTTATCAACTAACAGGAGAGCCGAAGGCCACAGCAATTCTTTGTTACATTGCATCGGTCTGAGGTGATATATATTTGGCTGGAAGTCATGACACGGCTGTTCCGTACCCCAAGGGGTGTGACAAACTCTGTAAAAAAGGGTGAAAACCTACTCCTGGGTACTTAGGGGTAGGAATTGTGGAGTAAGTGAGCTTACCTGTTACAAAATAGAAATGAAATTCCACAAAAACTATATTTTTAATCTAGACAAAATTTCTGCGTGCAAATATACCTGTCATGTCAATGGTGCTAAATCAATGGGGTTATTCTAGTCCAGATGCTTGAACTAGACAAGATTATCTTAAACAGTATGCAGCCAAGCATCATTATTTCCTACATTCCCTCTCTCTCCTCACATTGCCGGGAATTTCCTTGCTTCAGTGGTGCCATTTACTTGGAGATGATACATTATTCATTCCTCAAGGTGTTGCATACATATCTCTACATACTGTACCTCCCGGAAGGCTCCTAGAGATGCTGAAAGATCAACTTATGTATCAACTAATGCATTGACAAAGAGGGGTCTTGAACAACACTTTGGTTTCAATTACAGTCTGGGAAGAGCAAACTTGGAGGGGGGAACGAAAAATTGTTATTTCCCAATGGCTTCATAACAGTCTGAAGCTAGGCACTACCACCCAGGCAACTAATGTGGGTAATAAAGCCACCAGGTTGTTTGTACAACACTGCGACATAGGTGCAGATTATGTACTACAAAAGAAATGATTTTGGTAAATGCATTCATATTTTTCTGTGCATCTTGCATTTTCACCATAACTGCCATTGTTTAGTAAAACTATGACAATTATGCCATTTTTCCAACAGGATGTAATATTATAGTGATAAATTAGCCATTACACCTCCCTCAGTTACCTATATCTAGAATAAGGGCAGGGACTCAAAGGCGGCTCTATTTCAGGGAGGACTTTCATTTGTTAGTGTGGCTAAATGCAATACAATAATTATTGTGGAGGCCATTCATTCTCTAAAAAAATAATGAAACATCCGACTTCAAATGCCTATGCTAGCCTAAGGTGGTTTTGTAGCTGTCTGAAGCTCCACTGCAAATATTCCATGAATGTACTGAACCTCTTTCAAAATACCAACTGTACAACACAATCTATTAGAATCTTGATTCAATTTGACACTCCATGACCTTCCAATTAGAACCCTACTGCTTCTATAGTGCCCCACAGATTTGAGACTCACACCATCACAGTAACTCTATACCTGAAACACTTAAGTACATCAGGTTTATGTAGGACAAAAATACCAAGTGCCTCCCAGGTAAATGTTGTGTTGAAGCCCTGAAGGCCAGATGTTCTAAATTAGGACCATTCCCAGGAGGGATCTTCTTATAGTCACTTTGATACAATTGGCTTTTGTTATAGAAGACAACACACAACATACTCCACAGACCTGAAGGTGCATCCAGGAGGTGTTATAAATATTGAAAATGCAGATAATTTACAGCCACTATAAGATATAGACTTCCCTAATAATTCACAAGAGCCATGAATAGGGACCTGCAAGCCATGTCATAAGCTATTGTTGGTCGTTATAAGAAATTTCAAGGTTGAGTGTAGATGAGGATAACCCAATATTCACGCAAAAGCGCTCCAATGCATTATGAATTATGTCCCTGCAAATGGCGCACATTTACAAGTTATATCACAGACTCAAGAGCTGGAAAATATAGCAGGGATGTAGAATGTGCTGTAGTTTGTTGGTCAACAGCAGTTTATTATATAAACATGATGAGGCTATGTAAATTAAAGTTTCCCTGAATGATAAAATTCCTCACTAAATATTGGTGTTTTACATGCGTTGTGATATAACCTTGTGATCATAAAACTTTCTGACAAATTTAGTGAAGTCTTTCTTTGAATAAATAAATAATTTAGTTATTTTATATTATTTTTCTTGATGGTTTCTCCATCCTCCAGCACATCCATTTTTGATGACGTCACAATGACCATTGTTAAAATTCTATAGCTACAAGTTAACTAATTGTAACAATGGTGATGACGTCACAAAGTTGAGAGCAAGCAACATTGCTGGTTTATTTCCGTGCGTACCCGAAATAAATCTAGGGGTCATTTAGTGCTTTTAGGGGGTCATTTAACCAAGAAAAAACATCTCAAAAGCCAAGAAATTTTGCAAACTGGCCAGTATGGCCATGATACACCATAAAATGTTAGGATCAGACAAACTTTATTTTGAAACCTGACCTATCATTCAGGGTAACTTTAAGTATGTCATAGCTGAACAGAACCATGGAATGTGTTCAAATCATCCTATATAATTTGATCTACTCAAAACTAAATGAATTAGGCCACCATTTTTTTTGCTCTAGCAATGTTATACAATATACATGTTTTAAAAGTCCTTTATCGTTATTCTGTCTTTGAATGTGATGTCCCAACTCAGTGTTACTTGCCTAAACGAAAACCTCACATGACCTTTTCTTTTGCTGATGTCACCAATAACCACTCACCCACAGTCTGTAGTTTGCAAGCTCTAACACCAGCAGGCACAGAGGGATGTTACAGGGCACAGTGGGATATGTATGTATGTATGTAATTTTATAATGGTACCAGAGGAAGCAATATATGCTTATCGAGCTGGCACCAGATTCAAAATTAGTTACAATGCATTAAAAACTATTATCAGAAAATATGGAAAAAAATACAAATAAAAAATTCAGGTTAAAATAACAATTGAACTTTAAAATATTAAATAGAAAATAGGCATTGAAGATATCTGTGTAAATGAAATTATAAGTCAGCATTAACATTTAAAATGTGAAATAATAATTAGTTATAAAAAATTTAGATTTAAGACCATTAATAAGTATAATTTAATATTTAAAAGTGCATATTATGTGTACATGAATTATATATAAACTTGATTAACTACGCATTAAAAAAGATCTAAATGAGCCTATTCCTAACTATATTGATGCAGTAGGGTTACACTGATGGAGTGATTACTCGTCTTATTACTAAGTCTTGTTAATGTTTTTTAGAAATGAATTGAAGTCTTCCATGTTCTCTATGGTAACTTTCTCACTCTCCTTTGTTTGGAAATTTTATTCAAGTCCTTTGTCCATGTGGCCAATATTCTCTCTTCTTTTTTCAAAGAATCAAAGTTCTGCATTTGTAGAATACATCCTGTTCCTCTTTGTTTAAATTCTCGTTTATGTATACCTGTGCCTTTCATCTTACTTCTGATATAATAAATTTCATTTCTTTTCCAAATGCTGTTGAATTTTATAAGAGTCACATTTGGTTTCTTTTTATGATCTTTTTCTGGCATGGTTTTCTGATCACCCAGACTTTGCAGTGTTTTGGTGGTTATTTCTTGCTTTTGAAGTTAATGTCCATTTTGTCTTTTACTATTTGTAAGAATTCTGTGTCTGCTAACTTATCTGAAGCCAATCCAATCACTCTCAGTACTTTTCCTCTTTTTGACTTGTCAAGTGCATGTAATTTCTTTTTACATGTTTCTATGGAAGTATTAAGTACCGTACTCTAAATTGACTCTTTAGAAAAGGGTGAAATTTTACTCCTGGGCACTGTGGACAAGAACCAGACAGTAAGTGAGCTGAGTAAATTCTGATTTAGGCATAATCCCAGGGAGGGCTTATCAGCAGTGGTCAGAGCAAACGCATTATGCTCCAGTGACGAGGGAAGGGGAGAGCAGTTTGCGTTGTAAAGGGCAAAATGGATTGCCACTGGATCACCAGGGATGGGGCGAAGTGCCTGTCAAAAGGTGCTGAGGGCAAAACATTATGTAAGCTTATAGTCTGTGCCTCATTGAATTTGTTACACTATAGCTGACCCTGAAATGATGCATGACTGATCTATTACAAGTTAATACTGTGACATAAGTTACTGCTGACCAATAATTATTGATCTCTTAAGTATGCCATGACGAATCTGTTGATACACACCACAAATGGTTTTAAAAGAAGAGAACAATGTAGCCGCTGGTAATTAGTTTTAGTGTTAAAGTCCTGCTGTCCGGCTGTTTCAATCATACTTCGCCTCATTGCCGTGTCCTCCTTCTGTCCTAATAAGCCTACTAAGTGTATAAAAACAGGACGTAAAGCCCCAATCATCCATCCATCCATAAATGTCCTGCTGCCTGATCATTAATATAGGCAGAGTCATTTCAGTTGTTACCTATTGCTTCCAAGAAGCCATAGAAGATTTTTTCCACCTATAAACTTCTTTGTTGACTGAATAATTAACAAGGTCAGGTGTTTTTGTCTCCAAAACATCTCTCAAATGTCAAAGGAAACCTCTATAGAAATGAAAACTTTTGTAAGCAACGCTCACATAATATCTTTGCATACTTCAAAAACAATCACTTCCTAAAGAGATACATAGAGAGAAAGATGGATGTACTGATATATATATATATATATATACATAAATAGATAAACGAATAGATAGACAGACAGATAAATAAATAGGTATAGAGAATGGCAGACAGACAGACAACATTCAGATAGAAATGACATATCAAATGCCAAATTCCTCCGGATTGACACTTAGCTTTACATGAAATCATCCAAATATCTCAAGCACGGAAATTACATCTTCCAAAAAACCAGAGAACAGTCAGGGATTTAAACATATCTAATGTGACATTCTCTGTATGTATCAAACCTGGTGATGAAACTGTCATACCCTCTTTATCAAATTCATTCTCATCAACATATCACGTAAACATGTTCAGCAATTCCTAGCTTTTTCAAACATATTATGTATATCATAATTTAAACCTGGGTACACTGGTCACTATAAAAAACTTTTCACAATGAAGGATTATATTGTTTCATTTGTTTATTTCCCCTTTTTATTGAAAGGAATATTTTATTGACCTCTGATCCCTCCATCAATTTTAAGAATCAATTTACCATGCAAATAAATTATTGGCTATAGTGACATTAACTAAAATATTAAATATACAGGTAGGGCCTATCTTGTTCATATCTTCTTGAAAGGTGCATATAATGTCCCAAATTCTCTGCTGATCCGTAATGAGGTGATAAATACAGCTGTGATGTTTTTTGACTGTCATTAAAATCACACTTATAACTGTAAATCCTGACCACTTAGGGCTAAATAATCAATTATCAATGATTAGGCAGGTAGCTTGCACATTTTAGGCCAAGTTCCAGGTCTCTAGCGCCAATTATTTTTGAGATAATGCATTTTGGTCAATTAAATACCGAATATTTGTGTCATTAGCATCATGCCTATAACTTGAAATCCGCACCACTTAGAGCTGAAGAATGTATTACCAACGTATGGGAAAGTGGCTTTTCTGCAGACATTGAGCTATATTTCAGGTCTCTACGACCAATACTTATTAAGATAGAACATTTTCTTGAACTAGAAATTTACAAACGGAAACAAAAATACTCTTTTCACCAATAGTTTGGATTCTGAATATCAAAGATGATCTCCACTACCCCTCCAGTGCCCAATGTCTTTGTTGAACCATATTTCAGGTGCTAGACAATGGAAAAATGTCACTGACACCCCATATTTGATTAGTAATCTCAGAGAAACTTCAAAATTCATACTAAGCATGTCAGATGCAAGGAAAATGCAAAAATTCTGTGCAATATTTTGTTAAAACGTTAATTGATAATATATATTGAACACAATTTCAACTCCTGTCACCTGCAACAGAATTTTAGTGAGGTAAAGGGAAGAAGCCATTTTTTGTTGTGATGCTAATGACAGCGTGATGCTAATGATAATTAAGATAAAAATCTTTGTAGGGACCAGTGCAAAACTGGCAATCTGGCAATTTGTGCATGCAATGATCTTATGAACACCAGAAGCATGTTCACATTGATTCTGGTGCAGAAATATGCAGTCAAAATAGAGCAGCAAGACGTTTGCTAATGACAAATTAAGATAGGACAACTGACATGCCAACAGAAATACTCAAACATTTTGGTTTACATAAATGATACAGAGCTACAGATAGTGCAGTTATTTTCTTGGGTTCTCAGACAATGTCAAACACAAGGTTTTCTCACAAAATGTGCGTCCCTTTCATTTTTATTAAGAAACCAAACTGGTGTGATGCTAATGACGCAATATTGGAGACACTGACGCAACAACCACCTGCTCTTATACAGGATATTATTTCTGAAATTGGAAACTATATTTTAGAAGAGTGATAGTCAAGTCTCCATGTATGGAAGAGTTTCGTTGAATCAGGATCCTGTACAAGCTTTTGTGATGCAATCTTTCAAAGAAAATGTTGGTGGAGACAGGCCATTTTCAGGGGGGTTGGCCACTTCAATGCTATTTTTGGATGAGATAAAAATAACCTTCAACATATTTTTTGTGTCAGAAGTTTTGCTAATATCCTTGTCTATAACAAATGACATCAAGAGGTCCTGCACGTGCCTTTTTGTCATCATGAATTATTGTTAAACACCGGAGACAAGAATTTCAGACTTACCAAATTTTGACCCAAACACGTCCAATTGAGTCAGAAGTCCCTCTTTATTGAATTCCTCTAGGCCCACAGATCTGTTTTATTGTTGCTCCTGGACTTCACTTCTTATCATACGTTATGTTTTACTGCTACTGATTTGTTGAACATCGCAGATAGAGGACATAGATTGATTTCCTTTACTTGCTTCCTTATCAAATTGCTATTTCCCAGATGAGACGTTAATTAGGTGACCCCATGTATCAGTATCTGTCCCTGGCAAGTAAAAGAACCCTCACATGGGTAAATATGTAACAAGTGTCACTTGCCTTTGTGACTGCCTTCCTCCCGTAAGGTAATAGCAAGGATGGGGGGGGTGGGCGCAAAAACTTGCTATATACTATTTTTAGTGCATTTTGATGAGAGACTGCATCCCCGTTAGAGACCGCTTCATGACTGCAGAAGGTGTGGTTTTATAATGCAGGGAAAACTGCATACACAAAATCATGTTAGTCAACCTGTATGACAAAACAAAATAACAAATGTTGCGAAAGAGCCATGCCAAAGGGGATAATAAGGCTGACCTTATTACACACATGGTCAAAGTGAGTAGCATATTGTATCAGTGTAGCTGCCAGGTTCGCCATTGCCTTCATTGTTTTCCATTCTCCAGGGTGAAAAACCTATTTGCTTTTAGGCTAATGTTTATTTTACAGTGTTTCACAAAGCAAACATTGTCGTCTACATAGCGAGCATCCAGCCAAGGAATCTTGGGTTAATAACCACTTGTTTTCCACCTGTTACTTACATTTACCTGTGTCTTACTTCGACATACTACAATGTGAATTGCCTTTTTTAGTGCGCCAAATGAATGTGCAATTTCCTAAACTACTGTATGTTTTATGGTTATTTAGAAATCACAATGTAGAAGCCAGTCAATATAGTCAAGTCTGGTAAAGCAATTCATGGGCCAGTGCTAGTGCATCAACCAGAAAATTATGTTATCTATGCCATATGCATTGCATTAATATCAGGTACTTAGTGGCAAGTTTAGGCAACCTACTAGCAAACTGTTGAAATAAGGAGATGTGCAAATCATATCATCTTGGATGGGCCTGAAACAGCACTAAACACTGAGACATCTATTTGCAGCTTTTAGATTCATGCATTTTAATTCCTTTGTCAAAATGAATGCCAGACAGCTCTGTTTAATTCAAGCGGTTAGATTGGTCCTTTACTGATTGTCAAATAATTAAGAAATTCGAAAGGCTTCATTTGACAGTCTACAACATTTGTCTGATTATGACAGGTTTCCAAATTGTTAAATTAAACACTCCTCCAATTGCACAATTATCTGAATATTTGCAGACCTCCTATTAATCCAAGAGCCACTGTTCATTGTTTTTGTCTTTCTAAAGATCAATAGTTTAGATCAAGTTTCAGCCTTTCTCCAATGCGCAAACAAAAGCACAGATCAGCTAAAAGTCACAGACTCAGTAGATCTTCTTGAACCAAAACATGGAAATGGTTTTACTTCTGCTCAGGCCCAGAGCATTAATATCACTGACACTGCCTGACAGTAGGCTACACTTAAGACCTTATATGGTGCTATCCATATCCTGCAGTGGAGTCCAGATGGACCCTATAAGCTACCATCTACATGTATGCCTCTTATTACAGATAAGCTATAATGGGAAATTTGATATTTTCATATTAATTTCACCTGAAGAGAGAAGGCCTATCAATAATATTGACATTACATCAAAGCAGAAATATGACTTGTATTGTAATGTTGGGTGCATCATCATTAACTATATTACAACAAAGTTTGTTTTCAGTACAAATGAGACCATCCTTGTGAACAAGCTGTGACCAATTACAGGATAAACCTTTGGTGCTTACATAATACACTGCCCAAGCCATGCTCTTTCCATAACTGATCATACAGAGAGCTGAAATAGAAAAACGAGAGAGATCAGAATGAAGCCTTTTTTTTATTACAGGGTTTTGGAAGATATATCTATCTATCCAATCTGATTTCTTGGTGTTCATTTGGCTCTGTGCCTGTGACATGTATGTGCCTTGTCTGTTTTCCTATCTCCACAATGCTTTGTGTGATTGTTGTACTTTTTCGTGTTGCATAATGCACCTGCCAGCAGCCTGCAGAACTTTTCTAAGCAACAGGTACAATCTAAAGAGAGCAGACAGTTACTGCAGAAACAAACTGTCCCACAATGGCTTTTGAATTCCAACATGTGTCTCCTTGTCATCACCTTGAGCTACCTATGCATTAGCTGACTCCCAAATAGCAGTCAGACACTGGGGTATTTGTTTAGTTACAACAAACATTAGGCTTTTATTTGGGTTTTCTCAATTACATGAAAGCCAGCATGCCTTTACAATAGTACTTATCTACCTGTGCATTTGTTGTGTGCGCTTATTCAGAAAACCACCTCTGTGTCTTTTATCTCTATCATTCTGAAGAATAGGTGGGAAAAAAAGTGTGAAAAACAAACTCAAAACACATGCATTCAGATTAGGTTTGATAACAACTTCTATGCATCAGAATCAAACAGAATTGTAAGGTTGTTTAATCTTTTGATTCACAGAATTTTGAAAACCAACCAAATAATTTAAACAAAAATGAGATTATAGTTTTGTCAGATTGTATCTCCACAAAGCTTTGTTAGTAATAGGGGATTTCCCTTTAATTGTTGGATGCAAGGTTATGGATTGAAAGCTCTGATGTTGTGTCTATAGTGTCATGTGGAAGGCTGTAATAAAATGGTCCGTCACTTTCATGACAAAATCATTTCAGACCAGGAGCAAGCATTGACACATGCTCTTGTCAGGCAGATGTATTATAATTGCAGGCAAAAAGAAGTAGTCTTTGTCATATTTACTTACTCACAGGGTACTGTTAAGCACTAATTCAGCCTTTCATCATATCAATTGAAATATTGCAGATTCTCACAAATATATTTCGCTGGTATTTGTCGTTATTCCCTAAATTCACAAAGGAAATAACATATTATTGGGCAAGAAACTTGATTTTTCAAATTTTAGCTCCATTCTGATTTGAATTTGACAGTGAAGGGAGTAATTACGAGCTCATTGTATATCTGATTACTTTGTCCTTGTTTTTTTTAATGTTATAGTTACTTGCACGGACGTCATTTTGACATACCACATGCTGAGGAATTGACATGCTTACAAACCAAACTCACATTCGAGAACATGAGAAGAAAATATTGCTTGTACTAGCATGTCAACCAAGTGTCATAAAAGATGGGAAAATGTTTGATGTTCAACAGGTACTCTGGCTGTTGAGTATATTCAACTTCTTTGCAACAAAGTGTGGAGTAGAACACAGGTCATAGCTTGAGATGTTGACCACATGGTGGATATTGACCAGGTGGCTGGGGCACAACTGACCACATGGAGTGACAAATGGCTTTCTGATATTTTGCAGGCATGTTCAACTCACACCAGCTCTATGAGGCTAGGACCCTTGGCTGTATGCTCCCAACAATATCAAGCCATCCATTACTTTGCTGGGGAAGGAGGTTTGGCTTAGTTGGTAGAGTGGTGAACTTCCAGTCACTGGGTCATGGGTTCGAATTCAGCTCTGGCCAGATCACCTGGACCTGTAAATTTGACAGTAACTGTTATTGCAATCATCCTTGCCTCATTTCTGTTTCTTCCTCATGTCTTTTGAATGAAGTGCACAGAAACATGAGGTGAAGCCCCAATCATCCATGCATTCTTCCTTTATTCTATACCTTCCTCATGAATCATGATGAGTGAAACTTTTTTGATGAGGACAGACTGGATGCGTATGAAACATGAATGGTATTGCTGCTAAACTGGGACCTTCAATTTAAACACCCTTTTTCTTACAAAGCCTTGATGAAGGTCTTTATCACAACATCAGAACAAGCAAAACACACACCATTCAACTGGATAAAGGGAAATCCCCCTTTTGTTGACAAAGCTTTGTTGAGTTACATTTTAATTAGCAATTCCTTTCCTGCAAGATGTAAAAACACATGCTTCTATTGATGTTCAAAATTCTCTGAGACAATACACTAAACAACCTTTTGATTCCATTTGATTCTGTCTTTCTATCCTTCATTTTGGATGCTGGATATTTTATTTTATGAACAAGCAAAAATTAAGAATATGAACTTGCATATGAAGAAAAAAAAACCACATAATTATTCACTCTTCCAAATGATCTTTTTAAAACTAATGGTATGGGCCTATGCTTTACTTTGTTTGGGGCAGGAATCTGTATCCAATCTTAGCAGACCTCTGGTGCACTAATCTAATAAATCGCTTCTAGGAAGGTAACTTCCTTCCCCTCAATCAGATAAATTCTGCAAGTTACCCACTAAACATCTGGGTGTGTTAAGCTGTGTTAGGTGCAGGGTGCTTGGTTGAATAAAATTCCTTGCAATATTTTTTATTAACTTTTCATTCCCTCTCTTCACTTCTTCTTGGAGAATTAAGTACTTATCGTTTAGTTTTACTGCAATTTCAACAAGTATGAGTTGCTTGGTCCACTTGCTACGTAGTTTTGAAGATTCCTCTAATTGGCTGATGATCAGTTAAGGACCAATCAGAAGAAGTTAAAATACTGCGTATCAAGTGGCATTGCAACTCATACTAATTGAGAAATTGCAGTAACAAAATAATGATAAAACCATCTCTCTATACATTGCATACTTATATCTATTGACATTCAAGAATTCCACAGAGCAACTTGATTATAACAAATTTTCTTCAAATGCATCATCCGGTAATCTAGTGTGCACACAGAAATCCCTCATAATCTTTCTGATCCATCTTCCAAAAACCTCAAGTTCATCAGTCATGACAAGACACACACGATAATGTATGGTTTTAGACTGGATATGCTGCATCTCAATGAGATTACAATGTTACATCAGATGATCTATGATGTTGTGAGAGTTAATTTTCAAAATATCAGTCCTCGTGGGGATATCTAAGTGCAATTTATCTGATGAATGGCTATTAGATAGAGGAAAATATATAGGTCAAATAAAATAGACAGATTGATACATTGAGTGCAGCCCTCTGAGCCCAGTTTTGGTTTCCTGCAAGGTTTGATTGGTGACCCAGAAAAGAGAGTGGGAGTCCTCTATATGCTGCAAGTTTTCCTCATATGAGGCGAGTTTTACTTGCCCGACACAATCACTGATGTAAGGAGCCGCCAATTTAACATCTCACGCAAATCTATGTCTATTTCACAGCTAATCTCATCATTCTGATGGAAAAAAAGCAATATTGATCGTGATGACACTGAGACATATGCTTATCATAGTAAGTACACATTTTGTTATCTTTTTTGAAATTAGGAACAAATCTACTGTAAATTTCTCCAATAAACACAAGATAGGCATTTTTATGTCTGGGAAAATTGATATGATGTACTGCAGCCTTGGCTTCCATAGCAACGAGAGGAGCTTTCCAGTAAATGAGGTGATATTGAGCACTTCCGGGCATTATGGACCAACCAGGGGCAAGCTAATGCAATGACCTATCACCTAATTCCCTTACATCATTGTGGACTTATTGTGGTCTATAGTTATGCATGGTTATGCTATAGATATATATATACATTGTCATCTTGTAATACTGTTGTGATTTTGGTATATTTAGCGTAGTTGTCATCTTGTAATACTGTTGTGATTTTGGTGTATTTAACATATTTATACCTAGTCATGACTATAATCTTGTCATGTAATGACTCATATTACATCATCTCCTGTCCACCCAAAAACACAATCACTTTCACCCCAGGAAAATAATGGAATTAATGAAGTGCATTAATTTCACAGCATGTGCCACTCCCAGGCAATCAAAGTGAGTGATTGTTGCACTATAGCTGTACATGATTACCACCAATGCTATTCAGACAATGCATAGGTATTATCAAGACAGATATTGTGTCATTAATCTGTTATAAATAGGGAAAGGGAGAGATATATAATACTAGAACAAATTAGAAAAAGTATGCAAACGGAAATAGCTACAAATAATAAGTTGTAAAACTTCAGCTTCCAGCACAGAGAGAAATTGTTTGTTCTTACTTTAGAAAAAAAACAATAGCTGAAGATGTAACTTAGGGAGGCTTCAATTTCTAAATTACCAGTTGCCATGACAACAGGAAAAACAGCAATGATTTCAAGGAAGGTATGAAAAACTTTTAGTGTAGAATCTACAAGATGTCTCAATGAAAATGTTGTGGAAAGTTTGGCATGTTCATCCAATAGCAGCAAAAATGGGGTCGAGAGAAATATGCCCTACATGTTAATGTAGTTGTTTATATACAACATGTTCTCAAAATTTGAGTCACTGCAAATTGAAAAATGTTGCAGTGTTTCTTCTTCATGTTTGTACTTTCCTTCAAGATTATCTTTCATTCAAAAAACTAACTTAGCCGGTTTTAAACACTTTGCTTCACTTACTAGAAAAAAAAATTCAGGTAAAACATCTTGTAACACCACTACACAACATGTTAGACGCTCTAAACTGTTTCTCACCAGTTTTACACTGCTTTTTTATGAGTTGTCTGAAATTGCCACTTCCAAAACTTTTCTTGCTCATCGCATTACTAAGTTCTTGAACTTCTAACACCAGAAGGTACAACTGGAATTATACAACAACTGTCACTGTGCCTCCTCCTGATGCAAATGCTGAAAAAAAGCATCCAGATTCCTTTAGCATATTTGTGGGAGGCAATGTGTAACATTATTCCTGAATCTTCATGGCATTTGATAAGACATGCAATAACCTTCTATCATGCGAGAGATGCAACTTGTAGCACCTTGTAGCAGGCTAATTCCTAATACTAAAGCTATTGATATCTCAAATCTATTGATATCTCGTGTGTACCACAGTTGCTAGGTTCACAGCTAAGATGTTCATGCAATGTTGCCATTCTTATAATCTTAGCTTGCTTTTAAGTAAAATATCACATGGGGTAAATGCATGTGTAATAGGTTGAGGACTCTCACACTCACTCTCATCTCATCAATCAACCTTGTGATTGCCAGAACTGCACTGAAAAAACACTTTGTCTAAAAATAGACAAATTTTGTCTGGATTTACACAAAATGGCATGTTAGCTGGTGTCCGTCCAAAGTCTTGTCTATTCCAGACAAAATGAAATGTGTGATATTTTAGACAATAATTTTGTCTAAAAAATTTTGTGTAAACCAACAAAATATATTGTCTGCTTTACACATCAAAACTGTCAGAATATGTGTTAATTTTATGATAGATATTTGTCTGTTGCAACATAGAATTTGTTTAGAATTTTGTCTGTTTTGACACAGGCCATTGCTTGATTTAGCATAGACTTTGTTTAGATTTTTGTCTATTTCAGCACAGATCATTGTCTGAAGTAACAATGTATTTGTTCAGAATTTTGTCTGTTCCAGCACATGCCCTTGTGCATAATAACATAGCCTTTGTTCAGAATTTTGTCTATTTCAGCACATGTCCTTGTGCATAATAACATAGACTTTGTTAAGAATTTTGTCTGTTCCAGCACATGTCCTTGTGCATAATAACATAGACTTTGTTAAGAATTTTGTCTATTTCAGCACATGCCCTTGTTTAAAATAACATAGCCTTTGTTCAGAATTTTGTCTATTTCAGCACGTGCCCTTGTTTAAAATAACATAGCCTTTGTTCAGAAGTTTGTCTGTTCCAGCACATGCCCTTGTGTATAATAACATAGCCTTTGTTCAGAATTTTGTCAATTTCAGCACATGCCTTTGTTTAAAATAACATGGCCTTTGTTCAGAATTTTGTCTATTTCAGCACATGCCCTTGTGTATAATAACATAGCCTTTGTCAGAATTGTGTCTATTTCGGCACATGCTCTTGTGTATAGCAACATAGCCTTAGTTCAGAATTTTGTCCATTACAGCACAGATCATTGTCTGAATTAACAATTAGTAAATCTATGCGCAGTCAATGAATCCATAACCCCTTAGACATAGATAAACAAGGTATATTTCATTCTCCAAAATGCAATGATAACCAAAACAAGATTTCCATTGATTATATGAATGTTTAATTAAAAAATAGCAAATAATGATACAGTGTACAGTACTTGAGGTATTATTAATCATATGCTTAGAAGAGAGTCAATATGTATTTTTTCTATAAATCAAAAAGAAATTTGCATAGTTCTTTTACAATATGAATGTACAAATCTAATAAAGTTTATAATTATGATTGGTCTACATACCCATCCCGAATAAAAATGTCCTTAATTTTAATGGGCAAGTCATAAATAATGTTTTCCGATTCAAGCGGATCATGTATTATACTGCTGCGCTTCAACAATGCTGCAGCTGCGAAGAGCAGGAAATTGTTGCAACCATGCGACACCTCCTTTGCTAAAGGAATCTTTCTCAATCCCGCATACTCATCCATGCTTGGTCCCACCTGAATAGTAATAGATAAAGACAGGAAAGAGTAAATTACACCATCCATATTTGTATGTATTGATCCTTATTTTGTTATTTGTCAGTCATTTTCATGCAAGTAGAGCATCATTTAAACCTTCGCATGCTAATAGACTACAACCCAGGTTGTTTTGCAATTCCACATGAAGAAGTAGGATATATAAACCATGCAGTATATATTGTGGTATACCCAATGGTTCTTTTTGCATAAAGAGATATGTTGGTGGTGTTATTACATTGCTTACCTTTGGGAAATCATGTCTAGGCAAATTCAACTGACTAGTATAGATCATCTGAGCAAAATTTAGCTCTCTTGTGAATTGTATAATTGGGCAAGAATAAGATCAAATGTTTGTACGATGTTATTTTGATATGCACCCCTACTCATGAAGAGATCTTTAGTCCTCTGTACCCACTCATGTAATTTTGTAATTTATTAAGTAAACAGTTTTTCTTGAGTAACCACTACAATGTTACCAATATAACTTGAGGCTAAACTTGTCGCAAAACAACAACATCAGCCAAAAATAACATTTGCAACATCAGAAGATTGTTGCAAGTTGATCGTCGGGCACATCTTAAACACCACAAACATTGTAACCATTTGGTCTTATTATAATTATACACCAAGAAATATAATAACAAAATACAAAACTTACTAGTTTGAAATCCACAAAATATTCCATGGTCTCTGTAAGTTGCCATT